>OY755240.1:5561550-6161550 GCA_963576725.1 Azorinus chamasolen
ACACTGTGACGTGCTCCCCTAGCAAGTTGAAATTCGTCCCGAATTTCTAAGGGTATAAGAACGACTGGGACTCGAACTCGGAGCTCATACAGTCACAGACCCCCGTTGGGCGCCAAATGTAACCGGGTGTTCTTATAAAGAAACATACCCGCTCAGATCAGGGATCGAACCCGGGTCGCCAGGTTCGCAGTCATGCACTCTACCACGTCACCATAAAAGCGAGCTTGTACAGCAAGGCCGTACAAGTGATTATAAACCTACACACAGTGAGATACTCCCCCAGCAAGTTCCCGAATTTCTAAGGGTATAATAACGACTGGGAATCGAACTCGGAGCTCATACAGTCACAGTCCCCCGTTGGGCGCCAAATGTAACATGGTGAAAAAGTTGTGACTCGACTGGGACTCGAACCCAGGGCCTCTGGCTTACCATGCAAACACTCTACCGACTGAGCTACCAAGCCACACAATAAAGTCTATCAACTTATTTCACCACAATCTCTACCCGGCTACACAGACATGTTCAAATGCATATTGTGAATCGAACACAAGCCCAGCACGTAACTATAATGTAGCTGTTACGCTTTACCAAGCAGTATTTTGAGATATCAAAACAGCTACATTAATAAACCGTTGCTTAAATGACATGTAAATTTGTGTCATTATTTGTTTTATTGTTTGCATTAATTTTGTTTGCTTTGTTTCTTTAGCTTTGACATGGCATGAGTAGTATTCCAGTGTACCACAAACCGACTGGAATACATATTTACATGACAAACAAGAGCAGGCTATGACCTGGATCGAACCCAGTGCTGTGAGAAGCCAAGTATTTGTCATTTAGGGACCGTAATTACTGGGCCACTGATGCCCTTGTGATTGGAATGTTATATATTTGCTATACACAATAAATTTAAATTCAAATACATCTTGGTATAAGCCGCACTTGGTATAAGCCGCATTTGAGCGGGTCATTTTCTGTGTTATTATAATAGTGTCCACTGTGGCGTAAATAAGTATAAAACATAAAGCGTTTACCCCTTACATGTACATTGCTTTTCCGATATTTGATCCTTTAAACAGAAACAATTTTTAATGCAAAATACACGCCATAATTGTGAATATTTGAACAGCATTGGCAGTGTACCCAGCATGTACTCAACAGTCTTTTCTAATACATATAAAAAGGACATTCTTACTATTAATTAAGTTTTAACAGTAGTGTTTATATACAGGAATATTTGGTCACGGAACATACTCATGCAGACAGTTTATATCTATATAATTGCACGGCAGATCAGTGTAGACCTATTATGTTTGCAAAATATTTACATGGGTATATTATATGCAGTTAATTAACCTTTAACCTCATATGGGCGGATGAGTGAATACATATACAAACAGTTTGGATCCAGATGAGACGCCGAGTAACTCGGCGTCTCATCAGGACCCAAACTGTTTGAAATACTTACTGCATTTTAGTAGACAAATTGATTATAGCTTGACTTTTGAAAATGTAGTAGGTGAAACATTCTGTAAAAATAAATTGATCAGCAGGCTAAAGTATCAAGTAAGTTTAACTGCGACTGTAGTTATGAGTTACACTAAATACAAAACCTAAAGATCAGTGTTAGAGTATGAACTGCAACTGCATCCGCATATATTATGCGACGGTCTTCACACTGTCATTAGCGAATAGTGCACAACCGTACCAAATAACTCCTGGGACAGTCCTCTGATGATTAGAGTGTGCTCTGTTTGCCATTCATATCGCTCGAAATACTTACGACAGTCCTTCTCGTCCTCCTCACAGTCCTTCCTCTCATCGCATTCAATAATGTCGTCACAAACCGTCGCACATTCTCCACCAGGACACTCCATCTCCCCGGGACATCTTGAACGCTTCGGAGGTTCTACGATACATAAGATACTTAAATTTTAACATGGTTCCTGTGAATGTTTAAAAGCATTTCCAAATATATGGATACCATTGAAATGTTGTGCGATTCGACGAATTCTAATAAGTAGCATATCATATATTGTAAGCTGTAAATATCGAATGCAGATAACTATTACTATGTAAGGTTGTAAACGATGCGTGATGCTCTATGAAATACGTTTATGGTATAGTTCGATTTCGAGTGCTGAGCCGTGACTGCCCTTTCCTATTTCTAGAAGTTGCAACCATTCTAATTTATGGGTAAGTGGACAATGGTTGTCAAAAGAAGCTCGTAGTAATCGTGCAGTATTAGTATATACAGTAAAACCGCTCTATAACGGCCACTAAATTACATCAAGTATTTTGTGTTAAAGGCAGGTGGTTGCTTAAAGCAAGGTGAACGTAAAACAGAACGCTCCTATAGGAGCGTTCTGTTTTACTTTCACCTTGCTTTAAACAACCACCTGCCCTAAATACCAATAATTAACACAATTTAGTGGCCGTTATAGAGAGTTTTTACTGTATATCCGTATTACTTGTTTGTATTACCACAGGTAACTCCGGAACAAATATACATGTTTTGTGACGTGTTTTACCTCTACGGGTGGACTGGTCCTAAAGGTCACAGCTCACGGGTCAAAATCGAACTATAACAGTAAATTAAGATGATTACCGCAATGCGATTCATCAGCCATATTGGTGCATTCAATCGTGCCATCACAGACCTTGGCACAACCTCCATCCAAACAACACACGTCTTTCAATCCACATGGATCTGATTAATACGGAAAACACGTGTCAATGATGCGTAGTTACACAATAAATTAAACACAGGGTAAGCATTGCTCTGCGCTTGACGTATGTACCACATCAAAGCGTATACAGTAATACGACCACCTAAAACAGGTATACTTCTGGGTGCTAGATGCAGGTGGTAGCTTAATGCAGGACAAAAGTAATGCAGAAAGCTCCGCGAGGAGCTTTCTCCATCACTTTTGCCCTGCATTAAGCAACCACCTGCTTACGAAGACACCCATGTTTATTCATCAAGTGGTCGCATTAGAGTGGTTCTACTGTAGTATCATAAGGCGGGTTAAATAGGATCGTTTTCATTATACGAGCTACGCCATTTTCCTGTACACAGAGTATGATAATAGTGATACTCTTTGGTACGATACATACTATAGATACTAGTTTGTATCAAACAGTTCAGATCCAGACCAGGCAGTTACACTGGGTGAATGTCACTATGGGTGGATTTGTTATATGTGGCTCATATATTTGTATATGACTTATTTACTATTACCTAGCTACTGAATAGAAGCTAAGAATGTGCAAATTGTTTGACTGGCATGGTTGTCATGGGAGATAATGCGCTAATTGAAACATGGTGGCGCTGCCATTTCCAAAGTAACCTGATTTAAAATATCATATCTGAGAATGCATGGCTTCAGCGAGAATGTTCTCAGAAACTGCACTTGATGGAACTTATGTTAGAATTAGTGCATACCTGTCCAACTAACTGCTCTTATGCATTGTCAATACGATTGTACATTAATTTTCGTTGTATATATTAAAAGTACTTATACGAGAAGATATCATTTGGAGAATTTTACCAATGCATCTGAGGCACAATATAAATCAATGAAATATAAGACAAAAAGCATTCTGTCCATATTTATCCATACCTTTTATAACCAACTACAAATCCAGATATTTACGACAGTATGTAGCCTAATCAAGGACGAACATTTAGAACCATCATTTTGTTAACACTATATTCCATAGATACGCCTTTCTCGACTTTGCAAACAAAGTAGACACAGACCAAACGGCTCCTAAGGGAACCGTCTGATCAGGGTCTGTTCTGTTTGCTAATGATATGATATTGATATGGTTTTTCTGTCATGGCCAACAATTTCCTTTGTCCATCAGCTATTATTAAAATTAATCTTATTACTATTCATGATTTTTTATATGACTATTCATGGAGTAAATGGTTAAAACAGCGACTACTACAGTAAAACCTCTCTATAACGGCCACTAAATTGCGTCAAGTATTTTTGTGTTAAAGGCAGGTGGCTTCTATATGAGCGTTGTTTTACTTTCACGCTTGCTTTAAGCAGCCACCTGTCCTATATACAAACTAATTAAAACAATTTAGTAGCCGTTATAGAGAGGATTTACTGTATTATTATTCACTGGGAGATCGCCTAAACATTTGAACTCAGTTTACGCTTGCGTAGATAAAGTTCCTATGATACAGTTGCATTCGTATGAAAACGTATCGCCCGTATCACTAGTAGATTGTAAACTAACAAGAACATGCACCATTATTGTTTTATAAAAGATCGTACGATCATACTGATTGTGAGTACTAAAACAATAATTACTACTCCCATAGCCGAAAGTATCAAACACTTCGTACGACAATCGCAACTAGACGGGTCTGAGGCTCGGTATGTGACATGACGACGTCTTAATACTGATCACTGATAGTATCGTTACTTCTATCATACAATAATCTGCCGTACATGTAACATACGATGGTCGCAGCTAGAAACTCTGTAATTTGAGTTTAGCCTTACTCGTTGCACAAAACATGTGCAATACTTCCGGCTGGCTTGGTAGTTGCGAATGTTGTAATTAAGGGCGACAACGTTTGTCGTATGATCTTTTGTAAGACAAGCCTTAAGTTTAGCATTAAATTAACCCTTCGCTTGTTATTCACTTCAATATACCTACCTGTAAATAGTGAAGACCCAGATGAGACAGCTCCTGCAGGAGCTGTCTCATCAGGGTCTGCAGTATTTACAAGTTGATTGTGCAACCAGTGCAGTCCGCAGCAGTCATTGCACAGCGAAATACGTGTACACAGTGAATATATATGCAATTACACAACAGGGCATGGGTAAAGAAGGAGAAATGTATTTTTAAAATTCAGCACGAGATACATAACCCAGAGTACCCGTACTTCATTCTCAGTGCTGTTATATTTTCTGGTCCTTTGGGGCCATTAGTTTCAATGTTATAATTTTTTTGAAAATTGAATACCGGTGCTATGGAGTTGAGTAGTGTTGCACATTTAATCATTGCTCATGGGCAGACTAAATAAAACCATGTCTGTAATTGTCTCCTTTTACATTGCTGCGTTTGCATTCGAAAGACCTCCTACTTGTAGAACCTAAGCAACACGTAACGCCAGCAGACATTAAGTGTATTTTTGATGCACTGTTTAAATCGTGTACAAAATACTGTCAGTTGTAATATTTGAGACATGCCAATGAAAAAAGTCCGGGTTTGTATTAACCTTACCCAAGCTCATGATGTTTTGGCTGACATTTGCAATTATTGTTTTTGTCCAGATGAGGCGCCGAATAACTAATCGTCACCTCATCAGGATTCGAACTGTTTGCCAATAGATTCTGAAACGAGGTAATTAGAAACTTTTTCAAAGATAATTCCGACGGAATTTTCTTCTGACATTATGCTCCAAAGTTATAAAGCGTGTCTTAGAATGATCTTAGACTCAAGCAAAAAAATCTTAAAACCTCGGAGCCAGGTTTGATAGAATGAGAACGGTTATACTCTTTAGGCTGTACCACAATAACTGTCACGTGTCCGGTCGCAGAGAGTACGGTTACAGAATTGATGATATCAGTAATTAATTTCAGACAATAGTGTGAAGTTGACAGGCCGTGAAAGTAATAACACTGTGGCTTAACACCGGGAAATACATACTGATCATAACTGTTATCATTGTCAAGTCACATTTTCCTGATACTGGTTCTATTAAATATACCACAGTTGTCACAATGCTAAGTAGTGGTCATATTTGTACCATTCTGTAAGTCTTTACTAACCTATATTAAAACATTACTATCTACCCTCACAGGGGAGCAAACCGACTGGTTCGGGTTGACATTTTTGGCCGGATTGCTCGCAATCCAGGCTTA
Organism: Azorinus chamasolen; assembly: GCA_963576725.1. Lineage (NCBI taxonomy): Eukaryota > Metazoa > Mollusca > Bivalvia > Cardiida > Solecurtidae > Azorinus > Azorinus chamasolen. Next base: position 5,567,442 of record OY755240.1, read on the forward strand.
TAGATTGGCGATTGCCGTCCGGCCGTCCGTCCGTCCGTCTGTCCGGCCGTCCGTCCGGTTGACCTTTTTGTTTAAGTTAGTTATAGCCAAAGTATAATACCTACAGTAACCAAACTTGGCATGTGGGTTCAAAATGAGGGTCCCATTACATGTCATAGGTTAGCAGGTTACTATGACCCCTTTTTGACCTAGTTTTTACGCTTCATTGACTTAGAGAATTTCCAGGTTGACCTTTTTGTTTGTGTTAGTTATAGCCAAAGTATAACACCTACAGTAACCAAACTTGGCATGTGGGTTCATAATGAGGGTCACATTACATGTCATAGGTTAGTAGGTTATTATGACCCTTATTTGACCTAGTTTTTACACTTCATTGACTTAGAGAATTTCCAGGTTGACCTTTTTGTTTCCGATCGATAACTAATAAACGACTTGGCCTAGAATCTTCAAACTTGCTGTGGTGGTTGGTCATGACAACTGGATGACCCCTATTGTTTTTGAGGTCACTATGGCTAAGGTCAAGGTCACAATGACCTTAACTGGTGAATTAGTTTCCGATCAATAACTGCTCAAGGGTTTAGCTAGGGATCTTCAAACTTGCTGTGATGGTTCGTCATGACCACTAGATGACCCCTCTTGTTTTTGAGGTCACTAGGTCAAAGGTCAAGGTTGTTGCTGTGTTGGATGGTCATGAGCACTAGAAGACCCCTAATGTTTTTGAGGTCACTGGGTCAAAGGCCAAGGTCACCATGACCTTAACTGGTGAAATGGTTTCCGATCAATAACTGCTCAAGGGTTTGGCCTAGAATCTTCAAACTTGCTGTGGTAGTTGGTCATGACCACTGGATGACTCCTATTGTTTTTGAAATCACTAGGTCAAAGGTCAAGGTCACCATGACCGTAACTGGTAAAATTGTTTCTGATCAATAACTGCTGAAGGGTTTGGCTTAGGATCTTCAAATTTGCTGTGGTGGTTGGTCATGACAACTAGATGAGCCCTCTTGTTTTTGAGGTCACTAGGTCTAAGGTCAAGGTCACCATGACCTTAACTGGTGAATTGGTTTCCAGTCAATAACTGCTCAAGGGTTTGGCTTAGGATCTTCAAACTTGCTGTGGTGGTTTGTCATGACCACTAGATGGCCCCTAATGTTTTTAGGTCACTAGGTCAAAGGTCAAGGTCATCATGACATTAACAGGTGAAATGGTTACCAATCAATAACAAGATGAGCCCTCTTGTTTTTGAGGTCACTAGGTCAAAGATTAAGGTCACCATGACAATAACTGATGAAATGGTTTCCGATTAATAACTGCTCAATGGTTTGGTTGGGGATCTTCAAACTTGCTGTGGTGGTTGGTCGTAACCACTAGATGACCCCTATAGTTGTGGAGGTCACTAGGTCAAAGGTCAAGGTCATCATTACCTTAACTTGTGAAATGTTTTCAGATCAATAAATGGTTAGTCGTTTGGCTTAGGATCGTCAAAGTTGCTGTGGTGATTAGTCATGACCAGTAGATGAACTCTACAGTTGAGGTCACTAGATCAAAGGTCAGGGGGTCTGGGGGTATACATGCTTTACAAATATCTCTTGTTTTTTATGCTTCAATGAATTTCTAGATTGACCTTTTTAACATGTGGAGTCATAGTGAGGACCTCATTACATGCAATTGGAATATGTTTAACTATTTATTATGCCTTCAGCATCTGCTGATGCAGAAATGTATAATGAATGACTGTTCATCTATATCACTTTAATCGGCAATCCGGCCATACCGACATTGGCGGTTTCTTGTGTTTGTAAGCCTTGCCCAGGAATCGTTTATTGTATAAATATTGTTTTGTAATATATGACACATACCAGCTGGACAATCCTTTTCGTCATCGCCAAGCGGACAATCATCATAACCATTACACCTCTTCTCCAAGGGAATACAGTAGAAATTGCAAAGTCCGTTTGATACTGGGTCACAGCGACATCCGTAATTCTGGGCATTGGTGCATGTACCTATAAGGAGAAATAGACGGTTTAAAATAAAGTTCTTCTGCACACGTCGTCGTCGGCCTTAAGTTTCAGAATAGACTTTCCAGTTTCTTCTCAAAACATAAGCCGAGTTAACTGGCATTCTATTAGAATCGACTCTATTTGCACAGGTTATCATAGGTTCACCCATTACTGCAAGAAAAACATACGAGTCGCTTCCTTGCGACTTAAGCAATGACAGAGTTAAATAATGATACATTGAACAATAACAAACATATAAATTTCATTTTATGCAGGATACGAATTAGCATTTTCCGTCATGCTGCTAATACAATTATCAGATTGACAAATTACAAATAGAAGACGCCATTCTACAATGCACTTAAAACTTTTATTCAATTTTCAAGTCTTTATTGTTGGGTTGATTTTACGGATTTAGCGATAGAACTGTCGATTTATTTTTCTGTTTGGTGTTAGGTTAGAACGGCAAATATCGTAAAATAAAATTGGCGGAACGTATTGTAAGTATATTAGGCCTAATTAGGGAAACAGGTGTAAAGATGAGCGTTTCAAAGGATTGTGTATGGCTTAATAATTAGTGTCTGTTTAATTTCCACTGTATTGCCGTCGGTCATCACCTTATCCTCAAAGTTTTAGGCACTACCGTCAATACCAAAGGTCAAATACAAATGCCTGCCATAATTTAGCGATCATAACGTATTTATAAACTTCCTGATAATTGAGATTGCGCCACCTCAAAATTTTGCTATTCTCCGGCTGTTCATGTAATTACTGGTAATTTTGAGATAATTAAAGATAAACGTCTACGACCTCTTTTGAATAAAGGTCCCAAATATAGAATACCATCCTTGATAGATTTTAACTCTTGTCGAGTTCAGATTGCGGAGGCTTTACACAATTTTAGTATTAAATGGTGTCGAAGAGAACATGTTGAGTCTAATGCTCTTTCTTGTTGGAAAAAACTAATTTTTGATATAATTGATAAACGCATTTCCTTTTATAGCTCTAATAAACACCTTCTTCCACCTAAACCTAGAACTTCTTTTAGACATCTTTTAAAAAGGGTTTACAGGATTTCTATTCAAAATACGTTTTTGTTCCTGCTGATAAGGCATCGAATAATGTGATTATTATTTGACGATTACATTATTTCGATGTCTTGAAGCAGGAAATTATTAATACCAAGTCAAATATTTCAGTTACTACTGACGAAAAGACCATCATTTCAGATCATGTCAAAAAGTGTGAACCGATATTAAAATTACACAACATAAACTTCCTACAATGTATTGGTTACTAAAACTACATAAAGAACAATATAAAGCGCGTTTCGTTGCAAATTCTAGTTCATGTACAACTAATAAATTGTCTATACTTTTGACTTCTTGTTTAACGAAGGTAAAGGAACATGTAAAATTCTACTGTGATAAGACTTATGAAAATTCTGGAATAAATCTCTTCTGGTCTATTAAGAACTCTTCAGAAGTCTTAAACAAACTTAAGAACAAAAGTTATCTTGCATCCACTGTAAGCACGTACGATTTTTCTACTCTATACACAATTCTTCCTCATATTTTAATTAAGGATAAGCTTACTAACTTAATCCAGAAAGTATTTGCCCGGGAAAAAACATCATTCTTGGCGTGTAATGCTGAAAAAGCTTTCTTTACTGACGAGCAAATGAAATATTACACTAATTGGACTTGCTCAGAAGTTTGCGAAGCACTAACCTTTCTTTTGGATAACATATTTGTACGTTATGGGAATGCTATATACCGTCAGGTAATTGGTATTCCTATGGGTACGAATTGTGCACCACTTGTCGCAGATTTGTTTTTGTACTGCTATGAGAGAGATTTCATGTTGCGTTTGAATCCTCAATCACAAGAAGATGTTATAAAAGCCTTCAATGAAACTTGTCGATATTTGGATGATATTTTTAACTTAGATAACCCTTTCTTTGATGCTCTGATTCCTACAATTTATCCTAAAGAACTCAAATTGAATAAAGCTAATCCGCCCGACAATTATGCAGTGTTTCTTGATCTAGACCTTAAAATTAATAATGGAATGATTTCTTCTAAAATATATGACAAAAGAGATGATTTTGATTTTAATATTGTAAATTTTCCTCAACTTGACGGGGATGTTCCCCGTGCTCCATCTTACGGGGTTTATATATCTCAACTTATTCGTTTTGCTAGAGCTTGTTCATCTATTGACGATTTTAACAGTCGAAATATCATTTTAACTGAAAAACTGCTTAAGCAAGGATATAGATACCATAAACTAAGAAAAACTTTCTCTAAATTTTACTATCGAAATCTCTCGCTTACTGGCAAGTACCAATGTAATCTCAAGGTGCTTCTGCGACACGGTATTTCACATCCTGAATTTTATGGTGATGTGATTTACAAACTTCGTAAAATTATTGGACATACCCATTTTCTCACTTTGTTCATCAAATATGTTAAAACATTCATTAAAAAGGGATATGATCCTGTAGTACTACAACATACTGCATGTTTGGTTGTGAACCCTTTTACAGTTGGCAATTACGCTGGCCTCTTTGCATGTACGCCGACAAGAAAGGTTTAGTACTCTATGAAGGCGACCTCTTAAATCCAGAAATGGAAGGAGAACGTCGGATATCTGTACTATTTCATTTTTGTCGTACCCTTTATTACTTTTCTACAGTTACTCTGTTTGCAGCTCATTCATTGAGTACACTAGCGATAGGCGGATACAGTTTGTTCACTTAAATGTTTTCGTTATACATGCACTTTACCACTGTATTTGCCGTCGCGGTTGTTGTAGATTAGTCGGAGAGGGGATACTTTTATTTACACTATTTGTCTTTTAGGGTGGGGATGGAATAAGTGTGAGGTTGGGCGCCCATAAACTGGTTTTACCCCCCAGTGACTTTTGTCACTGACCGTTCCAAGGCGGTAGTTCCATCTTCCCCCTATTGTATGTTTGTTTTGTCTTTGTGCGTCTCTTGTTGTTTTTATAGTTATGTACATTTGCTGTTTCCTTGTGTTGCTGTTCGGGCGACTGTTTGTTCTGTATGTGGTGTTTCCTGCATGACTCTTTTTTGTACTTTTCTCATAAGGGACAGCTTATTGACACGTAACGAACGCACCCTTACACTAAGCCAGTGCTTGAGACTCTAATCCATAAACACCCGCGATCCCATATATAAGACATTGGCAATCAATGTAGATTAATATCAAAGGACACCTAAACGCGCCCTCTGATCAGGGCTGGGCTCCTGAAAGCGCCTACTGAGCAGGGTTTGCACTGTTTTCTATACCTATCAATGCAGAATGTTATCACCAGGACACATTTCCTTTGCAAGAACCCCGTCGCCATAAAAATGGATTTGTTTTACATTTGAACGAGTTTATATAATATAACATGGGAGTAAAAAGGAGCTTCTTTCAAAAAATGGGAGTTAAAGGGCTATTATTTAATGAACTGAGTCCAGGAATCTTATTTCTAATCTGATTGTTTTTGCGAGGGAAAATTCTGGATATTAAATGGGCGAACATCGTTTGTCGGACGGACGACGCTAACCTTTTGCTTCCGTTTTAATTGTTTTACCATATTTACCAAATCTGATATATAGATATCTTATATACAACACAGCTTGGGGTCGTGTCGTTGACCTTTAACCCTAACTTCAAATTTAGTAAATATATGTTTGGGATATAACTGCCGAACTACAAATTTTAGTGTGTGGGTATATTTAGGGAAGGATGTTCATATTCTGAGATTTTGAGAAGGAACTTGTTCAACCAAGTTGATATTTTTCTCCGAAACCATAAGGTTATATTTGACGTGTAGCTATGTATTGTAGTCACAGGGTCAAAAGTAGCTCAAATCTAGGGTTCCGCGAGACATATGTAGGAAAACCTCTCCAAAACTACAAGGACTAAATTTATACTATTTGGTGTGAAGCATTGTCTAATGGACCTCTGCCAAGATAATTCAAATTATATTTCTAGGATCGAACGTAGTCCTGTCCTGAGGTTCCCTAGGTGATGGAAAGGAAAGACACATTTATCGCAAGGGCCAAACATGTGTAGAAAGAGCTGAAAGGACTCTTGATTTTGATGAATCATTCCACCCATTCTATAGAATGATTAATAAAAGAATGCATGCTATTAAACTGCTATATTTTTGTCATTAAGACAGTTTGTTTATGATACACAAGCTAAAGACAACCAGTGCAATTAGTACCTTGATTAGGAGAATTGACGTGTCAATGTACATTACGCCAGTTTGTCTTTTCTGTTTTTCTACATGAATATCATCCATTTTCAGATTCCTCAGAGATCGTTTAACAATATAGGAATGTTTGAATAAATATGCTGTCAAAGGATTTACATGTAAGAATGTGGTAGAATGATGTTGCAATAGGCCTATGTGTAGGGTGTATATCTGGACGAATACATGTCAAATTGAATTGTGGTAGTTTTGAAATACACCATATAAATAATAATAAAGGATACAATAGAATGTCTCTACAACGAGCACTACAAAGAGATACAATGCTGGATAATACAGCCATGTGACAGGTAACTGCAGAACGAAACTATTGCCAAATGCTCTAGTTCAGTCTGCATAGTGCCGCAGTGCCGTAAACCCCAACTCACGCACTGACCCAGTCTGCATAGTGTCGCAGTGCCGTAAAACCCAACTCACGCACTGACCCAGTCTGCATAGTGTCGCAGTGCCGTAAACCCAAAATTAGCGCACTTACTCAGTCTGCATAGTGCCGCAGTGCCGTAAAACCAAACTCACGCACTGACTCAGTCTGCATAATGCCACAGTGCCGTAAAACCCAACTCACGCACTGACCCAGTCTATATAGTGCCGCAGTGCCGTAAAACCCAACTCACGCACTGACTAGTCTATATAGTGCCACAGTGCCGTAAAAACCAAATCACGCACTGACCCAGTCTGCATAGTGCCACAGTGCCGTAAAACCCAACTCACGCACTGACTCAGTCTGCATAGTGCCGCAGTGCCGTAAACCCAACTCACGCACTGACTCAGTCTACATAGTGTCGCAGTGCCGTAAAACCCAACTCACGAACTGACCCAGTCTGCATAGTGCCGCAGTGCCGTAAAACCCAACACACGCACTGACCCAGTCTATATAGTGTCGCACTGCCGTAAAACCCAACTCACGCACTGACCAAGTCTGCATAAAGTAGCAACCTGCTTCGAAACACTACCATTAATGATAGAGCTGTATAAGGGTAAAGACGTCCAATAAGACATTTGCAAAATACTTTCATTAAGTTGCCGCTATAGAGAGTTGCTAATATTTTAGGTAAGTTCGTTCAATTAGTGGGATATGTTTTCATAAAGTGACCACTATAAAGAAGTATTATTGTCCATGTTGAAAGGGGAAATCTTAACATTAGACACGTAAAAACGCTTAAGGCAAACACGGAAAATAGTATGTTAATGTGACTATTTTTATGGCTATTTACTTTATTACCAATCGTTTCCGTGACTCACATTTACCTCTTGCTTTAAAAAATATGCATTTCATGATCATATACACATTTGGAATTTAGCGACAAAATGCGTAAATCAAGACATTTTCAAAAATAGATCCGTTGTAATAACTGTTTAGAGTCGAAACTAAAGAGTGGTCACAGCATAGGTTTTGGTGAAGAAATAAAGGGGTTTATACATTTAACAGATGTTTTGATTGTTTTAAGTTTGATATTTTGAAACAGTAAAACCACTCTGTTCATTAAGTGGTCGCTTTAGATGGGGTTCATTTGTATTCATATATTCTGAAAGTGCGTGATCCTTCAAAAACAAAAGTAGCAATGCCAAAAGAGAAAATTGCAGACTCGATTTTATTGAGTCTGTTCATGAGTAGTAATTAAAAGTGCAACACTAGCAAAACTTTATTTAACTATCACGCAATTATAGATGGAATATCATAATTATCAATATCAAACTCTATGTTGTGAGCACCCTAAAGATTCAAAAGAGTGATCATAGCATAGGATTTGTTGGAGTATTACGATGTCTATGGACATAGTACGATTATCTATGGATCTGATGAGTATTAAAGTAAGTAATGTAAAAGCCCGATATCTTAAGAATATGTTAGATATTCCTTTTATGTTTATAAACTGTGTTTCAGGGCACGTTCAATAACCTGCCTGATAGGCCGACAGGTGCCGGAGGAGCTATGCAGTCATTTCATTTCCTCCCGATATGAGAGCGTACTACCGTTCGCCTGTGGGGATTATTTTGAAGTGTGGAAGCCGATGTACGCTCGCCAGATAGGATGTGTAAATCAAATTTTAACAAGAATATCTCCTTTTTACATCCCCCAGCCTTCACTAAAGCGAGTCGCATTATATAATTATGCTTGGCTTAAGATTTTAGTTTAAACTTCCAGTCACCTTTACGGGTTAACATAACCTGTATGATGTTCTCCAAGCATTCATACGGCTCTTTGGTCACACACAGAGTTATATTTATATTATGTCATAAACAAACTGAATAGACTATGATCCTATAGAAGTCGTCTCAACGTGATCTACTCTATTAGAAAAGGCGTGAAATTGTGTTTCAATAAGGGGAAGTATATGTATAGTCTAGCAAAGTTCACCTGATGTTGAATCTTATGCAAGAAGAAATTAAAGTGAGATGACGCCGTATAAATCGGGACGGCTCGATAAGTCCGTGTTACAGTCAAATGAATCAAGGAATCTTCGGTGAACAGCTTCATTTGTGTTAGTTATGTTTTAGGGTGAATTTAAATCATACTGAGTAGCCTAAATCCCCCATCTGTATATGACGCGAGTACATTATAAAACTTATTGCCAGTTGTTAGAATTATCTCTTCTGGCGTAGCTAAGAAGATTAAGCGAACTGACTGGAAAAATAGGGTTCCGAGTTGGAATCACATGCAAGTTAAACATACCTTTATTTATTTATTTTTCCTATTATTTAAATGCACGAGATACACGAGGATGTGAATTAATTGAATTGTCGAAATAAATAAATATACCAATAAAGAAAAGAAAAGTAAGGACGAAATATAAATCAGATATATGTATACATGATATAATGTGAGACAAAAAAGAAAAAAACACAAAACAGTCGAACTATGTTTAAAACAATAGTTTGGATAGCATGGGGTTAGACCGTCTGACTGTATGGATAACATATGTAATCATAAATCCTCTCCGTCACCATCTGCACTACGGTATTGTCGAGAGAGAGAGATGCTGAATGATAATGAACCCATGTGCTTTCTCGTATAAATAATTCACGGTGCCGTATTGTCGACATGCTTGACGTGTACCGGCCCCGCAGAGAATTAAGGTCAGCAAGTAGTTCCTTGTCTTTGGTTGTACCAAAAAGTCGTAAGGTGAAATACGGTGAGAGAAGTTTCATGCATGCAGCTCCGAAACTCTGGAATGCTCTGCCATCAGAGATTCAAGCTCACTGGCATGTTTCAAAAGATCTCTGAAAACACATTTCTTCAACATATATTATTAGGACAGTTTAGGAAAAGTAGCTTATAATCATCAATTATCATACCTTACGCCTCCTTTGCCATTGCAGCCCTTGGAATATGCTGTAGGAATCAAACTCTCATTGACCGGGTAGATACTCATGTGGTTCCTACCGGTTAGCGATTTCATATTTATTGTATATCATATTTATTGTATATATATTGCTTATCATTCATTGACTGGGTAGATTAATCATATGGTTCCTACCGGTTAGTGATTTTATATTTATTGTATATCATATATATTGTATATCTATTGCTTATCATTCATTGACAGGGTAGATTAATCATGTGGTTCCTACCGGTTAGTGATTTTATATTTACTGCATACCATATTTATTGCATAGCTATTGCTTATCATTCATTGACTGGGTAGATTAATCATGTGGTTCCTACCGGTTAGTGGTTTTTATATTTATTGTACATCTATTTCATATCTTTCATTGACTGGATGGACGATCATGCGGTTCCTTCCGGTTATGATTTTCATATCTATTGTATATATTTTGTATATCCTTTACTGACCGGATGGACGATTATACGTTCCTTCCGGCTAGTGATTTTATATTTATTGTATATCTATTGTAAACCTTTCATTGTCTGGATAAATAATCATGCGGTTCGTTCCGATTATTGATTTCATCCATGTGCAGCGCTTTTGAACGCACATATCCTGTGTGAAAAGAGCGCTATATAAATGTGGTATAATAATAATAATAATAATAATAATAATTTTCGAAGAATTGCACTAGTTCATTTTTTATAAAAATTAGCAAGTTAGCCCACCGTGGCTCTCATTTAAAAAGCGTTAGCCAATCATAGCACTCCATGCGGGTCTTCCGTTGTATTACTACGCTGTTTGTAAATCAATGGCAGAAACAGCCGTCAGCTAGTCTGTTTTATTTTCTATGGCATTTTTAGGATTATGTGATAAAAAGAATCTCACATTCGTGTTCATTATACATTGTTTTTGTGAAACTCGTTTACTTTAATGAATATGACACTCGCTAAAGCTCTTTTCATATTATTATAGTAAACTCGTTTCATAAAAACAATGTGTAATGAACACTCATGTAAGATCCTTTATATATATATATAGAGAGAGAGAGAAACTCAGCACAGTGTGCAATTATGATAATAGAGGTCAACAACGTCAGTTGAACTTTGCTGGACTATAGTTGAATAGCATATGGTGCCCGTAGGGAATGTGCCCAGGAGCGCAGAATGTATAGACATCGTAAGGATTTCTAACATATTATGCTAAGTTCGAAGAATCGTGGAATTATATATCAATTCTATGAACACTGTACGGGAAAAGGGAAACAACTTAAAGCTCGAATAATGCCCTTCGTCGACTGTACGAATATCGTGTATTTACAGGTGTGCTAGCAATGACGAAAAAGAAAACCACAAAATAAGGAAGACTAGCAAAATTATAATGAACAATTACAGTAAGCCAATATAAAGCGGACTTCAGGTAGATAACTTAGATAACTTTAGGCAGGTGTCTGTTTATTGCAGATAGCAAGTCACCCAGAAAGGTCCTACAGGAGCTTCATGCACCCCTTCCACCCTGCATAAAGCATCCATCTGCCTCCAAGTCCGATATTTACACTTAATTTCACGTCCGGTTTAGAGGGGGTTTACTGTACTGTATCAAACAAATGTATAGTGACCGCGATTTGTCAGTGGTATTGAAAACATACGTGCAGCAGCTGTGCAGTAACTGTAGAAAAACTGAACATAGAAACACATTCAATCGCATTCCTAGTGTGACTAGACGAGAAACTGATGTCCATTAATAATCATTGTCAACAACATGCGCGCTTTATATTGTTATGCATAAATGGAATAAACACTCGACTAAATGGCATCTGTCGCATTGTCGAAAAGGACACTGAAGGAATCGACGTGTGCATCTAATATTTTAGATACGTACAACAATGCACCGACGTCATGTTTTAGTACATATTAAAAAGTGGCATTTAAATAAGATTCTTATATAGTTCATTTTATATTATTTCCATCGATATCTATATACTGTTTGTTCAAAATATTTCCATACGCATTAAATATACTCAGTTTTGTTATGCGATTTATTCATGTATATATGAGGTATAATTATAATAAATGAAACTAATTTCAACTTATTGCAATCTATAAATACAATGTCCAATGCCGAAGTCGTCTGAATGCAACTCAAAGGGTTTGTCGCAATAGGCGAATCTGTGATTCCCAATCATTGATCTCACATCATAGCAACAAACTGATGCACCAAATCTTTATTGGAAACCTCAAACAGCGTACAGACATATATTGCGTATAGACGGAAATAATGTGGCAATAAAGGCGTTTAAATTACTAAACCAATCTTGTTTTTGTAAGCTTCATGCAAAACAAAATAATAAAGAAAGTGCACGTGTTAATCCAGCAATGGACGTAATAAGTCTCTTGCTGAATTTTAAAATACATTTCTTCTTCTTTACCCATGCCCTGTATAATTACATATATCTTCGCTGTGTACACGTATTATTTCGCTGTGCAATCACTGCTGTGGAGTGCACTGGTTGCACAATCGACTTGTAAATAGTGCAGACCCTGATGAGACAGCTCCTGCAGGAGCTATCTCATCTGGGTCTTCACTATTTACAGGTAGGTATATTGACGTGATTAGCAAGCGCAGACTTAATAAGTCATCATATGAGTGGCTGGCTCCCTGTAAATAAGTTGACTGTGATGTAACATTCTAAACGCTGAGTAATTGTCGTCTGCAAATCTTGTCTGGTTCAATTTACAAATATAGTGTCAGAGTCACAATCAATGTGATTCAGAGTAATCACAGAGTTACTCGGCGTCTCATTTGGATCCTGTTTACTAAGGTAAATACACAGTCGCCAGTAGACGGTTGAAGCTTAAAGCAACATATTAACCCTTGGCTTGCTATTCACGTCAATATACCTACCTGTAAATAGTGAAGACCCAGATGAGACTGCTCCTGCAGGAGCTGTCTCATCAGGGTTTGCACTATTTACAAATTGATTGTGCATCCAGTGCACTCCACAGCAGTGCTTGGAGAGCGAAATACTTGAACACAGTGAAGATATATGTAATTATACAACAGGGCATGGGTAAAGAAGGAGAACTGTATTTCAAAATACAGCAAGCGAAGGGTTAATCAATACAGAAAATACACTTACGGATGGCCTGGCGAATCTTCCATATTTCTTTTAGTGTTTCAATTGAATACGATTCGATTCCCACACAGAGACATATGACAGCTATGGTTGCAATCTGTAGGATAATTAATAAAGTATCAGCAATTCATAACAAACGCGTGTTAACCTGTTGCCCTTTCATATAAACGTTTTTTCACGCATTTCATTACTTTCTAAATTACCCAAATTTTCCACCTTCCATATTTCATTATAACTTTTTTCATGAATATTCAGTAGGTTTTGAACTTCGGAATAAACATAGAACATAGAACGGGGAAAGGGTTAAAAGTAACTATTTATTAGATAAACACTGTAGTCTTTTAAATCAGATGGCTGCTTAATGGATATCTAATGCAGAAGGTAGTTAATGCCAAAGCTTCTTTGAAGGCATGCTGTATTTAGTTTGCCTTGCACCAAGCTAACACTTAGTTTTGACTAGATACATCGAATAAAACAACCAACTCTAAATGCATTTGCACAGGGTACTTAACTGAGTTTGGTTGATATAAAATAATGTTACGAGAATAGTATAGGTTCTTACCGTTAAACATAGACAGAGGTCAAAATAAGATTCGTAAATTTGAACATGTTCAAGAATAGATTTAATTCTTCACCAAACCCTATACTGTGACCACTCTTTAGAATCCTCTCGGAGAGACAATTCTAAAAAGTTGTCACATTATAGAGATAGGTTGAGAAATTACGAATTTAGTATTTTGGTATGCAAATTTATCTGTATTTTTGTATAGAGTTCGAAACACGATTTTTAAAACCACACTAACCAAGTCGGTTAATCTATCTAATTATTTACATCATGAATTTACATGAACGAAACGATGACACCAAAAACGGCATATTAACGAAAATGAAGCAGAACTATACAACCATACCGTATATATAATAAGCAAACAGATCAGAAGGCTCCTAGAGGGGCCGTCTCATCTGCGTCATCTCTGTTTGCAAAGGCGTAGAGAGACGTATGTATGGAGTAATTTTAGTGCAAACACTGATATTGGTAGTGATATGGTCACCAGTGACGATATCATATCGCTGTAAATCATTGATAGGTAGAATTATACTAAAATGTTATACCATATGAATCATGACATGCAATAAAGAAATGTTTGTGACAGCAAATATTGTAGACCCAGATTAAATACAAATCAATTACAGACACATCAGGGCGAGTGTAGCTGACATACTGTAGTCACAGTATTCGTATATTGCCATTGATTTACGGGCATATGAACATACGAAAAATACTAATTTGTTTCTAACTATGCTTCTTATATAAATTCCATTTTTCTTTTTCTTATCGATATCTATATCTAAAATACATGTAATGTATTCATGTGAAGCGCTTTTGAACGGACATATCCTGTGTGAAAATGCGGTATAAATGGGGTATAATAGTAATAATATTGAAAACCTTCAGCAAATGCAACCTTTTCAAACCGAAAGAACGCCATAGTCAAATTGATAGTCTCCTCTTGCAATGCGTTTTACAAATGCCAAACAAATACACAAGTCATCAAGTATGTCAGAAGAAACTTTATTTTCCGATATAGTGTTTATTCGGGTCGTGTTTCGAGGGATTGGTGCAAAACTATTCTAACTTCTTCACAAAGCCCTGGGGTTAAGTTTCGTAAATGATCGAAATAACCCGATACTATATTGGTACAAGTGTCAACAAAAAGTGGTTCGTGTATCACAGGGACATTTATCGATATAGATTCAAATGGACAATGTTTAACCCTTTTGCTCCCACGATCCCATATATAGGACTCAGGCAAACAGTGTAGATAGGAATTTCAATGTAAAACGAAAATTGAAAATTTAGGCCGGGCACCCCTTAGATAAAATATAAACTAATCCAATGTATAATCTTGGAAGAATCAACTTGGAGCAAATGGGTTAAAAGAGTGAATGATTATAAAGAGTGAATGATTATATTATGATTTTATTAGATAGATTGATAGATAGCTAGATAGATAGATAGATTTATTTCAATATAAAATGTGCATTAAAATGTGCAATCACATGGCAATCTATAATTAGAACATACGTACATTATAAACTAGCAAAAATATGTATGAATTTTACCAAAGCCCTGTCAATCAACATTATATGCAAAGGGTGACACAAAAACGAGTAATAGATACTCTTATTTCCATTGTGATCCTTACCAAATTTTGTCGTCTTCCAACTTTGTCCTCTGTTAAAATTTTCCATTTCTAAATTTCTTGATTTTTTGATTCAAGAAACAACCCCAGTAACAAACAGTTAGGATCCTGTTGAGACGCCGATTTACTCGTTTCTTCTGGAACAAATTGTTTGCATAGGTAATTAAAATTGACAATATGCATTTATAGTGCAGACTGTTACTTCGAAACCTTTCTCCGTCATTGGCGAAACTGCTATGACTTTTGTAAACAGTTTTGATCCAGATAAGAGGACGTATAATTCGGCGTCTTACTGTTTGACACTTACGTTTTTAAATATTTGGCTGCCAAAATTCGCCGTCTGCCAACATTGTCGTCTACTATAATTTTCCATTTTTAATTTTCTTCATTTTTTGTTTCAAGAAACAACCCCAGTAACAAACAGTTTGGAACCGGTTGGGACACCGAGTGAGTCGGCGTTTCTTCTGGATCAAACTGTTTGCATAGGTAATCAAAATAAATGAAAGAGAATAATTGAAGACACATCGAATTTGTAAGCTGAAGCAGACGATGTTCTTTGCAGAGTGAATTTAGCGCCAAAAGGAATAAACATATTTGGGTTATTCCATTGTTGTATAGCCAGATATTTCTCCACCTAACCCTGTACTATGACCACTCTTTAGATTCGTCATAGTATACGGTTTGGTGGAGAAATAAAGGAACTATTCTTGAACATATTTACTATAGACATGCAATTGATTTAAAATGCTGAATATTTCTTGTGACTCTATAAACAAAGCTCACAGGTATTGATTTTGTTGCTTACATTTATTTTTTATTTTTTCCCGATAGAATAATTAATTGTAACTTGTTAGATTCCACACCGTTTGTCCCAGGAAAATTCCATCTGTCATTTCATCATGTTTCATTGTGTTTTATTTGTTTTTCTTTTTCTCTTGTTTCTTCGCTTTCTTATTCCCTTTTTTGGTCTGTCACACTTCTTTCTTAGTACATGATCAGAAGACGTCACCTAGCTGTGGACCAGACTTTATGGAGATATGGAATTATATTTTTAGTTTATTACTCAATGGGTAATGATCTACATACTTGGAGATGCTCCATTGGTTTGTTCCACCGCGGGAGATATAGCTTTTTAAGTAAGACAAAGGTAAAGTTCAATATTTCATTTGACCTGTTTAGTATCTTACGGAATGCGTTTAACTTGTTATGGAAGCTGTTGCTTGGTATTAGAGAAACTTATGTTGACTTTTGTACTTTTAACTTTTTATTTATTGTACTACTTTTGTTATTACAAGCCGGTGATGTTGAGTCTAATCCCGGACCCGTGACTCATGCCACTGCATCAAGTTGCCTATCTATTTTGCATAGTAACATTAGGAGCATCAGACATAAATTGGATTTCATTAGGGACGCGCTTGCTGATTTTGATATTTTGTGTTTTACTGAAACTCACTTAGATATGTCTGATTCTGATGAATCATTGTTTTTGTCCGAATTATATGACACGCCATATAGAAAAGATAGAACTAATCATGGAGGATGTTTACTTGTTGATGCATCTTCTAATCTAATTTGCGAAAGAATGGTTGATTTAGAACAATTTTGGGCCGAATCTCTTTGGATCCGCGTTAAAGTTAAGAGAAAACTATTTTTGATTGGAACATTTTATAGCCCTAAAACGTCAGATGCTGATTTTTTTGTTAACCTTAACCGTAATATTGAAAAAGCTTACGAAGTATCTTCGAACATTATTCTTGTTGGAGATTTTAATGACGATTTACTGAAACCAAATAACAGAATGCTTAAAGATATTCTTATTACAAATTATATGATTAATACCATCACAACTCCTACTAGACCCCATCTTGATACCCACCGACATGAAATACCATGATGCTGGCATTTTATCAGTCCAACCTGAGATAAGCGACCATTGCGCTACTTTTAGTATGTTGCCATTTCCTTATGAACTAAGGGGAACTTTTGAAAGAAATGTTTATTCATATATAAGAGCGGACTTTGAGCTTTTAAATGCAAAAATAACGGCTTTTGATTGGCAATGTTTAAATGATGGTTCGGTAGACGACGCTTGTAAAATATTTACAACGTTTCTTCGTTTTGTTAATTTGTGTATCCCGTCTCGAAACATTACCCTACGTTATGATGATAAACCTTGGCTTGACTCTGAGCTCCGTAAATTGTGCAGAGTAAGAGACAGACTTAAACGTATAGCTTTAAAATCATCGAAACAACATGATTTTGATCAATATAAACACATGCGGAATAAAGTTACTAACATGAAAAAATAAGAACAAATGATAAAAAAAGGCTTCTGGAATACTATTCATCACTTCATAAAAAATAATGACTGTACTTCTAACATACCACCTTTGTGTGAAACCTCTTTGAATTGATATATTCTTGTTTTTATACCGACGAAGAGAAATCAAATTATTTAAATAATTTCTTTGCATCGATATCTACAGTAGACGACACAAATGCTACCCTCCCTCCGTTCTCTCCAAAAACAATGAGTAGTCTGACCACCATTAATATTAATGATACTGAGGTAGAAGAAACAATAATTTCACTCGCCTTGAATAAAGCATCTGGCCCTGACTGTATATCTCATAGAATGCTTAAAGGTGCAGTCAAATCAATATCTAAACCTCTTACTACTCTTTACAACAGATCATTGAATGAAGGAGTTTTTCCTAATGCTAGGAAAACTGCAAATGTAATACCACTTTTTAAAAAAGGGGATAAATCCATACCATCCAACTGTTTCTCTGCTTAGTTGCTGTGGCAAATTGTTCGAACGAATTGTTTTTAAACATATGTACAACTTTTTCTTAGATAATAACTTGATATACAAGTATCAATCAGGGTTTCTTCCAAATCACTCTACTTTCTACCAGTGAATTGATCTTGTTCATCATATCTGCCAATCATTGGATAGCAAACAACATTCTTGCATGGTGTTCTGTGATATTTCAAAAGCCTTTGATCGAGTATGGCGTAACGGTCTTACTTTTAAACTAAAGGAAAATGGCATTAACGGGCGTCTATTAATATGGCTGACTAATTACCTAAGCAATAGGTGCCAAAAAGTTGTTCTTCGTTCTTCTGTCTCTTCGGTAAGAACAATATCAGCTGGGTGCACAGGGATTTGTGTTAGGACCTCTTTTATTTTTAATTTACGTTAATGACATATCTGATTCACTACTAAGCTTAACAAGATTTTTTGTGGACGATAGCTCTCTATACATATCTGCTACTTCCTTAAATGACATTGAAGGTATTTTAAACTACTATCTTAAATTATTTTCAGCTTGGGCTAAGACTTTGCTTGTTAATTTCAACCCTGCCAAAACTGAGGCAATGATGTTTTCATTTAGAAATCACAACACGCGGCCTAATCTAAATTTTGAAGGTACTGCTATACAATTTGTTAACTCTCATAAACACTTGGGCGTCACCCTGAATTCGAATGTCCAGTGGAATGATCACATTGATAATATACTTCAGTCTGCTTCCAAAACAATTGGAATTATGAAAAACATTAAATTTACTTTGAATAGAAATGCCCTAAATCAAATTTACCTTTTGTACGTACGGTCAATTCTAGAGTATGCTTCTGTTGTTTGGGATGGTTGTTCAGAAACATGTGGGGATACTTTAGAAAAATTACAAAGCGAAGCAGCTCGTATCGTAACTGGCTTAACTAGATCGGTATCTCTAGATAATCTATATCGGGAATGTGGATGGGAATCACTCACCAGTCGAAGAAAATTACAAAAACTCGGTTTCGTTTATAAGGCATCTCATAACATGGTTCCATCATATATCAGTGATTTATTACCACCGAACGTTAGGGAACTAACCCACTATCCATTAAGAAATGGCGATGATATAGAAGTACCTTTCTCACGCGCGTCAGTCTCCAAAAGGTCATGCATCCCTTCTTCAATAGTACTGTGGAATAACATCAGTCCAGATACCAGACATTTAGATACCTTTAGTTCATCTAAAAGGTCGTTACGAAACAACTTTAGTAAGAATAACGTTCCATCTTATTACTAAATCGGAGATAGGTATTTGTCAGTAATTCACGCCAGAATTAGAAACGATTGTAGCAATCTGAATGGTGATCCTTTTAATAACCATCTTAATCAAAATCCTTTATGCGAATGTTTACACGAAGTAGAAAATGCCGAACATAATTTTTTTTCAATGTAGATGTTTTCAAAACCAAAGACTTAACCTATTTCGTGCAACACAGAGGTACCATCCTCTAAATACCGAAACGCTTCTGTGCGGCAAACAAAATCTAAATGAGGATGACAATAAAATCATATTTGCTGCTGTACATTGTTTTATAAAGCAGTCACGGAGGTTTTAACTTCGCGTATAGTGTAACTAGCGATATTTTTCCGACCCTTAGTATAATACATGTAGTATACTTTTTTTCTAAAATTTTGCTACGTTGTCTTCCTTATAGCGGTAGTTTCATATACTAAGATTTCTTACTTAAGTGTCCTCTGATAGTACTACATTAGACATGTTATTATCTCTCTCTCTCTCTCTCTCTCTCTCTCCTTCATAAACACTTCATGTTTCATACTTTTCATATTTTGTTTGCCATTACATGTATATATAAATGCTTTGTATGGGGAGGGTCAATTCTAATGTTGTAAGAACTTGTGACCCGACCCAATTTCCTCTAATATGGAAATAAAATATGTTTAAACTAACATATTTACGCATCTTATCTGGACCTTTGTTAAGACGCAGTTGCAAGGTGTTGTTATTGTTGTTAAAACTGTCGTTGCGGTTTCTGTGATAAGGCCGGATATTTTAATAGACCGGTTTCCAAACAAGAGTAGTTTAAGATGTTATGGGAATGTTATTATTAACTCTTTCTCCCATATAGATGACTTTTGACGTATTTGTAAACACAGTAGACCCAGATAAGACGGAGTTTTGAGTCTGATTTTGGGTCTGTTCTGTCCACTTTTGAAATAATATAGATCTGACTCTACAACTTCTGTCAAGGTCAAAAAAGCAAAGCATTATTCATGATGCTTTTTTAAAGTTATTTAATTAATATCCATACATGTATTGTGTCTCACATGACCATTCACTGGGAAAAGAGTTACACATAAGGTTTTTCAATGAAAGTTTTGATGTAATGCAGGTAAGGTTGAAATCCTATCATCTGAACCATACTCATGCTTAACTCTTCGCGTGCTGCTCCTTCAATATACCAACCTGTAAATAGTGAAGACCCAGACGAGACAGCTCCTGCAGGAGCTGCCTCATCAGGGTCTGCACTATTTACCAGTTGATTGTGCACTCCACAGCAGTGATTGCACAGCGATATACCTGTACACAGTGAAGATATGTGTAATTATACTACAGGGCATGGGTAAAGAAGAAGAAATGTGTTTTAAAATTCAGCAAGCGAAGGGTAAAAAATAATGTCAGCTCAATCTCTGATTTGCTGATCCGTTGACTGACTTCCGACTCGATCACAATTTTTTGAGAATGTATTGACCAAGTGTAAAGCATTTTGGATCAGGATGAGATGCCGAGTTACTCGGCGTCTCATCTGGATCCAAATTGCTTCCAAAGACCAAGCAGGATGCAACTGGCAAGAATAGAGTTAACTCTAGTGTAACTACTTACAGCAATAAAGTCAGGTTTTGATTATTGCTGATTGCACCTATGTTTATGGTAAATGGTCACCATCCACAATCTGTCTGCATTGATGGACTGATTTGGGTAAGTCAGAGCTGGATCAGACCCTGCATTGACAAATATAAAGGATCTTATATAAGTATTCATTACGAACTGTTTTTAAGAAACGAGTTTACTATAATCACTGACTATCAACAACACCGAAAATAGCTAGGTAAAAGTACCAAGTGAAGCGAACGGCAGGTTAGTAATTCGATATATTTATATAGATTACATATTCTAGCATTGCAATATTTTGAATTACTAGTAGATGGATCAACCAATGATTACATGGTTTCTGATCAATTCGAATTCACGTATGTAAATCATTTTGGGTGCATTATTCTCGGACTGGTACAACCGAGATAGCAGCGAAGAGGTCAAAATCGTGTTCGCAATCACTTTTCTAATCCCCCGACACATATTTTCACACAGTCCTTGTCATCACACAGCGGATACACTCTGATGCCAGCGTTGATTGCAAAATACGATCGAATTTGGCTTTGAATTTGATAAAAGAAATAAATGTGTGTACGGCGAATAGGTAAATATAGTATGAAGATTGTATGGCGAATAGCCTCCGATGTGTACGACGAATAGTAATATACTTACTGTTATGAAGACTGTTCGGCAAATAGTTTGCGTGGTGTGCGGAATTTTGCGGCTAAAATTTATTTTCAGTCGTTCTCTAAGGCCAGTGCGAGGACAATAAATTGACACCTCATGTCTATCATGAACATGTCATTGATCTAGAATCAAAATTTATGTTTTGCAATAGCAACTGAAAAAAACTTTTAGAAGGAACAATTGTCAGAGTATCCACATCTACTATTGCGCTACTTTCGGTTTTGACGGATCTGCACATTGAAATTATTATAGAATTAATACTCTCCGTCATTATGGTGCTGCTAAGTTTTGCTGATTAAATAAAGATTTTAGGTTGTATGGATTTGTTTTATGACCCATATTTTAGGAATTTGTATAGAATAATAAGTTATAATGTCATACGAAAGTAGTTCAGGGAAGTAATGTGCTGCTTTTTATTGCATAACAATCAAAAGAAACTTTATTTGGTGCAACTGTAAGGAGAAACAAATCTGCATAAAAACTGCCCGTGTTGGGAGCCTTACAAACTACACAGCAATTTCTCGCAGTGAATAAGTGCCCTAGCAGTGGATCAAATATTTCAACGTCAGCCGCGAAGACTACAAACCAACTTCTAAATACAGGGGCGTAGCTAGCGACACGCACTTACTATGGCCAAAACTCGAGGGCTATGTAGGGATAGACGTTCTGTCTTGTCATATACGATGTATCCCACTCCTTCATACTTACGCCTATTGACGCCCCTGTAAAGGTCACTTTTTGAAAGTCACTTTTCTAAATGTTTCCGGGAGAGCATGTCCGCTTACCCCTATAGCCACGATGCGTAAACTATATTTGGATTCAGCTACGTTCCTGAAAGATCTTAGATGTGGTAGGTGAATGTCTAGGTCGGAGCATTTTAGTTTTAATTACTGTTGCATGCATCCGAGCATTCAAGAAATTCGGATACCACAAGATACATGTATGAATGAAGAGTTAGTTTATTAATCACTTTTTATTTGAAAAGACTGGTGTTTGATCTAAACAAGCATACAAATTTTGCTATATTAATTGTCATGAGAGAATCCCCTGTGTAACCAATAATTAAAAAAAAGTATGCCAATATTATAATACACCCCCCACAAACACACTCGCACACACACCCACGCACACACGCACACACCAGCCAAGTGCCTTGTTTATTTGAGAGTGCTACCTCTTTGACCATAGTGAGCAGAAACGGACGTTAATCAACACAAAACAAAAACAAAACAAAACCTCTTTGACATAAACTGACCAAATGACATCAGTCTTCGGACACACAGCCCTAAATCGTCAGATAATAGTAGGGAAGGAAAAGGACATCGCTGCTTAACTCCTTCAATACAAGGCTCACGAATTATCAATCAGCCCTCGTACATGTCGTATGCCACAGACTGTAGCTGACCTGTATCAACACTTGTACAACATTGCTTTGCAATCCGGCTTTTATTGTGCCGCAGTAAATTATTTGACTAGGAATCTCGAAGACCTGAGTTCGATCCCGACACCCGATGGGTATATTTTCTCTAGAGAAACCCCGGTTACAGAAATCCTGATTAAATCATTAACAGTTTACTTCATATAAACACATGTTTACGCATTTGCAAACTGAGTAGATCCAAATCAGGTCAAAAGAAATACCTAACCTGTATAGTTTACATTACAAAAAATGGCTAATATTCATGATGTCAATATAGTTGCATAAACATTGAACAGGTAAATGGTTAGATAAATGGTTAAATACATCTTATTAAATTTCTTTAGTAGAAAGGGATAATACTATGAAAAGTAACTGTATATATATATACTGTAGAACTTGTTCTAAGCGGCCATTCCTTTATTGACCATATGAGTCTTAAAAGCAAGTGGTTACTTGATACAGGTAAAAGTAATGCAGAAAGCTTTCTGTATTAATTGTAGTCTGTATTACGCTACCAACTGCCTTACAGATCCATAATTGGACCTTTTTGATGGCCGGTTAAGATAGGATTCTACTATATTCCTGACCAGAAACAAATGGTAAACCTTTTCTATATAGAAACACACATCTAAGCATTTGCAAATATAGTAGAACCCGATTCATTTCTCTGCTCTATTTGCTTTCGGAAGGCTGTCATAAAACAGGAATCGTATTCATGAAAATCCATAAGCAATACACTTCAGAACATAATTTAAACTTGAACGAGCACATTGATCAACTCTAAAGCAATGTTTTTGAAATTGTTAAGCAGCCTATTAAGGTAATTGAACTCACGGGTCCTTGTTCGACACTGTCGGTTAAGATACCATCCCTTTTTAAAGCATTTTCTTTCGAAAATTGTTGAAGCTATTCGCCGTACACTAAAAATCACCAGAAACGCTATTCGCCGTACACCATAACAACTATTCGCGGTACACAATCCTACATCTGACTTTTGTAATATCTTCTCACACAATGTATGGAGAGACACAATTTTTGGTACATGAAACAAAACAACCATATGCTTCGAGGCGGCAGTTAATTCATGAATATACAAATACCAGTTTTTTTAAATAAGACCCAAATATCAAGCGGCGTTGACTTTTCCTCGGTACCAGGGAAGCATTTTACAGGTTAAATATTCTGATCTTGCCAAATTATGTAATAGTTTAAATTATAGTAATAAAATATTCATGGACCCGGAAGAGCTTTATCTATGATGGTTAAGATAATGAGAGGTAAAATAAAAAAGCATCTTCGTACATGATATTGATCAGTTTTACCACTTTCTTCGCTTCGCATGGTAGCTATTTTGGTGTTGTTGATAGACATTGATAATGATATGACACTAGCCTTAGCAAGTGTCATAATCATTATAGTAAACGAGTGAACAAAAAACTGTAAAAGACACAAATGTAAGATCCGTTTAATCACATACTCTTTAAAATGTGCCGTAGAAAGTGAAAGTGAAACAGACTATATTGTTATACGATTGTTTCGGCCGTTGTTTACAGCGTGGTAAAGCTGGATTCCACTGCTCATTTGCATAATAAAATGCACTAGTGCATTTCCACGATTTACGACACTCTGTTTCGGCACTCCCACAGATCAGATTATGTGATAAACCGATACATGTTTAGTGACACATATGTGTGATACAGTTAGTATGATACTTGGACCAGTGTCACACTATTATTATACAGTAGAACCTCTCTACACCAGACGTAAACGTTGGTATAAACATCGGTCTCGGGGACAAGTGGCAGATTAATTTGCCGGGTGAACATCATGCAGAAAGCTCCCTTTGGAGATTAATGCACGACTTTCACTCTGCAATAACCTGCCTAAAATATCTAAAAACAATTCTTCTCTTCTAGAATTCCGGTTTAGAGACGTTTTACTGTATTACATTTATATAGCTCTCTTTTCACACAGGATGCGTACAAATCGCTTCACGTGAATAAATTACATGTACAAAACTGAGTATATCTAATGAGTATAGAATATCTAAAACTAAATATATTTCAGATAGAGATATCGGTAAGAATATCAAAAATGGAATTAATTTTAAAATCATAGTTACGAAAAGGAAACCTGTAAATCAAGGGCAATAGCCGACTTGCACCAATAACACCTTCCTAAAAACGCTGGTGTAATGTTTAATATACCACTTATGTAAATAAATAATATATCGAACACCAAAGCACGTTTCAAATAAACTCTAAATGGACGGTATTGAAATATTTTATCAAATGCTATGACCGCTATGTCGTGTCGAATGTGACCAAAGCTCATATATGACTCTAATGCCGTGTCTTACATGCAGGTTGTAGCTTATTTGCGGATGAAAAAAGTGCAGTAATACCATGCAGGAATTTTCGGCATTGCTGATTGGTTCTGCATTGAACCAATAAATATGGTTGTGTGATGGACAGAATTAAACCTGTGACATTATTGGACATCTCATAGATGCAAGTTGCTTGACACCTGGCCATAGCGTTTCCAAAGCTTGTGTCTTCACACTTGATTCACAACGTTTCAACAGCTTGTGTTTTGACAATTGGCTCATAGCTTTCCCAAAGCCTGTATCTTGACGCTTGGTTCACAACATTTCAAAAGCTTGTGTGTGACATTATGGTCACAGCATTTCAAAAGCTTGTGTCTGACATTTGGTTCACAACATTTCAAAAGCTTGTGTCTGACATTTGGTGCATGGCGTTTCAAAAGCTTGTGTCTGACAATTGGTTCATAGCGTTTCAAACGCTTGTCTGACATTTGGTTAATAGCGTTTAAAAAGCTTGTGTCTGACATTTGGTTAATAGCTTTTCAAAAGCTTGTGTCTGACATTTGGTTAATAACGTTTCAAAAGCTTGTGTCTGACAATTGGTTCATATCGTTTCAAAAGCTTGTCTGACATTTGGTTTATAGCGTTTCAAAAGCTTGTGTCTGACATTTGGTTCATAGCGTTTCAAAAGCTTGTGTCTGACATTCGGTTCATAGAGTTTCAAAAGCTTGTTTCTGACACTTGGTTATTTTTTTCTCAAAATTATGACTAATCGGAAGTAGTCGAAATGGAACAGATCCAACTTTGAGCCAGCATTATCCTTTCATAGCGGAGGTAATGGTTACAATATACTACCCTGTACAGTTTAGAACTATTTTTAATATACATGTATATAGGCAGGACCAAATAAACTATAGAAACAGCAATTTTGTTCCTGACTTTCCGTGTGGTATTGAATATTGGAAGAATGAATGAAATAACTTTGCAAGATATAAACTGCAATGTGCCACATGATGTTTTTTTTACTAAGATGGACATTTCTTTCTTACCCCTTTTCATGCTGAAAACATAATGTCTGCTAAAACCACGATCTGTTACATTTAACGAACGCACGATTTGGTAAAACTATTGACCGAGTGTCACTCAGCTTAGATCCTTATAAGATGCCGGGTTACGCGGCGTCCCATCTTAAGCCACGCTGTTTGCAAATGCGAATAATCTCGGGCTAAGCATGAAAAGGGTTAACCTTTTACTCCATGAATATTCATGTAAGAAATGACGTCATGTATAATAATTAGTTTTTTTCTTATTATGGCATATGAACAAAGGCAATTATGACAATGGCAGAAACTGTATCAATAATATATCATGAGCGAACAGAACATACACTGATTAGACGGTACATTTAAGGGCCATCTTATCTTGATCTACTACGTTTGCAAAGCCGTTAAAAGACATAGTTATGGAGGAAAGCGTTAAATATACATAAATGTGTATCATCTGTCGTCAGTTGATTTTGAAATGAGGACTACAATTTACTAATAGCAGATGATTAGCTATTAATTTTATAAAGCCCATACATTTCCTGACATGACTGTGGTATCTGTAACAAACTAAACCAAGTTATTTAATACTAAAAAGTGACACAAATATTAATAATTATATCTTTTTTTTAACAAAATGAATACCTGAATCTGTATTTGGTGAAACATCCTGTAGCTGCAAACTGCAAACTAGACATTACATAAACAAGTTCTTATATAATATATAGCAATGCGGAAAACCGTTATAACTCGAAGCGCTATAAAGTTTTTCTGATTATATAGGTTCAGACAAGTGACCCCTTCGTATTTCAAGTTTAACTTCAAAGCGCATATTAAAAACCTTATGCAACGGATGAATACGGGATATACGTTTGGTTTTCTCCCATTTTCCTTCAGATATATTGCTACAGTATCAACCAATATGGATCCTGCTGAGAAGCCGGTTTACTCTGCGTCTCGTACAGATTCAGTTGTTCGTATAGGTATTCACATTTGCGACTTTGACAACGAAAGAATGAGAATATTTGCAATTGAAGAGCATCACTTGGGTTTTACGCTTATCCTGTGATAAAACCACACTCTAGCGTATCTTGGATTTGGGTCCATGCTTATAAAGCTTTTTAGTTCAATCAGAGTTTGTTCTCAAGCTTTTGATTGGTCAGATTTGAGCCAAAGGCCCAATCAATAACTTGAGAACGAACTCAGACTCAACTAAAAACCTTATAAGCATGGCTACAGCTAAATAAGAGGATATTACATGAGTTTTCATATACCGTTCACATAGATGTTTACCAAAGGAGTTGCTTAACCCTTTTCCTGATGAATATCCATGTAGGAAATAATGACGTCATGAATATTAATAAGATTGTGTTTTATAATGGCATTATGGACACATGACATTTTGGCTCAGGAAGATGCTGTAGAATCAGATCTATATAACACCATAAGCAAACAGAGCAGACCCTGATCAGACGGTTCCAATGGGAGCCGTCTGATCTGGGTCTACCCTGTTTGCAGATGCGTAAGTTTTGGCTTACATAAGGGAAAGTGGTTAAAGTATGCCACGAGGCTTTGTAGAATCAATTTTAGAGGGATCAATTACCAATCATGCAGTGCAACTGGTGTATGCGTTTACTGAGCATTTTGCAAATGGACGTTTGCAACTATCTCAAGAATTTTATAAACTACATCGCAATGACATTCCTGACTGGAACTACTATTTTATAGTCACATGCTTTACTTTTATAGGTAAACATGATACTAGTGCTTTCTTCTTTGCCTTTTTAAGGGAAACTGGCAATCAGGCTGACAAAATGGCATAACGTTTTAGTAAAGACAGAGTGTTTTGTTGGGCTTTTCCTCTGGTCACATATTGCTACTGAATCTGATAACGAAAAGATACTTTCTGAAAAATGCTTTCATCAAAACAGGCATTATTTTTTATCGATTTGCAAAAATATGTTTCAAAACGAAACTATCATCAGTTCCTACATACTTTGTACTCTTAAACTACCTTTAATTTGCTATAAATATAATACAATTTGTTTCAGATCTAAACATTGATATTTACCTAACCTGACAAGTACATCATGATCATGATCATAACCTGATCATGCCATAACAGGTAACATTACAACAACGCGTATCCGGTGCCTGTTACGTAAAGGTCCGAAATACAAGTTACCTTTCTCTACTTATTTGGACACCATGGCCTCATTGCCGAAGAAATACGAAACTGTAGTGCAAAATGGTGTCGCAGAAAACATGCTTAATTGAACTTTTTTCTTGAAAGAATATATTTTGATACAATTGATACTCGAATTGCGTTTTGTAAATCAAACAACGATCTTTTCCTACTTAAGTTTAGATTTACTTTTCGCCATTCAAACAAATGCATACATTTTTTACATTCTAATTATGTATTTGTAACAGCTGACGAAACAGGTAATAATGTTATAATTATATGACGATTGATTATGCTGATGTTTAAATTGAAATCTTGTCAATACTAAAACACATAGTTTAGTATTGTAATCAGAAGGTGACAAAGTGCCGGAAAATGACGAACAGTGCAAAGAATTCGGAGCTTCTGTAAACAATAAACTACAAAAGCTTTCAACAATGTACTGGTGCCTAAATTACATAAAATCCATATAAAGCGCGTTTTGTTGCCAGGTCCGGTTCATGCACTACTAGAAATCGTTCAAAACCTTTAATTTCTTGCAGAATTAAAAATGCAATATTATCCATACTCTGGAAAACATGCAAATTGTATTGCGATAATGTTTGAAAACATCTGTTTTGGTCAATTTAGAACACTAATGACGTTTAATGTAAATTAATAAAAAGCCCAAAACCTCCAAAGATTCGTCCATACTATAGTTCTACTTTATATACTACTCCACAGCATACTCACATAAATACTAAACGCAACACTCTTATTGAAAACAAAACACCTTTGCTTGAGAAGATAAATTATTTCTCGCATGTGATGCTGACCGTGCGTTTTTACGGATAGCATGGTTGGAAATTATACTACGTGGACTTTCTCCGAGGTTTGTGAATCATTCGCCTTTCTTCTGGACAGTATTTTTGTGCATTATGGGGATGTCATATATCAAGTTATTAGTATACCCAAGGGTGCAAATTGTGCACCAAACTGTTTTCCATTGCTAAGAGAGGGACATCATGTTATCTCAGAAACTAATGAACATATTTAATATTTATTATCATTGTTTGATGTCATGTTTTCTTCTATATACTCAAATGAACTTTATACAAATAAAACAAATCAGCACCCGAAATTTTATGTAAAATTTCCCTAATCTCTTAAACGGATCTTTGATTCATGAAAAAAAAAGTTGAAATGGAAAAAGGTTGAACATCCATTGATATTGTAAAGCACTGCGTGTTTAGCGGTCAATCCCTGTACAGTCGAACAGCATGCATTTCTCTTTGCTTAACAAGAAAGGCATGGTACTCTGTATTAAAGAAATCGCTCACCCGGAAACAGAAGGAGAACGTCAAATGTATGTACGTTGTTCTTTCTGTCTTACCTCTAATAAATTCTTTTAAATGAAAAAGCCTAATCAAGGTCTGCTGTGTTTGCTTATAGAATCTATAGATTGGATTTTACAGTTTCCGCCAGGAGCAACATGACATTAAGCAAATTTGCATACGTAATGACGTTGCTTCTTAAATGAATATTCATGAAGCAAAGGATAATTAGCATGTAAAACCAAAACATATTTATATTCACCAAACTGAACCCACCTATTGCTAGTGTACTTAATGTTTGAGCTGCGAATTGAGTAACTGCAGAAGAGTAAAACGGATGCATCAAAGAAAGGGTTATCTAGGTTACAACTATCATCCGAACATCAAAACGTGTATTGATGGTTTCTGTGACATTTGCTTGGGATTACGGGTTGAAATTTAACATAAACTTTCCCTCATAGCAGTTTTAAAAACAAATCTGCGACCAGTAGTGCATAATTGGAACCCAAAGTCATACCAATACATGACTGTATATAGTATTCCCATAACGTACGAATATGTTATCCATCTGACATGTATAAACAATTTGGACCTAGTGGAGAGGCCAAGTAGCTCGCTCGGTGTCGCATCAGGATACAAACTGGTTGGCACTAGCTCAATATGTTTGTAAACGCTTGAACATAGTATAAGTGAGTGCACATTGTTTTGTTGAGGAATTGGCATAGTAGGCAAGTACAATGTAGTTAATGCAATGTTTTAAAGTGGTCGTTTTGGTGCGAAACAATATCAAAGAATTCTGGATTTTTATATTTAATTGATCATCTGCAGGTAAGGCATTTAGCCATTCAGTAAATATTAAAATATCAGCGTCTGCATGGTTAATTGTCGGTGCTGGAAATGAGACACTTCAGTCATTTGCACACAATGTAGACCCAAATCAGGCTTCTGTTCTGTTGCTCGTGTTACATTCCTGGATATTCACTTTCGGCTTGACCAGTTCAAATATTTGAAGGGTCAATTTGAAATTCAACGTTAAACGTTATAAGGCTGAACTTTATAGTGTTATTTGCAAACATATTTGCTAGTATTACTTAAACGATTTATCCCCAACTACAGAATATCAACCTTTTCAACGACGACATTTCAAATCGATTATTCTACAAATCAAACAGGCCAAACGCATAAGGATAAACTGATTAAATTAATAGAAAAAAAACATTTGCCGAAGAAAATAAAATGTTCTTGCTTGTAATGTGCAACGTTCATTCTTTTCGAATTCAGTAGTTGGCAATTACAAAATATGGACTTGCACATTTCTAACATTTATTTTAGATAATATATTTTAGCGCTCTGGGGATACCATATATCGTCAAGTTGTTGGTGCACTTGTGTACCTATGGGAACATATTGTTAATAATTCTAACAAACCTCATGGTATTTAGACGATATTTTGAATCTAGATAATCCGGGTTTTTTAAACTATTGTTTTTCTAGTTACCCAAAAACAAAGCGAATCGATCCGGAATTATGGCTTTTTCGTCGTGGTGCAGTTCGGGCTGCTGTGTGTTTTTATGCGGTGTTTCCTGCATGATTCATATATGTACTTCCTTTTTATACGCCCACCTAATAAAGGTGGTCGTATATTGTCGTGGCCCTGTCCGTCCGTCCGTTCGTTCGTTCGTTCGTTCGTTCGTACGTTCGTTCGTTCGTTCGTCCGTCAACATTTTGTTTGTCCGCTGTTTTCTGGGAAAACTATTTGAGAGATATTAATGAAACTTCACACAAATGTTAAATGCATCAGGATCTGAAGCTGAGTTGATTCTGAGGTTCATTTGATTTTTCATTTCAGAGTTATGGCCCTTGTCCTTAAAAAATATGCAAATAGTTTGTCCGCTGTTTTCTGGGAAAACTATTTGAGATATATTAATGAAACTTCACACAAATGTTTAATGCATCAAGATCTGAAGCTGAGTCGATTCTGAGGTTCATTTGATTTTTCATTGCAGAGTTATGGCCCTTGTCCTTAAAAAATATGCAAATAGTTTGTCCGCTGTTTTCTGGGAAAACTATTTGAGAGATATTAATAAAACTTCACACAAATGTTTAATGCATCAAGATCTGAAGCTGAGTCGATTCTGATGATCATTTGATTTGTCGCTTCGGAGTTATGGCCCTTTTACATAAAACATAATGCAAATACATGCAAATATGAGGATGGCCATAACTTTTTCAAAATTTTGAAATGATATTTACTTCATTTTTATGCCCCCAACGGTGGGCATATAGTAGTCGCATTGTCCGTCTTTCCGTCTGTCCGTCCTTCCGTCTGTCCGTCTGTCCG
Organism: Azorinus chamasolen; assembly: GCA_963576725.1. Taxonomy (NCBI): domain Eukaryota; kingdom Metazoa; phylum Mollusca; class Bivalvia; order Cardiida; family Solecurtidae; genus Azorinus; species Azorinus chamasolen. The sequence continues at coordinate 5,599,392 of OY755240.1, forward strand.
TCTGTCCATCTGTCCGTCTGTCCGTCCGTCTGTCCTTCCTTCCGTCCCAAATTCGTGTCCGGTCTGTAACTTCTTCATCAATCAATCGATTTCAATATAACTTGCCACAAATGTTCACCAGACAGAGACGATGTGTCGCGTTCAACTCCCTGGTCCATGGGTCAAAGGTCAAGGTCACAGGGTACAATTACTTTGTCACAAATTTCTTGTCCGGGTCTGTAACTTCTTCATCTATCAATGGATTTCAATATAACTTCACACAAATGTTCACCAGACAGAGACAATGTGTCGCGTTCAACTCCCAGGTCCATGGGTCAAAGGTCAATGTCACAGGGTACAATTACTTTGTTACAAATTTCGTGTCCTGTCTGTAACTTCTTCATCTATCGATGGATTTCAATATAACTTGACACAAATGTTCAACACACAGAGACAATGTGTCGCGTTCCACTCCCAGGTCCATGGGTCAAAGGTCAAGGTCACAGGGTATAATTACTTTGTTACAAATTTGGTGTCCGGTCTGTAACTTCTTCATCTATCGATGGATTTCAATATAACTTGCCACAAATGTTCAACACACAGAGTCGATGTGTCGCGTTCAACTCCCAGGTCCATGGGTCAAAGGTCAAGGTCACAGGGTACAATTACTTTGTCACAAATTTCGTGTCCGGTCTGTAACTTCTTCATCTGTCAATGGATTTCAATATAACTTGGCACAAATGTTCACCAGGCAGAGACGATGTGTCACGTTCAACTCCCAGGTCCATGGGTCAAAGGTCAAGGTCACAGGGTACAATTACTTTGTCACAAAGTTCGTGTCCAGTCTGTAACTTCTTTATATATCAATGGATTTCAATATGATTTGGCACAAATGTTCACCAGACAAAGATGATGTATCGCTTTCAACTCCTTGGTCCATGGGTCAAAGGTCAAGGTCACAGGGTACAATTACTTTGTCACAAATTTGGTGTCTGGTCTGTAACATCTTTATCTATCAATGGATTTCAATATAACTTGGCACAGAGTTTCACCAGACAAAGACGATGTGTCGCGTTCAGCTCCCCGGTCCATATGTCAAAGGTCAAGGTCTCAGGGTACAATTACTTGTTTATCTGTGAATGGATTTCAAAGGAACCTGGCGCAAATGTTCACCACACAAAGACGATGTGTCAACTCCCTGGTCCATGGGTCAAAGGTCAAGGTCACAGGGTACAAATTTTGGGGGCATTTGTCACATGACTGTGACATCTCTTGTTTTTATATGGTTAAACCTTTATGTGAATTTTCACATATATTGCGGGGGTTTTGATATGTCATTTTATTCTAAAGTTAATTGGTCCTTGAACTTTGTGTGTTAGTTGCTTTGTTAGTCGGTCAACTTTTAGTTTGTCTGTTGTCTTCTGGGAAAACTATTAAAATGATATAAATGAAACTTAACCCACATGTTTTACAACAAATGTTTTAAGCAATAAAATTTGAAGCTGAGTTTATTTTGAGGTTCATTCAGTTTGTCTTTACAGAGTTATGGCCGTTGCACTTTACAAAAATCTGCAAAAATGAGGATTAGCTGTAACTTTTTTATTTAATAAGATATTCACTTCATTTTTTTTAAAAAATAGTATCACCTTAATATGGAAATCAAGATCTGAAGCACAGATTAGAAAATGTCAACACTTATAAGGCATGTTGAATCAGAGAAAGTTTGCAAGTGGGCGTATTATGTACCGTATGCGGTACTCTTGTTAGATTTGAATCTTTCCATCACTTATAACAAAGTTTCGTCTGAAATATACAATAAAAGGGCAAATTTCGATTTGAAAAGTGTTAATTATCCTTCTCTAGATGGAGATGTGCCCCCTTCTACATCACATGGGTGTCTGCATTTTTACTTATTCGCTTTACCCGATTTTGTTTTTTGCTAGAAGACTTTAACAGTCGTAATTTAATTATAACTCAGAAACTGCTTAAGCAAGGTTACAGGTATCGTAAAATTCGGAATGCTTTTTTTCAAAATGTTATTATCGAAATTTACCTATCATTAGTACATATAACTCCAATCTACGGACGTTACTAAAACAATGTATTTCACACACACATAATTCTATGGTGATATTATCTCCAAAATAGGAAATGTCGGGATCATATCCATTTGCATGTTCACTTAAATGTTTTCGTTATTTGCCATCGCGGTTGTTGTAGATTAGTCGGAGAGGGGATACATTTATTTACACTGATTGTCTTTTAGGGTGAGGATGGAATAAGTGTGAGGTTGGGCGCCCAAAATCCGGTTTAACCCCCCCCCCCCCCCACGCATATAAATTCTATCAGCCTCCTCGACAATGGACCGAATACAAGAAAATGGCAAAGATGATAAACCAGAAAGCATAGCATGTCTGCTAGTTTCTTTACGTTTTCAAAATGAAAATATTGCGGAAATATCGATGCTCGGATCTTTAAATATACTACCAATTTGGCAATTGTTGTCACTCAAGCCCAAAGAGAAAGGTGTTTGTATTTTTTAATCCATTCTAGCTCTGTGATAAAACGAGCTTTAGATTTTAAACTGACAGTAGTATTAGAATTATAATATGCTCCACAGGTTGAACCAAAACTTGTTTACGACTTACATGAATGTCCTGTATGACGAAAATGCTGGTAAGGAACGTTGCGGGCCTTTTTGATACGGCATTGGTAGTTATGTTCTCGAAACCTTGTTTTTTAAAGAATGACCCATCTGACCCACATACTGAATACCACTGCGTTACACATGTCAAGTTATACATGTAACATATATCATATTTGACGAATTTTAGTCTACATCAAAATAAATCTTCACACTAAACACTCTACCATTTACAAGAGATTTGATAGTTGATCTAGTAGAAAAAATAAAATTGCAACACATGCATCTTTTACTATTGCACTTTGTAATTATTGGATGTCCTATTTCTGTAAATTATTAAGTTATTTCTAGATCATCCTGCAGTAATTCCGTAAAATCTAGACGTAGCGTTATAATAATAAAATACAGACCTAATATCACTTTCTGCTAGGGTTTGATAAAAAGTACGGAATCCCAAAACTTTCCTGAAATTGTCTAAGTCCAACTGTTGTAATTCCGTGAAAAATTAACTTAGCGAAACAAAATTTAAATTTATCTGCAATCCGGAAAATTGAAGTGCGACTGACTGTCGGACAGATGACTTCACAGCTACAGAGGAGTGGGTCTACTATGCCTTTAAGATAAAAGCTAAAGGTATTCATTTAGTGATCTGCAGTTATTGCGTACCGTTGTGTGGTGGGTCTGAGCAAATCGTTCTCCTGTATAGAGGCAGGTGTTTGTTTTAATCGATGTATAACTTCATTTTGAATGTTAAAGCGTTGGAGAGTTTCTGACTTTATGCAAAAGGTCATTCCAAGCTCGTATGAATCTAGGACGAAAGGGGTTTAGTCCGATTGTTGAAGACGTATGCACCTGCCAGAGTAGGTACTAGATTAGCCATTCGCTTGCTATTCACGTAAATATACCTACCTGTAAATAGTGAAGACCCAGATGAGACAGCTCCTGCAGGAGCTGTCTCATCAGGGTCTGTACTATTTACAAGTTGATTGTGCAACTTGTGCACTCCACAGCAGTGATTGCACAGCGCAATACCTGTACACAGTGAAAATATTTGCAATTACACAACAGGGCATGGGTAAAGAAGGAGAAATGTATTTTAAAATTCAGCAAGAGAAGGGTTAATTAGATAACAGGGAGAAACAACATGAACCATTTTCTATAAAATAATACGTTTGTTTTTCTGCCTGCTATTTTCCGACTTTTCCCAGCGAATGTCCTGTTTAAGTTTGTACAATGAGATTAGTTTTTTGACACCAAATACTATATCGTTAGTATTGCGGGATGTATATCTCACTTTTACATAGGTTCAATTAATGAATACATGTCCTATCGCTCCTGTTGGGGACTAGTTATCTTGTTTACTGTCAAATTAATGTTCGAGTGTTTAAAGGTACAATAACCTAAATACCCAGGTCTTGTTTAGATAGCGCAACGTCAGCATTATGTTAAATCTAGATGTCACTCATAGGCTGGTTGAATGATATTCCCTAATTGTAATAATCGAAAGTATACGTGTGTAAATAAGTTTTGTCATAACATCATGGCACAGATATCGTCAATTAGCAATTTATTACAGATAACAAACATATATTGCGGATAAAGTCAGTTTAATATTTTGACACTTTTATTTCTTCCACTGAGGACTGGCTTCGTCGACGAAAACCTTTAGATGGTGTATGTGTTTTCAGGTTTAACATTCATCTACTTTCTTACACACTGATAACGGTATCCCACATTCCATACATTCTGGAAATATAAAATTTGGATCAGGCTATATTTTCAATCGTTTATTAGAAACATTTAAAAACAAACAAAACAGTCGCTTAAGGATAAACGGTATAAGTAATTTTACTTGACAAAGATGCAGTCTCTATTAAGTGTCTGGACTACACATTGTCTTATCTCAATTCATACTAATCACAATGTTATTTTCTTTATTATTTGATCGCTCAGTCTTTCATCGAAATCCAAACTATTTATTTGACAAACCAATTGAAATGGAAGGAAAATATATTCTGAAACTAACAACAGTTGCAGTGTTTGCAGACGAAAACGGATTGGCAACAAATAAGATAAGCAAAAATGACCTTAACTTAACTTAAATGTTTATTATAATGTAGTTTCATGAATAGTGACCGGTTAAATCGCTCCATCCCTACCAATCGGTTGAGTAAATATAATGCAAGCAATCACATTAAACAAGAATGAATGGTTGCTTTGCTTTGCTTTATCTTTAATAATATTATAATCACTTTTACTCATAACTGTTTTTGACTGATGTTACATTAATGTTATAGCAATCGAACAGACGTTCAGGGAAAAGTACACTGGTATCGTTCTATGGTTTTATGCTATATCATTATTTGTATAAAAGTCTGAAGGCATCTTTGTACCGTTTGTACATTATGTGCACGTAGAAAAAGTAAAATATATTAAAAGTAATATCGAAACTGAAGTTAGTGTGACATTATTAACGCATGTTAATACCGTATACTTGAAATTGTGTACGTTAGTTGTTACTGTATATCAAGCAATAGGCACTTTGCGCGTTACTGATTAATGTACACTTGACATTGTGTACATTAGTTAATACTGAGCATCTTGCATTGTGTACGTTAGTTAATAATGTATAATTGGCAGTTTCTACGTTAGTTTATACTGTACACCGAACATTGTTTATGTTAGTTCAATCTATACATCTAACATTGTTTACGGTAATTAAAACTGTACAAATGGCATTTGAATGTAAGTAAAAACTCTGTACCTGGCATTCTTTAAGTGATTTAATACTTCACACATGACATTGTGATCGTTATATGATACCGTGAACACAACATTGTGTACACTGGTTAATACTGAAGACCAGAGATTCTGTATATGAATACTGTACACCAAACATTATTTTTGCAAGTTAATATTGTCCGCTTGACTTTGTCTACGTTAGTTTATACAAGGTATTTGACATCGTGTACATGTACGTTATTTGATATTACACACCCGACATTGTGGACTTTAGTTAACGCTGTATATATGGCATTGTGAACGTTAAGTTATACTATACACCTGGCATTGTTTGATACTGTACAATGTCATTGTGATCGTTATTTGATACCGTGTACATGGCATTGTATACGCTGGTTAAGCCTTAATACCGGACGTTGTGTACACGAGACGTTGTGTACTTTATTACTGCATGGGTGGCATTGCGAACGTTAGTTAATTCTGCACAACTGGCATTGTGTACAGGAGTCAATACTAAAAATATAGCATTTGTTAGTTAATAGTATACGGATGACATAGTGTACGTTAGCCAATCATGTAAACCTCACTTTGTGTACGATAATTAATACTGTACACCTGAGATTGTGTATGTGATTGACATTGTACACATGCCATTTGGTACGCTAGTTAATACTGTATACATGCCCTCGTGTACACGTGTTAATACTGAGCACCTGACTTTGTGCATGCTGGGTTATACACTAGATACACTAGATATTGTGTTTGTTAGTTCATACTGTACATTTGACACTGTGTATTTTAATTAGTACTGTATATAAGGCATTGTGTACTTTAATCAATAATGTACATATGAACTATATTTAATACCATACACATGGTATATTGTGCATTTATTAATACTGTTTACAAGCAATTACTGTTACTATTTAAACAATTTAACAAACACTTATGAATGGAACGTACCAGCACAGAATGCGTCATATTCATCCCAACTGTCACCCGTACATTCAGAACTTGTGTCACATAACCTGGCACAGCCATTCGGGGTGAATTGGACATTTAATTCACAGCTAACCTCATTATCGTCACATTCAATCACTGAAAAAAATTGTGTGGGTGAACAGTTGGTCAATCTAAAACAAATTGGGATAATGAATTTCAACGCTTTTAGTTACGCAAATTCAATACCGCTTAAGTCAGTTCTAGGGGTGTGAATAGTATTGCACTTTAAATAACTGCTCATTAATAGACGCAGTAAATTCTTAAGTAGAAGATCCTTTGAATGCAATAGCAGTAAAAAGGAAAGAGACACTTGCAGACTCAGTATCACTGAGTATACTAAAATTGCGACACAACACAAGCCATCTAGCACAGGCTTAAGCAGTATTCAATAAGTGTCCATCAGTAAAGTCATTGAAATTGATGATACTGAATGACAATTTAACAACAATGAGAATGAAGTATGGATCGACCTTTTAACCATTCGCTTGCTATTCGCGTCAATATACCTACCTGTAAATAGTGAAGACCCAGATGAGACAGCTCCTGCAGAAGTTGTCTCATCAGGGTCTGCACTATTTACAAGTTGATTGTGCAACCAGTGTACTCCACAGCAGTGATTGCACAGCAAAATACTTGTACACAGTGACGATATATGTAAATATACAACAGAGCATGGGTGAAGAAGGAGAAATGTATTTTAAAATTCAGCAAGGGAATGGTTAAGATCGCAACACAAGCACTAACACCAGCAGTTGTGAACTACATCAGTTTTGAAAGTTTGGTTTGGTTCTGATCGGGGTTTAGTCGCTTTAACAGTACTTCTATCTTTTCACGACGTCCAGCTAAAGACAGGTGGAGGAAGACCCCAGAGGTACTTCTGTGCACGGACTAAATTGCATTGTTTCGTACACGGAATAACATCTGAGTAGAACCACCGACCAACCACAAGTCAGATGGAAGGCTTCCTCACATGAAAAATCAAAATGCCCAGACCACGATTTTAACCGCAGTGATGAGAGGCTAAGCGACTGTCAGTCGAATACCATAATCACTCAGCCACGGAGGCCCCTATTTTGAAAGTAGGAGCAAACCTGTAAATCTCTTTTCGCATTGCTACTTTTATGTTCGAATGGTCGGATCATTTTTCAAAATTTAAGAAAATAATTCGTACAGAACTATCCCTTTTTTATTTTTATTACATTAATTTCCACTTCGTCAACTTTCTATCCGTTTGTAACAAGCTACCGAGGGTGATACAATAGGTCGCCAACCAACAACAAACAAGTACATTTAACAAATAAATCTATTTACAAAGAGTTACATAAATATACAAAAAATAAGCAAGAAGAAAAACACTATTCCTTTAATTTGTTCGTGGCCACTAATTATTCACTGTAAATCACTGTCTCTTGCTGTCTTGGAAAAACACAATATCACGCACACGTGTGAATGCAGTTCTTCAATACTTTACTAGGGTGCTCACCCACAGTCTATAATACTGCTTCTCTATATAGAAGAACAAATATGTCGACTCCTAGCTTACGACTCTCTACGTCGTCCCAATAACAACTCACAGATCAGGGATGATAACCAACGTGTATGGCGCAAAATCCCCCGCAGAGTAGGCGACACCAACGTGTATGGCCTCGGCAGATCAAGACATCCCTATGCGTCTGCTGCGTGCCTGCCTCTGGATCTCAAGTAAGAACGGCTACAACAATATAACCAGTATAAGTGTTTTGCCTCAGCAATAACACTAATTAAATAATAAACACTGACAGCCACGTAACTAAGTACAGCAAATCTACTATTCACAAGTCACATACATGCCCGTATGTCATACATATACAGATCCATAACTGCATATTTGGCCACTATGCCAACTAAGTCTAATTCTTATAACAGCCACTTACTACCTCGCCTATGTACACCAGCGTGGTGATACACAGTGAAGTTCCACATACGCCGTTGCCTACACGCGACAGTGGTACAAGAATTAAATACACGTGCTGCTACCAGCACCGTGACTGTTACAAAATGCAAATAAATATGAATTGCAAACCTAACAAAAATGATTTACAATCAAAACCCCAACTCAAGGGAAGTAATAAATACCCGTCACACAATGGGGGAGGGGGAAAATAAATGTGACCGCTAAAGACGATAGCCCTACAAGGCAAGGCTAACTCGTCGAAAGCACTAATTTGCTAAACCTTTTATTGGCTGCTTAATACAGACATACTGTATACACAAATTGCCTTTCAACAATGATAAACAACAACTGCTTCCCTGCTCAAACTTTGCAACGCGAACAAACGGGAGACGATGTAAAAATAGATAACAATTTAAACAAGTATTCGGTCATGCCTCCGCTAAATTCTCTGCAAACCTTTTAGAGTAAACTGGCTACTCGGTAGAGCTTTTCTCTACCAAATATCACTGCCGTTAACAACGGAATCCAGCAGAAAAACAACCATTCTCGCTAAAGTAACAGGAAAGAATTAAATAACCGAAAATAAATACTAAAAACTCACCAATCTGCCGTTTAGAGTGGACACTCGATGCCTTAGTGCTACCGGTCAGTCAGAGCTGTATCAGTGTGTGTGTCGAAATGTACTTGACTACACGTCCATTTATACCTAAACCTAGCCTGAATATCACGTGCATAAAGAAAACAAGATTTAAAACGTCCAATCAATGAATTGCATACCTATATCGTCTGATAACTGACTTGTGCAAAATAGAAATTCATATGTCTAATATAACTGACAAAAATCTAAAATCTTTATTACTGCATCAGTTTAAGTAAAATAAGTACACAGAATAACCTATGCAATAAAACCCTACACTAGAACTAATGCGTACGTGTACTTTTACTCAGTAACTCATTTTCAGTGTGCAAATCTAGTTGGCTTACATAATGTTAGCTATCGACCGGCTATTCAATAAGAGGCCCGGCAATCTGAGGCTAAATACAACAATAATTACAAAAACATAAAACATGCATCAGTTGACTCGTGACACCATTCAGTTTTATTCCCTCTCATGTTTCATAAGTTTGAAAAAGATACAGTATGAGAGTTAAATGATTAACCGTCGAACAGTACACTTCAACCTCTATATCTCGAACTTCAAGGGACTATATAAATTTCTTCGAGATAATAGAAGTTCGAGTCATTCGATTTCTTATATGGACGATTTCTCAATTTCACAGCGTAATGCAGGTCGAAACTAATGCTGACCGTTCACGTAGGAGCTTTCATCATTACATTCGACCTGCATTAAACTGTCACGTGTGTTTCTAGATATGCGTATTGATACATTTTAGAACACGTCTGCACTGTAAATTGTAGAAGATTCAATCCGTTCGACTCATTCGAGTTCGATATATCGAAGTTCCATTGTATATTTACATAGAATGTCTTGATAACCAGTGTCTGATCTACAACAAATATACACAAAATCACTCATGGCATTTAGTGCAACATGACTATCTTTCCAACGTCTAATGAACATGTCTTCTTGTTGTAAGACAGATTTTAGATATCTGTATCACAGTCGTTCAGTCCTGAGCCGGCCATCTGTCTTATAAAGACACATATGCTTGTTTTTTGTTATTGACAGCTGTGGCTGTAGCAACCCTAGCATTCTCCTCGTATGATTATTGTTAATCTTATGTATGACCCCTGATGAGATCAAATTCAATACATTCTTCTTGGTTCTCGACTTGTGTCATGTCCTTAAATTACAAACATTGGCCCTACGGTGTGTCAAAGTATGTACTGACATATCAAGTGTTTTAGCTGTGTGTAGTTTCTTTTCACCTAACGCCATATACTTTATCTGCTTGTTGGATTAGCCTGTGGAAAATGTAACCGATTGCGCAACACATCACCTATGATGACAGGCTTCACATGCTTCCCCTAGTGCGAAATGTACACTGACAGCCTTTATGAAGCAGAAATATATGTGGCTCGGGGGATGTATGTGCAAGGCAGACGACATCGCTGGCTATTATTATACTCCCATCTGATAGTCAAATAGTTCCAGGTAAATCGGTGTCGGATCAGGATACTGTTTTATTTAACCATTTCTCGTTTCGTCCTTTCGCGTTTTTTCAAACAGTAGATTCAAATCAAATGGGTCTGTTTGCTAATAGTATAATAAATATCTAATTCTACACGTTCTACAACAGTCAAAACACCCTTGTTCCAAAGTTCCCGTTCCAAAGTTCTGCTTTTTCGATATTTATGATGTCATTATATAAGAATTTCTGATACGAATATTCATAAATTGCGTGGCTTAAAAGGAAAAAAAGGTAATACATCTGGAATTTGCAGCATGGAACAGTGTTTAGAAACGGAACTTGTATTAGCGTACTTGTATTACATAATATTAGCATGAATAATATTGAATTGACCTATTATACTCTGAGATGGGCTATGTAATAAATAAGACCGACTTACAGCAATCCTTCTCATCCATACCATCAGGACACTCACTGCCACCTGAACACCTTGTGCCACACGTACCTTCTGTGTTACAGACTACCATACGGTCAGCAGCACAGACGTGTCCTGGAAATAAAGTACAGTCAAATATCTCTAAACTGGATGTTAAATCTTGGATACAGCTTAATGCAGGGTGAAGGTCATACGGAAAACTCATCTAGAAGCTTTCTGCATGACTTTCAACGTGCATCTAAATACTTCGTTACTAGAAGTCCGGTTTAGAGGTGTTTACTCTAACGTGTCTGAAAAAGACTTAACCCATTCGCTGCCACGATCCCATATATGGGACCCAGGCAAACAGTGTAAACTCTGATCAGACGCCGCATGATGCACTGTTTGCTGATAGGAATTTCAATATAAAACAAAACGAAATTGAAAATTTAGACCAGGCACCCCTTAGATAAAAAATGGACTAATTCAATAAATAAACATGGAAGAATCCACTGGGAGCAAATGGGTTAATCAACAGCATAGGGCATAATGTGTACCAACGGAAAAAACAAGTAGCCAAGTTATCTACCTCAATGTATCACAATGTTTTGTATTTTGACCACTACGCTACCCAAGCGTCTGTTGATATGATCATATGAAATTGTCCCAGTAGGAGCCCTTATACTTTAAATGGTCTACACAATAAATTTTCGTAGTTTTGCATACTTCGTTTCTAGATTGTTAACGAATTACACGATATATGGAATAGATCAAAGTAATGAAGGGGTAATATATAATGTTGAGTTATGGAGATAAAAAGAATAACAGACTATTCCGTTGTGTTATTTAGTCAAAAGGGCCATCAAATGATTTGGCAATATAAATCAGTCAATCAAACGTTTTACTCAATAAAATGTTTGATCAAATAAAAGGCAGAAAAAATACAAAATGGAACACAACAGAGCATGTTGTCGTAAGCATTCACCAAGACGATGTCTAATTATGGGTATGTACGGCGGGTTGTAGCTTAATGCAGGTCAAAAATAATGCACAAAGTTACTCTAAGCAACTACATGTGCCTGTGTTTCTTTACTTAAAGCTATGATACATAAACGAATGGCCGCTAAGGAGAGCATCTGCTGTAATGTGAAGATATATACAGAGTGAACACAGAGAGAAACTGCTGGTCAGCTGCTGGATGTACACAGTAAGGTATACAGTGACTCCTTTCTTTAGCGGAATTCTAGTAGACAATAATTTAGGCAGGTGGCTGCTTAGTTCGGGGTGAAAGTTATGCGGAACACTTCTGGAGGACCTTTCTGCATGACTTTCATCCTACATAAAGCTGTCACCTGTCTCCAAGACTGATATTTATACTTAATTAAACGTGCGGTTCAGAGGGGTTTAACGCTTGTCACGCTGTAAAATGAATGGCTGCTCAGATTTGGATCAGTTCAATAATAAGTATTTATCACATAATCTATCATGCGGGAGTGCCGTAACAGAGTGCCGTATTTCGCAGAATTGCACTAGTTCATATTTTATGCAAATTTGCAAGTTAGCCAATCGTAGCGCTCATTTAAAAAGCGTTAGCCAATCATAGCACTCCATGCGCGTCGCCCGTTGTATTACTACGTTGGTTGTAAAACAATGGCAGAAACAGCCGCCAGCTAATCTGTTTTATTTTCTATGGCATTTTAAGGAGTATGTGATAAAAAGAACCTTACATTCGTGTTCATTATACATTGTTTCTATGAAACTCGTTTACTGTAATGAATATGACACTCGCTAAAGCTCGTTTCATATTATTATAGTAAACTCGTTTCATAAAAACAATGTGTAATGAACACTCATGTAAGATCCTCTATTTACGAGTCTTATCCTGACCGAATATGTTTACAAGTTTTACTTATTTCACCGTTAGCAGGATAAGAGTTACGTGTGATAAAAATGTTGATACATTCTTATGTGTTTTAGATAATCAAACACATTTTCCAACTTTGTTACAAAACCCTTCATTAGTGTTCCATTATCAGTTCACGGAATGACACTACTATTGGCATAAGTCAGGTTGTCCATATAAGATAATCACACGTCCACTAGTAATTATGAACGCCGCGCTTAGAGTAGTTCATGCCACAGCGACTCCTATGGCCTGGTACAACTGATAGATCTTTGATTAGATTTGAAAATAGAGTTGAAATTCGATAACTCGAACTTCAAGGGACCATACCAATTAGTTCGAGATAACAGAAGTTCGAGTTATTCGATATCTAACCTGAAACTTTTCTCAATGTCACAGCTTAATACAGGTCTAAAGTAATGCTGAAAGCTCCTGTATGAGCTTTCAGCATTACTTTAGACCTGTATTAAGCTGTAATATGTGTTTCTAGATACTTGTAGCGATACATTTTAGAGCAATTCAGTATTGTAAGTTTTAGAGGGACTGAACTTTTTGTTAGAGTTATCCCGAAGTTCGAGTTATCCGAGTTCGATATATCGAAGTTCAACTGTAGTTTAAAACACAGACGAGACACCGATTAACTCAGGGTCTCATCCGAGTCCAAACTGTTTGATACTCAAGCTATGACATATAGACGCGAAGGAAAGAACACTTCAAAAAACATATATACGTGAGCGAATGAGTAAAAAATATTTACAAAACAGTAACATCGTGTCAGGCAGCGCTGATAAATATGAACTCGAAAAATGTTCATAAACCTCTTCCCTATCATGGTCTTTATGACGGGTCTTTGATATAACATGCAAACAGTTTAGATCCAGATGAGACGCATGTGCCCAGTAGCTTGTATTGAACGGGTTAATCTAGGTATTAGAACTAGTTTTATTAACCCTTCGCTTGCTATTCACGTCAATATACCTACCTGTAAATAGTGAAGACCAAGATGAGACAGCTCCTGCAGAAGCTGTCTCATCAGGGTCTGCACTATTTACAAGTCTATTGTGCAACCAGTGCACTCCCCAGCAGTGACTGCACAGCGAAATACTTGTATACAGTGAAGATATATGTAATTATACAACAGGGCATGGGTAAAGAAGGAGAAATGTATTTTAAAAATCAGCAAGCGAAGGGTTAATTGTCATAGTTCAGTTACAGTAAAACGGTCTTAAGTGGCCATTCATTATATGCCCCACCCGTGTCTATACGTTGGTTGGTTGGTTGGTTTGTTGATGTGTGCACAGCTTTGGTGAAGGCGATATTTGTGTAGCCATTGCACATAATACTGCATGTGTAACTTATGGAGGCGAACATGTTTAGGGATGACCTATTAAGGCAATGTCATATATCAAGGTAAATGTCAAGTTACAGGTCAAATATAGACTGGGGATAAGGTTGTCGTCATACACATACATGCTTCAAACTTAGCATGTATGTGTACTTATGGAGGCGAGCATATTTAGGGGTGACTTATTAAGGTCAATGTCATACAGCAAGGTCAAATGTCATATTTGGGACATAAAGCTTTACAAACACATCATGTTTGTGCATGGGATTGTTAAAAAGCAGGTGTTTGCTTAATGCAGGACAAAGTAATGCAGAAAAATAGATCAGAACTGCCTGTGTCATTTCTACCTATATAAAGCTATAACCTGCAGTATCTCTTTCTGACGGCATCGTTAGGTTCTACTGTATATACATTGCATTGCATAATGTGGAGAACAGAACTACATCATTGAATGTCTTTCCGAACTTTCCAATTCTGATCTGAGAGTATCGTTGTTGTGCGTTTGCTACGTAGAATACCTTACTTAACAACACTTACGACAGTCCCTCTCGTCCTCTTCACAGTCCGCCCTCTCGTTGCATTCAATGTTAGCGTCACAAACAGTCGCACAACCTCCACTAGGACACTCCATCTCTCCGGGACAGTTTGAAGGAATTGGAGGATCTACGATAGGTAATGTATGTAACATGTAGCACGTTCCACGTTTTTTTCATTGAAACAATAAATGCATACATGTAAGACTAGATGTACAAACAGTATCATCAGAATAAAAAACACTATGGGCGATTACATTTTTAAACCCTTACAACAATGAAGTTTCAAATCGACTACTTCAAAATTCAAACAGGTCAAGCTTATGGTGAATATTTAGGGACTTTTTCTAAAGAAAAGTGTTACATGACAAACAACGCAGACGCTAACGAGAGGGCTACTCTAGGAGCACTTTTATCCGGGTCTACACTGTCTGCAAAGTACATTTGTGACTCGTGTCCCGCACTGTAAGGGTTAAGGTCAGAAAACGGTGATCAGTAAGGTAAAGCTATGGCTTGGTAAAACATAACTTAAGTTATTAAAAGAAAACCAATGCAGGGAGACAACGTCTACGTGTAGCAAATAACTGGTAGCACGCCTTAGAAAGAGCAACAGATAAATATGCGTATTTAGATACTGAAATTGTCATTTCTCCGCCAAACCCTATGCTGTGACAACTCTATAGATTTGTTTCTTCTATGCGATTGTACAGAGTAGTCACAACATAGTTTGGTGGAGAGATAAAGAATTTATTCTTTCAAATGTTTTCATTTACGCATCTTATCTGGAGAGCTGGTAGACACATGACGTTATACCATCCCAGTGCATATTACCCTGGCACAGTGTCTATCTATACTACCCTTCTAATACAGAGCGTAAGCAAGATTGTTACTTTTACAATTTCGAGTCACTACCTTGTAATGACGCGTTACTGGAGATTGATTCCACAGCCTGCTGCACTCACAGGCGACGCTCAACCCCTGAGATGGTGTGATATATTGTAATTGGTGCTTGCCCTATCTTTCAATCCAACCAACGAACAACATTCGTGGTATTGTTCAGACTGTAAATCTCATACATTTTATAAAATCGACTCTAACTTTCGAAGATAAGCAATATAGTGCGCATGTGCTACAAAGTTCTGTCCGCTATTAAAATTATTGAACATCCCATCTGTTGAGGCAAGATTATTGAACGTTTATTATTCTCCCAACACACTGCCCATAATGAATATTTAATAAGCTGAAGTTTTATATATGGGCATGTGTAAGGTTTTCATTTTTCGGTATCAAACAGTCAATATTTAAATCTATAAATATATTTGTGCAAACAGTGTAGACCGTGATCAGATAGCATAGACACGGTGTAATCTGGTACTTCTCGGCTTGCAAAGCCGTCAAAACGCTTCACTATAAGGTAAAGTGTTAGTTATCATAGGAACAACAGAATATACTGTTTTTAAGATCTAGACATCTGTTGCAATTAAAGACAGATTGCTGTCGACCATTATTAGTTCGACTATATAGAGAATTATTTTACACACTGATCGGAATTATATAATTACTTGCCACAGCCAAAGACGGCAATGTTTACAAGAAAAATGCGCGAAAATTGTTTCACTGTGTAGTATTTTCAGCACATTAACACGTAAAACTATAAACAAAGACGAAGTTTGATTGATTAGCGGGTTTTCCGGGCATTTTGCCAAGAAAGGGTGTACCTTTAGTAGGACAATAATCATTCGACCATATACAATTGTGTCATTGTTAAGTGAGCGGGCTTATAAATCCAGCCTGTTGAAAGGTAGGGCAAACACTAAATCGGTTATGGCTTATACACTGCAGTCGTTATCGGCCATCTTATTTTCGAAGTCTGCAGTTTATTAGATCCTTGTTTGTAAATACGACCATAATAAGCGTAAACAATGGCAACTGTAGGTTAAATGTAGCTGTAGTAGCTGTAAACTATGGCAACTGTAGGTTAAATGTAGCTGTAGTAGCTGTAAACTATGGCAACTGTAGGTTAAATGTAGCTGTAGTAGCTCTAAATTGGGCTATGGCAACTGTAATTGTTTGTCAACAACTCATGCATTACATCCATTTACATCTTTCGTAGGTTATACCTCTAGTGAATATGGCAGATACTAAATGACTACGTTGGGTTATAGACTATGGGTATTGTAGGTTGTAAACTATGTTTACGGTACCTTGTGTACTATGGTTATAATAGGCTGTAAATTATGGCGGTGGCAGTTTGTAAATCATACATATTGTATGCTGTAAAAGGTAACTTTGTTCAGTTGTAAATCATAGATATGGTATAGTTTACATAATTGTTGGTTACAAAATCATATTACCACACAGCAATTCGTCAGCCATGTCTGTGCATTCATTCATTCCATTGCAGACCGTGGCACAACTTCCATCTAGACAACACACCTTGTCTTTTCCGCATGGATCTGTTAGTACATGGCAAATATATGTTAATGTACATAGAGAAACATACATACACTATTTAACAGTATGGTTGTCAGGTAAACATGTTTCAACTCGAATATTATCTTAAGGACACTGTATATTAACTGATGGGGAAATCGGGCTACTGTTCATACATAACTGAAGGCTATGGCATTCCGTCCCTAGTTATCAATATTTTCTGAAAGTTGGAGATCCTTCGAAAGCAAAGGTAGCAATGCCAAAACAGAAAAATGCAGACTTGGTTTTATTGAGTCTGTTCATGAGTAGTCATTAAAAGTGCAACACTACTCACGCTCCTAGCACCGGGTTAAGCAGTATTAATTTTTTCAATTTGCATCAAAACGTGTGATCCCGAAGGACAAGAAAATATAACACCACTGAGAATGAAGTACGGAGCAACCGTTGGCGATAAATACAATAAAGGTTATTATACACCTTGCAATGAAAACCAGTAGCTGCCATACATTTACATAATGTAAATCCGTAAAGCGTCACTGAAATCAATGTTTGACTAGCTATGAGTCCAATATAAGTAAATTCGGAATAATTTGTCAGTTGTAACCAGGAACCAGTTTGCAGCAGTGTGAATAAAATTGTAGACAAATATGCAGCTATGTATATATTTAATACATGCATATACATTTCAGTTTAAAATGAAAAACATTTTATTATATAAAATATGTATAATGTTTTATTCAAACAGCTTTTGCATTGTGTTTGACCTTTAAAATGAGGCACAATAACTGGTTCTTTGTATTTGCACTACATTGCATTGAAAGTGTAACATATATTTTGAATCATCCTGTATTATAAATAGATAAAACACATGGCGAACTGGTGTAAAATATATTCCGGTTTGATTTCATTTTTATTGTATATCCTTCATTGACCGAATGCACAATCATGCGGTTCCTTCTGGCTAGTGATTTTATATTTATTGTATATCTATTGTAAATCTTTCATTGTCTGGAGAGATAATCATGCGGTTCCTTCCGATTATTGATTTTATCCATATGCAGCGCTTTTGAACTCACATTTCTTGTGCGAACAGAGCGCTATATTAATATGGTATAATAATAATAATAATAATAATAATAATAATAATAATTAAAAACAATAATGGATGTTATGTGCTATGCAAATTCCGGCCTCTCACAAATAAAACAAATTACCTTTACTTAAACACTTTATAATATATGCATGAAAAAGTGCTAACAAAATCCCGGTAGTTGTTTAACTGAATAGCAAGCGGTTGTGTGAAATAAAGAGGTCATTTAAAGATTGAATTACATTTTTGTTGTGTTCATCGATGTATAAATCCAGACCTGATCACACACAACTTGCATGAATTCTGGAATTCATGCAAGTTGTGTGTGATCATGTCTGGATTTATACATCGATGAACACAACAAAAATGTAATTCAATCTTTATAATTCCATCCATTTGTCCTTTTTATTAAAATATAACTTGTTGACCTTGGCTATTTTAAGAACACGGTGCGTAGGAATACATTACTACCAAAAACTTCCAAACTGTTAAAACTTTCATTTAATAACGTCAAACTTGCATGTCGGACTGTTTTTTAACAATAACAATTACCAACAAACATGACTTTTAGTTTTAGTCACGTAAACAAAAAAATATGAAAACATTTTTGTCGTGAGAATAGCTAACATGTGTCAATGAAATGGCGGAATCCCTGGCTGCCCTGAGCCAAAAATGAAAGTGCAGTTGTTGAAGCAGGCATTGTACCCAAAACCTGCTTGACGACCATCTATGTTTACTGAGGAGGTGAACTGTGTGGACATGTAGCTAGGGGTCGAGTGATGTTGGTTTTCTCAGGAAGGAGACTCACTGTTTAGCGTGGCTGCATGTGTCGTTAATGGAAGAGAAGGTGGGTGGGGTAGTGTGACTGGAATATGAGTATGACGAGCGTTGGATTGTTGACTTTCATTGAATAGAGAAGTGCTGGTACATGTGGCAACGGGTGTCCTGAATGGTGCAGATGAATTTGAATGTTGATGAGGTAAAGGATCAATTTGCCCAGCAGATGCACTTCCCAGCACAGCACTTAGATTTTTTTTCTGTGACACGCTTGGGCGCCTGGAATAGGATTTAAGTGAATCCTCACATGTGTGATCTGACATGAACATGATTGACCTATTTGAAATGCCAGCATCATTCAAGGCAGTGATAGCAGTTGCTCTAATTGAATGAGCAGTGTAACGTTGAATACCAGCATTTTTGCATATATCAGGCATGAACTGTGTGAACTGTCTAGCTTTGACAGGTGTAGCTGTGTACCATGTGGGAAGTGATGGATTTTTGAGTGAATCTTGTGAGCAGTGGTTGAAAAGGCTTACAGCACTTTTCTCAGTTTTTTGACAGGAACATTTTGATGGCTGAGACGGCAGGTGGGACCCCCAGTTGCATACAAGCGTTTATCCTATGACTCTTCCAATGACTGACTGATGTCACCTTGATGATTTTTCTGTTGGGTTTCATGTGAAATACTGATGTATTCGCACCCGGATTCGTCAACAGTAAAGATAAGCGAACTTATTTTCAACTGCTGATGAAACTCGAGGCCTCTTGAAACAAAGTGGTAAGACAGAAGATACCACACCCTAAATCTCAAGGCAACAGTAGTCTGGTTTTGCAAGTACGTATAGAGTTATTTTTTCCAATTTTAGAGGGGGGGGGGTCACTGGGAAATGCTGTGTTGGTCTTGATACACCCTGTTTCAGGTTGGTCTTCAGTTTAGCATTTAGCATTTTATTTCTGGATGCAAAGTCCTTGTCAAGAACAATGTCAATATTTCGCCCAATCTCTTTCAGATGGCGGTTTATTGCAGCTCCGACATTTTTCAAAGTGTTTTTATGATATTCTGCTGCCTGATCTTCAGGCATCTTTTTGGCCCTCTGTCCAATGTCTTTTGGGGCAGCCTCCGCATAGAATGTGCGTAGGTGCGAAGGAGTGCCCGTTTTCATATCACCAGGCTGCAATAGAATTATTTGATCTGTACTTACTAGAATTATTCCTCCAATGTCACTTATTGCAAAATTATATATCTAAATTTACTTGTATAAGAGTCAGTTCATATGTCTTTTATGGGAAAGGGAAAATAAGATATGAATTTCAAAATTGTGTTGGTTTTAAAAACTTTAAATTTTATTGCACAGTGACATTGTAAATCTTTCATTGTCTGGATAAATAATCATGCGGTTCGTTCCGATTATTGATTTCATCCATGTGCAGCGCTTTTGAACGCACATATCCTGTGTGAAAAGAGCGCTATATAAATGTGGTATAATAATAATAATAGTATTGCACCACTCATGTACTGATGTAGAAAATAAAAAGTGCCAGGTATCACACTAACTCTATTGCTTAATACCTGATCTTATTGAATGTTTATGTCAGATTTTTTTGTTTGCCAATTAAGAAATTAATAAACACTATTAAAGGTTAACAAAACACATAATGTACATCAGGAATGAAATATTGCGCAACAACCTTATGTAGCTTAACTGGCAAAATACCTTCGGCCTGATGCAGCTATTTCATGGTTAGAAGGAGTTCTGGGATCAAAACCCAGCATAAGTTAAGTTGCGCAGTTGGATAATACATCATATATGTCACTTAAAATTTACTTCGATAAAAGCTGACAGATATATGATAAACATTTTTAACGATAATAAAATGTTTTGATAAATGTCAAACAAAATATAATTGGTAGACAAAACATTTTTTTTTTCAAAAACGTTAAAAGCTTATCTCTGCTTAATTGTATTTGAGGATTTGGAAAAACCCATCATCAATAATTCAATTATTCATTGTAGATCTAATAAAGTTCATTTTAGATGTTTAAGATTATACGATGGTTGTAATACAAATCAACCTCTATTTATTTTTGCCAATTTGTATTCAAGCCTTTCCTACGCCTTTCTACGCCTCTGTAAATAGTCACTTTTTGAAACCGTTGTGATAAATAGAGCATTTGCACCATGGGAAATACTCTTTTTATCACGATTGTTGTTTCAAATCTCTAGTACTTGCTCCTTTTCTGTAGATTTATTCAAAGAGGTTGGGTCTAAGAATAGCCTATGAATCTGTGTATCATTCTTATGATTACATAATTATATATTCCATTAAAGCAGGTTTGATATACAGTAGAGCACAAAATGAATGAATGCTATACATTTCTTTCCATATTAAGTTGTTTGTTTGATCTTGGTCTACACTGTATTTTAAACAATTGTTAGAATATAGTGAAGGAATGGGATGAAAACATATATAGATCTAATAGAAATAATGTACCATTAAATATCCCAACACCCCATTTGGTGTTTCTCTTGGTTGATTTGCTTTAATAGGCATCTTCAATGCAATCTAGGTCATTCTGGTCTATTTTTTTAAACCTGGTTGGTTTATCACTTACAGGCTGGACCAGACCCTCTATCTCATTTATTGCTTCCAGCAAATCATCGTCCTCAATTACATCCTCAAAACCTGGGCTGCTTGACAAATAAATCAGTTCAAAACATCCGTAATCCATTTTTACCGTTGAATCTTACTTATAGTAGCCTTAAGCAGTTAAGAGAACCGAGTAGACACAGCAGACGAACAGTCGTTCTCATACGTAGTATGTAGATGAGGGTTTTTATCTGCATTTAAGTAGGTATTTTGTCAAGGAAAATTGATTTATAACAACAGCAATAAAAGTGGAAATTTATCTTTATTATTTCGAAGAACGGAAAGGACTATAGTGTATCGACGTGAACGATACGGTCGACCATTTGTTTACATAGTAAAAAAGTAGTTCCCTAGTATCGGCTACTGGTTACCGACTTCCTTTGAATCAGGGAACCAGCTCTTTACATTCATCGAGAAATGCATGTCAAATTTCAACCAATCAGATTCGGCGATTTCGTGTAAACGTCGCTGGATTGGAATTATTACACATTGTTCGCCTCGTCCAATATAGTTTTTCACGACTGTGTTCTAGTTCAATATATTTTAATACGGGGCTCAACGATGTATAGTAACCTCATAGTAAGGCACATGCTAGCTAGATGCGGAACTAATCGTATACAGACAGGATACATCTGCATTACGCTAAACCTTATTAGGCGGCAACCTCCGAAATAATTTAATCGTTCATGCATTATACAGAAAAAAACGTACCCCCCCCCCCCCAAAAAAAAAAAAAAAACCCTCCAAAACCCCTATATTATTAAACATTATGACATTTCCTGAATACAACAAGTGTTTGCGAAACACATTGCCTCCAATTTAACATTAATTTTACCTTGATGTATTACATTGACCCCTAAACATGTTTGCCCCATGAGTTGCACAGGCATGCCAATTTTGAAGTATGGGTTGTGGCTACAAAATTATCGGCAACGTTAAGGTTTTACACTAAACTACCAACAAATCAAAAGACAGAGCAACAGTAATATGCCCCGGGGACATAAAATATGTAACCAAAATAGCTATTAACAAAGTATTTCCTACATAAATCAGAGGAGCTCTAAAATAGAACGGAAGTAAAACAGGAGCTGCAACACTAATGCTAACAGCGACACCAGATGCACAGTAATAGCGCACGCGAGAACTAAATAAATCGTCTTGCCTGATATACATGCTGCTCGCATAACCTGAGGTCAATATACAACAATATACAACACGAGCACTGCTAGTGGTGAGATGCAGCAATCACACTTTACAAAGTAATACCCGTTAAGTATTGTACACATGATTCTTTGATTTTTTACTGGTTCAACTGAATTAAGTACAATTCTCAAAATGTTCATGGAAAAATCAGGGGAAAATTCCACCATTTTATTATTAAACATTAAGGGACCGACAGCGGGTATGTGCTACAATGCATGCAATCTTGCCCAGGAAACAGTTATTGTACAAATCATGTATAGTATTTATAATACATACCAGCTGGGCAATCCTTTTCGTCGTCGCCAAGGGGACAATCATCAAAACCATTACACCTCTTCTCCAATGGAATACAGTAGAAATTGCAATGTCCGTTCGATACAGGGTCACAACGACATCCATAATTCTGCGCATTGGTACATGTAACTACAAAAGTTCATGTTTCTAATACAAAACATATGTAAAAGTTCGTTTTAAATCGCAAACATGATACTGGTTCATACAATGCACTTGCTTTCCCAGATCACCATATAACATTCAATTCTATTCAATATTTGTTTAAACGACAAATCGCCTCGCAGTTTATTTTAATTTTACAGCCAAAATGACCAAAAGCAAAAACTTGTTTTCGAAACTTTTTGGACAGACATTAAAATCGTTAACATGAATGTTCTACAGTATTGCTTATGCTTGATTTCGTTTTATTTTTATTTCAGCTGTGTATTTGTTGCAATTCATGATCATATACGTCAAATATAGAAACTGTCAATATAAAAGTACAAAAATGAGGAAACACCACAATGCCACCTACAGAACAAACAGCCGCCCGAACAGCAACACAAGATAAAACAATCATTACTATCGGTATTTACTGAATATCAATTGCCACCCCTTGCCAATACTCCTCTTACAAGGACTGCTCACTAGTCGACACATTAACATATGGCATTATATACTTCCAAGCTATCGAGTTAAACCTGGAGTGTGAAACAACTATGTCATTGATTCAAATATATGGTATATTTGCGATATACTAAACCTATAATTAACAAAAACAAAGAACGATGATAAAAGAACCAGAGACCAATCATATCGATAATAAGACTAGGGTATCGCAACCGGGTTTTTCTGTACCCACTCACCTATCTCTGGTGCGTCCAATTAGTCCAATGTTGACAAAAACACGAACACATTGGAAACAAACAGTTTTAAAACTTGACTGCATAAGCAAAACATTTACTTCACTTCTGATGAAGTTGTCTTCTTTCTATTGTATTTTAACATTTTAACCTAAACATCACATATATATACCGATTTATGTCAGCAACTTTAGTGTACATAATACGTTGGTATATTCCTGCTGTCAGTTCATCACTTAGCGTTCGCACAAATGCTCGTGTTAATATTATAAAGCTAACTGCTCCGTGTTAATGATTTCTTTTCGTGTCTGTATACATAATTATTTAACATGAGAAGACACGAATATATCATGATAGCCTGCTACATAAATTAATCTAAATGCTGCCTTGTTAGTGCCTTTAAATTATTCTCTCACAGGCTATTTGTAGACTCAACGGCTTTGAAGAAATATACCGAAAAGTAACATTTACTAGACAAAGAAATTGTTTAAAATTGTATAGCTTTGAAACGGTTGTGACAAACAGAGCATTTGCTCTTGTGGAGCAATGGCTCTATTAATCACAGTGATTTCAAAAACAAAAACGTGACTTATAAAGAAGCGTTATACGCCATTATTTAAAGGGAATGAGTTTAAAAAGCACCCCATTAATCAACGGAACCTGGTATTTTACCACAACCGTATCATTTAACCTATTAACACATCCCTAGCCTTGCTGCAATTTAAATTGCATTTGCAAACAGCTTGGATAAATATGAAAAGCTAAGTAACTCGTCGTCACTTCATGATTCACGCCGTTTGACCATCAATAAATAATTTTGTTTCAATACCTTGTTGTACACGGAAGTAGTAAAAATTGCATGGGACCAAAACTTGAGCAGGTATGATTGTTTCACCGTTTGGCGGAGGTTTACAGGAACCTATTTCACAAGCATTTTTGCAAACGTTTATGAACATACTTGCGTATGCTTTCGTAACGGCAAATAGCTCGTCTATTGCAGTGACTTTACCGGAACTCAGAGAAGTTACCGTAGGGACGGGACGCCGTATGTTTAGATACCTTGTTGAACATAAAATTTCATTACTCACTTATGTTTATGAAACGCTACTTAATCAAAAGCAGAACAATACTACGAAAATATTTTGCACCATCGTTTTTCAATACATCCGTTCTATGTATAAAATGAATATACATGGATCTTTTATAAGCAGGAACAAGACTAATGCATGACAACATTTATGCGGAAATATCTTGAAGGAACCTACTTGATCAGAAATTACATTGCGGATGTAAGTAGCTTATACCATTAACATTGATTTTATTGTGACCCTCAACATCAATAATCTGTGGGTTCCAAAATAAGATAGTGTCATACAAAATGGAATAGAATAATGTGGTTAAAGATTTGCAACTAACGAGTCATCTACATCTAACTGGAGAAAAACACTTACGGATAGCCTGGCGAATTCTCCATATTTCTTTCAGGGTTTCGAATGAATACGATTCGTTTTCTACACTCAGACATACGACCACAAGGGCAGCAATCTGTATAAATAATGAATGGAGTGTAACTACATACTGTTAAATTGTATAATCTGTTAAATTCAACCACTTCTTCGATGAACATTGGGATCTCTATAACTAGATGACCGTTGCAGTTAGGACGTACGTTATTCCGTAGTTTACTTGGGAACTCCATGCATTACTGTAGTCTTTGTGATGCGGATGAGTCATTATTATACTGCTGATAATTATTACAAATTTACAATTGCCAATTATCTGTAATCAGTGCAAAACCCCGATTGGCAATACTATTTTTATCTATCATAAACTTGTATCCGAGCTTATTATTGACAATCATACTCATATTCTCTGAAAATGTAATTCCTCTAAATTGTGTTACTCTGGGGCTGGTCATGTTATTACAGGCAAATTGGTATTATTGAAGACAAGTATCTGCTTGCATTATTAACTGCATGACCTAAATGTAGACTTTCGTTTTAGATTTAAATGTATCTATAAACAATAGAAATATTATGGGGTTTACATTTCTCATTTGATTTGTTTTGCTAGGTAGTGCTTGTTCTCCATGACTATTTTACAATCGCAACCTTAGTATCACTTGAAAACTGCTGTAACAGGGCTACATGTATGACAAACTTCGGAAGATATTTTCAAAATGTTCTGCTTATTAGCAATTACAACTAGAAATATTGTTTTAAAAATTAGTTATCTCACATCCGTTTTTAATGCGATGTTATTTACAAGTTCTGAACGTAGGAGATATTTTAAAAGCAAAAGCAGCAATGCGAAATGAGACAATTTGATTTTATTGAGTATGTTCATGAGCAGTAATTTAAAGCGCAACAATACTCACGCTCCCTAGCACCGACTTAAGCAGTATACAATTTGCATGACTAGACGCATCGAATGTGATTATCCCAAAATATCAGAAAATATAACAACGCTGTGTACGGGCGATATTTTACAGCCGCCACACAAACATCGAACACCTGCTGTTGTGAGGTAAATAGATTCTGCAAATTTCGAAAACAATTGTAAGGCATCCATATTTTGACACTTTTTTTGTCAAACGTATTAACATTTATCAGAAATTACTATAATTTCTCATGCTGTAGCGCACTGCATGCTTGGTGGCCGAACACTTTACAGTTGGGAATTATGCTTACCTCTTTGCTTGTGCGATGAGGGGAAACGATCTAATATTATTTGGTGGCGTCGTCATAAATATGGAAAAATGGTAAAACAAGAAATGGCCACAAGACAAAACATAACAGGACGCATACACGTACGGAGGGAGGAGGCTGAATTTTTCTATTGTGCCATTTCTGTCGTACCCGAAATTAATTGTCCACCATTCTCTGGTCTCTGGTCAGCCACCGAATACAGTACATGTTATCGATGTCTTTTTGTTTCTTTCCAATAAAAACAGTATCTTCTTGTA
Organism: Azorinus chamasolen; assembly: GCA_963576725.1. Taxonomy (NCBI): domain Eukaryota; kingdom Metazoa; phylum Mollusca; class Bivalvia; order Cardiida; family Solecurtidae; genus Azorinus; species Azorinus chamasolen. The sequence goes on from OY755240.1 coordinate 5,626,238, forward strand.
ATTATTTTCAATCTTTTTATCATGTTGGTATAGAAATAAATGGTGTATACTAGGTAACGTAACTTTGATGACATCACTTGTGTTACAGTTTCACTATTAACGGTTTATTTAAATGGTATTTTGTCTTGGCATAGTTATTTGTTTTGTTGATTTGTAAGGAGGGATACTTGTACTTTACATTTTGACTTGGGTGAATATTTAATAAGCGTAATGTTGGGTTCCAAAAAACCTGGTTCAATCCCCCCCCCCCTCCCTTAACTGACCGTTCCAAGGCGGTACTCCTGCTTTCGCCCTTCTTTGTTTTCATATGGTAAATGTTCTGTGTTTTATTTAACATCCTGAATTTTATGGTGATGTGATTTACAAACTTCGTAAAATTATTGGACATACCCATGTTCTATCTTTGGTCACTAAATACATTAATAAATCATTAAAAAAATAGATATAATCTTATGGTACTATAACATACTACATGTCTGGTTGTTAACCCGTTTTACAGTTGCCAAGCACGCTGCCCTCTTTGCATGTATGCCAACAAATAAGATTATAGGAACCATATAAAGCGCGTTTCATTGCAAATTCTAGCTCTTGTACAACTATTAAATTGTCTATACTTTTGAAAATTCTAGAATACATATCTTCTGGTCTATTAAGAACTCTTCAGAAGTATTAAACAATTTCGTTTTTGTCGTACCCTTTATTACTTTTCTACAGTTACTCTGTTTGCAGCTCAATCATTGAGTACACTAGCGATATGTGGATACAGTTTGTTCACTTAAATGTTTTCGTTATACATGCACTTTACCACTGTATTTGCCGTCGCGGTTGTTGTAGATTAGTCGGAGAGGGGATACGTTTATTTACACTGTTTGTCTTTTAGGGTGGGGATGGAAAAGTGTGAGGTTGGGCGCCGATAAACCGGTTTAACCCCCAGTGACTTTTGTCACTGACCGTTCCAAGGCGGTGCTTCCATCTTCCCCCTATTGTGTGTTTGTTTTGTCTTTGTGCGTCTCTTGTTTGTTTTTTATAGTTATGTACATTAGCTGTTTCCTTGTGTTGCTGTTCGGGCGACTATTTGTTCTGTATGTGGTGTTTCCTGCATGACTCATTTTTGTGCTTTTAAGAACAAAAGGTTTCTTGCACCCACGGTAAGTACATACGATTTGTCTTATTTGTACACAACCCTTTCTCATGATTTAATTAACGATACACTTACTAATTTAATCTAATCCAGAAAGTATTTGCCCGAGAAAAAACATCATTTCTGGCATGTAATGCTGATAAAGCTTTCTTTACTGACGACCAAACGAAATATTACACCAATTGGACTTGCTCAGAAGTTTGTGAATCACTAAACTTTCTTCTGGATAAAATATTTGAACGTTATAGGAATGATATATATCGTCAAGTGATTGGTATTCCTATGGGTACAACTTGTGCACCACTGATCGCCGATTTGTTTTTGTACTGCTATGAGAGAGATTTCATGTTACATTTAAATCTACAGACACAAGAATATATTATAAAAGCATTCAGTGAAATTTCTCGATATTTGGATGATATTTTACACTTAGATAATTCTTTCCTTGATGCTCTGATTCCTACTAATCGTATTTACTCAAAAGAGCTCAAATTTAATAAAGCTTTTCTTGATATATACCTTAAAATTGACAATGGAATGATTTCTTCTAAAATATATGACAATAGAGATGATTTTGATTTTAATATTGTAAATGTCCGTCATCTTGATTGAGATGTTCCCCGTGCCCCATCTTACGGGTTTATATATCTCAACTTATTCGTTTTGCTGGTGTTTGTTTATCTGTTTTAACAATCGAAATCTCTTTTTAACTGAAAAGCTGCTTAAGCAAGGATATAGATACTATAAACTAAGAAAAACTTTCTCCAAATTTCATTATTGAAATCTTTCACTTATTGTCAAGTACAGATGTAATCACCAGTCGCTCCTGCGACACGGTATTTCGCATACTGAATTTTATGGTTATAATCGTAAGATTATTGTACATACCCATTTTCTCACTTTGTTCATAAAAAATGTTAAACAATTCATTAAAAAGGGATATGATCCTATAGTACTACAGCATACTGCATGTCTGGTTGTGAACCCTTTTACAGTTGGTAATCACGCTGGCCTATTTGCATGTACACCGACAAGAAAGGTCCTATGATACTACAACATACTGCATGTCTGGTTGTCAACCCTTTTATAGTTGGCAATCACGCTGGCCTCTTTGCATGTACCCGGACAAGAAAGATTTAGTACTCAGTGAAGGCGACCTCTTAAATCCGGAAACGGAAGGAGGATGTCGGATATTTTTATTATCTCGTTTTTGTCGTACCCTTTATTACTTTTCTACAGTTACTATGTTTGCAGCTCATTCATTGAGTTGTAGCAGACGTGCTTTCGTCCGCTGGGTCTACCGGTGTTAATACCATTGAATTCTGTATATCGTTTGATTACAATTATGTTTTGGCCGTTGTATTACAGTTACATTATGTTTTGCATTTCAAAGCCTGTTTCTATTTAAATTATATCGGTATATTTAGTAATTCATTTAATAATCCGAAAAATTGTCTTTCATCATTGAATTTCGAGCGTGTTGTCAACCATACTGGTGCACTTTGACCTTAGCCAATCAGATTGTTTTCGGTGGTCTCACTATTCTATTACTTATAAATGAGATTTGGTGAAACTAGCCTTCGTCACACTACAATGGTACCTATATAAAGCGGTTGCACGTGTGTCTCGTCCCTTCTTTTGGCAGAGTTAGTGTAGTCCAGGTTGGACTAGGTCGGGTTGGTACACACGTGCTTTCTATATTATATGTTGTTTCTCATTTGATTTATGTTTCTAAAGTTTCAATTCTAAATTTGCATACAGTTATTTAGCGTATACGCTACTTTATTGTTTTTGCGGCTACAGTTTACAAGGGGGTTCTCAGCTTTATTCTGTCAGTACCCTGCCAAGGGACACTTCATAGAATACAGTATTAGGTCAGACTATCGCCGGTGGTTATTTGTGTTTTGTTGCTCGCAATGGCACTGCCAGTGCATAATGCTTGAGCATAGCACCCCAAATCTCCCCATGGGCAGACGACTATAGTTAACAGTCGCATGAGCAGCCGGCTACTCCGTGTCAACATTTAGAGTCTGATAGGGTTTATACATGTAAAATGAACTGTAAACCAAAAATCTATCTTTGTCTTGTGTCCAGGCACATGTGAAAGCTTCCCATGTGAAAGCGACGATGTATAAGTAAAACCAGTCCTGCTAGTGAGTACACTAGCGATAGGTGGATACAGTCACTTCACTTAAATATGCTTTCGTTTTACATGCACTTTACCACTGTATTTGCCATCGCGGTTGTTGTAGATTAGCCGGAGAGGGAGGGGAGTTATATTTATTTACACTGTTTGTCTTTTAGGGTGGGGTGGAATAAATTTGAGGTTGTGCGCCCCTTAACCGGTCTAAACCCCCAGTGACATTTTCACTGACCGTTACAAGGCGGTACTTCCATCTCCCCCCTATTGTTTGTGTGTTATGTCTTTGTGCATCTCTGTGTGTCTTTTACATACATGTACATTTATTGATGTTCATCGTTGTGCTGTTTAGGCGGCTGTGTGTTTTGTATGCGGTGTTTCCTGCTTCACTCATGCATGTACATTTGTATGCGTTTCGTCAGGTTTTGTATTGTTAGTATAATGTTTCCTATTTGATGGTGTTCAGGTGCCGTGTGTGTGGCGCTCCAAGTAGGATTGTTTTATTGCAAAGAGCAGCATGTAATATTAGTGTGAATGTTGCAACATGGAGCGATTTTATACCAATGCACTGTACAATAATTTATATTAATATAAATGTCGATCTGTAAGATAGGTGGTAGCTTAATGCACAGAGAATGTCACAGAGAAGGCTCTAATAGGAACTCTTTTGCATGACTTTCACTCAGCATTAAGCACCCACCGCCCTAAAACCACCTAAAGTCGTCTTTGTCAAATGCAGGTTTAGAGGGATTTCGCTGTATACAATTTCGACATCAATTGTAGTCTAACGCTTTTTTTACTCTTAATAAGGAAGGTAAAATATATTGTATACAATAACAAATAAACTCAACTGTGCTGACATTTACAATAAATCACTATATGCAAAAAATTAACATATCTGTTAAATAGTGTTTGATTAATGGCGGCCAATCGTTTTTGAGTATTCTATAGCAATATCGTAATATATTATAATCTTAATTTGTGGTGTAAAATAATTAACGTTAGTGACGGCAAATCCGTAGCTTTGTTGTTGAAACAATGATAATCATCAAATAGATCATTTGCCTAAATGCATTATCATCGGCAATACCACACATAAGTTGGTTTTATACATTACAAATCACTATAGAATGACAGTATTTAATAAGCTATGGCTAAACTAAACTGATATAATACATATCACGCTTCTACTGGAAGAGAAATAGTTCAATTTTTCACAAGCGACCAACAGACAGTCTATGTGTTAGTCTTTAATACATGTGGTAGACAAAAGCAGGACTAACTTTTGAAAAGCGGCTTAAAGTGGTCTCCTCTTTTAAATATAGAACGGAACACAGGCAAGAAATTAATAAATGGCACACGAAGATCCACAGTAATACAAGAAGCGCAACTGAAGTGCGATCACACATATACATACACAATACAAACTATATTAGCAAACCAAGACTTTATCAAACACATCAAAAGCAAATGAAGACAAGCTATGACAATAACTTACGGTAGCGTGAGATAAAACGTAATGTAACAAACGCCTCGCTAGTTTTTATATATTAGGATCTATCATGTTTTGCAGTAGGTAAGTGTTTAAATAGATGATCTGGTATGCGTGTCTGTTATTCATAGATGTCCACGTGAGGACTTACACTGGAAAATGTATTTCTCGTCGAATGGAGTTTTCTATATTATTTTTATATATACGCTTACCACATAGATATTGGTATTTGGTTATCGGATAAGGCTTACCATTATCGATGTAAGATAATGGTTTGGAGGTTTGGCTATTGGGTAAAGGGTTAATGCAAATAATTGTAGTAATAATATACTACTGCAACTAATACTACTAATGATAAAAATAATGATAATAGGAAGAATAATAATTATGATAATGATAATTCACAATATGACATAAGTACGCTAGATTTTCGAGCATCGTATGATTTTCATAATAAGAAAACATATGGACGGGTAGATGTGTAAGGTTTTACGGCACTCTGACAATAAAGATGGCGACGGTCATAAAACTGGTCATAGCCGATTATGTGCAACCATTAAAACAATTTATGTCATAAATCTGTATTATGTTCCACGCTTACATACGTATTGAAGGCATTCAAATCGGTTTAATAAACACAAAAGCTCTGTTATAAACCGACTAAGACCCACGTTGATGCTACTTACTATTGTACAGGTGTTTATCGACGACAGGTAAAAGTACAAAAATGAGTCATGCAGGAAACACCACATACAGAACAAACAGCCGCCCGAACAGCAATACAAGGAAACGGCAAATATACACAACTATAAAATCATCAAGAGACGCACAATGACAAAACAAACATACAATAGGGGGAAGATGGAAGTACCGCCTTGGAACGGTCAGCGACAAAAGTCACTGGGGGTTACTGTTATTTCCCTATTTCATTTTAGTATGCAGTATCCCTCTAAATATAAATGTGGATGTGGAGACATGTGGAAGTCAGACACATAAACATACCCGATTAATAATCACGGAAACATAACATATGTCTTTTTACCGTAAACAGTCACCCTATGGTTCAATGTTAGAATAAAAAACACAAAACATTTAATGATTGAACTTCAAAGAAGTAAATATCCGAACCTGTATATTTCTAAACATCCTTTAGCAGCACACTGCAAAAATAACTACCTTCGATATTTTTCGGAAGAAAAATTTAGCAAAGCGGAAGTTTTTAAAAAACACGAGACGCCCCCTGTCTCCGTTTTAGATCCGCCATTGGCGATAGCATCCATCCAAACTGTCTGACAAACTGATTGATGTTCCTGCAATGAGAAAACGGATGGACTGCTCAAACCCTGATCTGAAAAATGTGTTATTAGACCCAGTATCAGACGGCTCCTGATCATGGTCTGCTCTTTTTTATAAGGTTTCAATACTGATATATTTCTACAGTTTCTGCCATGACTGAAAATCTGTGTGTACATGTCCTATTATAACAAATAAATCTAATTAATATTCATTATGAATAACCCATCTCTTTGTTTGCCAAGCATTGTTGTCCTTAGAATTAATGGTTTGATTTCATTCGCATTGTTGAGCTTTCTTCCATCTCGTTTGAACATCTGGATAACCATATCAAAATATTTGAATACTCATTGGATCAGCTTATCTGTATTAAAACTGTTTTGCAAAGTTTTGCAGTGGCAAAAGGAAGTAATTAAAATATTTCGATTCAAACATTAACAGTTTATACATTGCGGCATGTCAGGGCATGTACTTGTTGGTACGATGTAGGTTAACCACTATCCTGTTGCAATAATACATGTCTGATCAATTATTATATCCTTCCTTTTAAACGATTGGCAAATTGTCTGGCGAACAAGATTTGCGCTGGAGTGATTGTCGACAACTGTCTTCATAATCAAACTATGTGTGCAAGGCGTTCAAATATGGAAATACCCACTCAATATTTGCTTGAAAAATGATTCGAATTACAACTAGGTCTAACGTGCTAAATGCTTGTACTTACATTGCACATCATCTTCAGTTAAGAAGCTCTCAGGTTTTGCTATAGCCCTTCAGCATTTCTGGCAATGGTATGGACATATTGAACCCTTTACGGGCTTGATCTTTTATATATTAGAACCTCTAAAATTCGAACCTTACTGGATCATACAAAGTAGTTCGAGATAACCGGAGTTCGAGTCTGTCTATTTCTAAGATAGATACTATCTCGATGAGACAGCTACATTCAGGTCGCAAGTAATTCTGAATGTTCATCTGCCTGGTGCCCTGGATTGGTCATTTTAAAAGGTCGCCAACACATTCTTGGACTTGAGACTCGTCATGTTTGTCTTGCATCCAGCTCCCCCAAGATAGATATATTGACACATGCTGGGATTTGATACCATCATGTTTGTCTTGTATCAGGCTTCTACCAAGATGGACATACTGACACATGCTGGGACTTAAGACTCGCCCGTATTGTCTGGTTCACAGTCTGTAAGTTTGGAATAACCAATCCATTCTGGTTAAATAAATATGTTGATGCCCCCTCCCCAATCAAGCGCGGGGGGTAGTGTTTTTGTCCTGTCTTTTGGTATGTTTTGTTTATTGGTTGGTTGGTTTGTTGACCGCTCTGACGCTTGAAATATTTTTGTAGCTATTGCACATACATTATTCAAACTTGGCTTCAATATTTATTGAGGCAAACAGTTTTAGGTAACTTATTAACGTTAATGAAAAAGTAGTACAGTCAAGCAGGCAAAGCCACATACAATACGCAATCATCACCAAAATCGATACCCTATTTTTGAACATCAGGTCGATTCAAAGTCTGAGCAGGGAATCAGTTTTTTTTATTATTGTTGAAAGCCGATTAGTGTGAAAAGTATGTCTGTATTAAACAGCCACTAACAGGTTTACAGAATCCGTGCTTTCGACGAGTTAGTTCTGCCTTAAGAGGACTACCGTCTTTAGCGGCCATATTTATTAACCCACCCTCTCCTTGTGTGACGGGATATTTATTTTTCCATTGAGTGACAGTTTGAAACAGTTTTTTGATTGTAAATCATGTTTTTGTTAGGTTTGCAATTCATATTTATTTGTATTTTATAATATTTACAGAGCTGTAAGCAGCTCGTGCATTTTATATTTGTATCATCATGGCGTGTTTGTTTGTTTGTTTGTGTTGATTAACGTCCGTTTCTGCCCACTATGGGCTAATTGGACGCCCCAGAGAGAGGGGAGAGGAGAAGGGAGAGGATGCAGAGAAACCCGGGCGTGTAGGCAACGGCGTATGTGGAACTGCACTGTGTATCACCACACTGGTGTACATAGGCGAGGTGGTATGTGGTCGTTATTAGTATTAGTACAAGACAAAACGTGATGAAAAGCACGGAAAGACATACATAGTTACCATATAAAAACAACAAAGTAGACAATATGAAAAAAAAAGAATTACCGCCTTGAAAAGGATATTGGAGGCTTACATTAGGTTTATACCTATGAAAAAGTAGTAAGGTCAAGCAGGAAAAGCCACACACAAAACGTCACCATCACCAACACAACGACGGAAAGCAATTGATATAGAAATTTATACACATACAGACACACATACAGGAGAAAGTCACATACAAGACGCAACCACCACCAAAACATCGATAGACAGCACGCCACACACACACGCACACAAACACACACACACACATACACACACATCAACAAACACACACACACACACAAGGGAAGAACACAGAAAACACCAACAAACACATGAGCACCAGAGACAAATATGAACAAAGGCACAAGCACAAAGACACAAGACAAAAGCAAGGGTGACAAAGAGAGTACCGCCTTGGCACGGTCATTAGCAAAATCACCACTGGGGGTTTAAACCGGTTTACGGACGTCCTAACCTCACACTTATTTCAAAGTCACCCTAGCTAAACAAACATTGTAAATAAAGGTATCCCCGCCGGACTTCCCCACAACATAGAAGACAGTAATCACAGTAAAAAATGTAAAACAGCATAATAACTGTGAAAGTCCGTCAAATATATACTCAATGACTTTGCTGACGACAGAGCAACTGCAGAGATGTCGTTAAGGGTACGACAGAGAAAAGACAATACATGAGTCTGGTAAGCTCATCCCATTTCTGGGTTTAAGAGTATACCTTCATACCTTCATACCCTCGGCCTGTCATCGTGCAAGCAAAGAAACCCACCTTCACCCGTCAAACTATAAAGTAAACTTCAACCCAGACAACGATACAAGTAATGGCCCCGGGTTTATGAAACTTCTTTCTTGAGTGTGAGGTCATTTGCAAGCATCTGATGGTCACATTCTTAGTTTGTCAAGAATCTGATCAATCATATACTGAATGATATGAGAATGATTTCATACTCAGACTCAGAAGTTTTGTAACCTCATACCCATTATTCAAATATAAGTAGGCGCAAAAGTTCAATTCAATATTGACTGCCGAACTGAGACATTGGCAAGTCCCATTGCAAAACCTATTAGTTTAAGAATGTGCATGAAGTTAACTCTTCAGACTAGCCATTATTTCTAAGAAGGTCGCATGTTAAACTTGTTGAGGATCATCTTGTTGCAACAAAGGATACGTCGTCTATTGTAGATTTCACAACCAGTAGGTCATTATGTCTATCGTATACCAAGTCCCCGACATTGCTGCAACAGTCTGGTGACAGTATAGCATGTTGTTTCAAAATACTGTCAGCAACCGGATTGACCATAACAGAACTGTCAAAGTTATGACTAAATGAACCGCCATGTGCTGAAATCAACGTTCAGTGCTGACACTTACATGTGATCATATGTTTGGATATGCGTTGTGATAGATCCATAAGAGAAAGCGTCGGAACATGTATTTTCTTATATACCCAAAGGCGGATGTGTTGAAGACTTCCAAAATTTATACGGAGTTGCTTATATTTCACCTCATTCAATTCGACGTTACAATATCTTCAAAACTAGCAAACGACTGCAAAGGTCATCGACTACAGGAACAGAACGGAAATGAACCGATATTTTATTCAAGACTCATGCATTAATGTATATAGGACGTAAAACATTACATTATAAAAAATATACCAAAATTTGCAAACGGGTGTTTATTGTTGGAAATCAGATAACGAGGATGAGAAAATTGATTCTAGAAGTTCAAAGTAAATTAAAGTAACGTTCCGTAAGGAGATTACTTCTTTAATAGAGAGTCATACTTTTAAAAGACTATTGTTTTATGCGTAATATCCTTGACAAATTAATTTAACTTGCGGATCCTTCAAGGCTAGATCAGTCTTGGTCTAACACGCCCAAGGTTCAAATAAGGCCTGGTCACAACCCGCCGTGCGTGTTTTTAGCACGTACGTTTGTTTGGGAGGCCACGGCTACTACGTTTTTTCTGAAAACGTGGGGAAGGAGTAGCAAATGCAGGGAGGAACGCACGTCACACGCACGGTTGCGCAAGGTGTACGTACGTGGCACGCACGCCAGCCTCGCCCTGGTCGGTTGCGTGCATCGTACATTGCACAAGTGGTAAGTGAGTTGAACGTGCTTACAACGTGCTCACAACGTACGTTCTCCGTGCGATTGCCGCTTTATCGTACGGAGGACGTACTTACACGTGCTGCTCACGTACGGTCCACGTGAGTTTTGTCAGTTCATTGTACAGTAGAACTGGGGAAGTGCCGAGTGAGCACAGACCACGTACTTATCACGTAGGCAACACGCACGTGCAAAGTGCGCCGTCTGTAGAGCAATCGACTGTAGGAAAAAGATAAAAAAAAAAAACACTCACGGAATCAGTGCGGTGTGTGCACGTTGGCTGTAGAAGGCACGTGCGTCACCCGTACGTTGGTGAATCCGTAGCCCGAACGCAGCTCGAACGCAGTTTTGCATGCACTAAAAGTGCTACGGCGTGTCTGCGCGTACCTAAATCCGTACGGAAGCGGTACTCACCACGTACGGATCCCCAAAATTTCCCAAAGTTTTTGCACGTAGACAACACGCACTTGCACGTACGGTGGGTTGTGACCACCGCTATAGACAGATGTCCAGATAGTATTCGTAAATTAAAATATTTTAAAATATAACTGAATTATTTCTCCACCAAACCCTATGCTGTGAGCAAAAGACGATTCTAAAGAGTGATCACAACCTACGATTGGATGGAGAAATTACGCCTGTAGTATTTGAGTACGTACCTTTATCTGTAGATCTATTAATTTGGAATCAATACAATACAAACTGGGAAAATTTGCTACCGTCCACTATATGACGCACCTCCCTGCTAGTAAAACTTATACATTCATAAACTGAAATGCATAGCTTGAAACTTAATTATGATACGTCGTGTACTGTGTTTATCCAAGTTTTAAACTTCAGAAATAACACAAGTAATAGTTTTAAGGCCACCTGTACCCTAGCCCCCCCCCCCCCCCAGCGGGGTTTTATGACACCTGTATCACTGTAAAGCTTAATATATCCTCCATCAAATGTCCCTTGTTGTATGTTATATGGACGCTGATTAAGCCTACAGTATTCGTAATATCACATTCTTATGTTTTTGTATTCAATATATCATGGAGTCCAAAATGACAAGTTCGCGAACCTAATTGCTTAAAATTATTATACTTATGTTGATTAACACGTTTGAAAAAGAGTATGTTGTTATGTGGGGCAGAAAGAGCGCAGATAAAAGGAAAGGAAGAACAGGTAGATCTATTCTTCCAGGAAGCAGCCCTAAGGATCTCATCAAACGGGGCGTCATTGCAAAAATGCTCAGGAAGTGGATAGGGCTCTGCTCTCATAGGGCCTGATTCTGAGCAGTGACCATTCTGGCTGAAAAGATATAACAGACGCAGGGTATCCGCCATGTGGTGTGGGATAGATCCTGATCGTGTTGGAGTCCGTAATGAAATTCGGTCCCACAAAGCTAAAATCTGTCGATGGGATTATATTCGATTTCTCTGAATTCAGTACTAGTTCAACTGAGACAAAACCTTCCAGCTGTAGCGGAGGTTAAGAAGAAGAGAATGACGAATGAACTAGTGAAACAGCACATTGTTGAAGTACTGAATCAGAGTGATACCACTCTGCTGCAGATCTGCCGCTACGACGCCCATGAGTTTTCTGAAATTTCTGGGGCCGTAAAGAGACCCAAGGGCAGATCACGGTAACAGTAAACGGTACCCCTATGGCAGAAGCGCAGGCTGTCTGCTGGTTGAATCGGGAGATTCATTGAAACGCCCAACTGATCAGGTTTGATAGCCAACCGAATGGAAGCGATGATCTCCATCTTGGAAGGTTTGACCTTTACGTACTTGATAACAGGACAAAGGTTGGTGATCGGTCAAAAGGCGATATTTTGCTTTGGAACGTGAAATAGGCGGCTTTAAAAGCCCGCCGAATTATCTTTCGGTTCCCTTTCTATCGCCCTTTTTGCGAGAAGCGAGGATCCAGAGTCCGGTGTGTTCGCGTGATCCGACGGCAGATGAATAGGACCCTGGAAAAAGGATGATGCCGAACAAGAGGGGTATGATAGCCTGTCTTTACAAGGACAGGGTTCAATGACCCTGTGTGATATTTCGCCATGCTGCGACAAAGTGAAGCAGTCTGGAGTCCACAAGAATGGAAGGTCGGATAGGAAGGGTTGTAGAAAGAGCGAGTCCATAGAGCTGATGTCTGGAAGGGCGAGAACCCTTAGGGTGGGGGCGGCGACAGAGCTCTGGGCCGCCTCCCTCGATGTCGTGTAGGGGAAACACGGACGGTCTAATGCGGCTCTTGGCCGAGCCCCAGTGAAGGGGAGAAGATGGTTTGTTCTTAAGACCATTTTACCCCTGGGGCCTTTAAAGTTCCTAAGAAAGTTTGCACTTAGCAACAGGCAACTTGGTGATCTGGCAAGATGCCGGAGAACTCCTTGCTGAAGTCTTGGCCGCCTGATCCTTCTCCTTAAGTTTGCCTCCGAAAGGAAGCTCAGAGTCAAAGGGATTCATCCGTAAATCATCCTTGGAGGTGTCTTGTATGGCAGAGGCGGATTGGATAAAAGGTCACGATGACAGCGAAGCATCTCTGCTGATGAAGCTAGCTTTAGGCCCAGTGCCAGCTAGTAGGAAAGGCGCTTGATAACTTCAGAGGAAGGAGACTCTGGGGCTAGCTCAACTGATAGAGCAGCAGCTAGAATATCTATGTTACAAGCAATTCCCATTTGCTGTCACTGGTGCAGCTCCTACCGCTTTAGTAGAAACAGCGAGGGCCCTGGGGCTGTCAGAAGAGGCTGGAGGCCTGGGAGATATGGACAAAGCCATGGATCTCAAAAGTTTTGAGGACAGTCCAACCGACTGCAAGCCTGAAATAGAAATCTTCGTTCAAGTCTGCCAGCCGAAACAGAAGGACTCTAGACGGGGGAGAGACTCCCGAGACTTTGAGAGATTCTGCAGTTCTCCCTGTTCAGCTAAGAGTAGCTCAAAGGTTAGGAGCGCAGAGCATACGGAAGGCGGGAGGAAGGCGAAACAGTCCCCACACGCTTTATCAAAAGCAAACGATGACGGCTCAGATCTTCCTATATGTCCGACGCTCCAGTTTGATCAGACTCACTGAAGATAGGATTGTCCTTAGGAGCCATTACTGACAGGACCTACTGCTCCCCTCATTCTACACCCTGATGACTGTCGCCGACGGCGGTACACGGAGGGGAGGACCTCCCACAGGCACTGAAGAGTGGACTATGAGTTGGCAAGAAAGAGGACTGTCACTCTCTGAGTCGAACTCACCACATGCCCTGGCCGGTACAGAGGCCAGACAAACTGTTGGGTTGGTGGGGGGCAAAGCCAGGAGGAGTCCAAGCTGGATAGGAGAATGAGGGTCACTGAGGGGGGTCCCATGACCCTTGTGGTTGGGTTGCCAGGAAGGCACATCTTGCTGGTTCCGGGCAGTGAGTGCCCTCTGAGGCGACTCTGATTGGGAAGAACGATATCGATATAATATCCCATTTTCGTTCGGGGTGGGAGGATAAAGCACTGCAATAGTAGTTTGTTCTCAAACTAGGACATTTATATTGCTTAGTGCACGTTGTTGTCATTATGTGCATATTTTCTTTGTCATTCGTCTTAAAACCACTTATTGACAAAGTAGTAATTGTTACATATTTAGCCACTTTCATTGCTATACTGAAGCAATACTGTGTATATATGAAATAGAAAATGAATCAATAATGACAACATTAATGTGTCATTTGAAACTTGTAGGTAGGTGTTGTGTTCACCAACAATTTGATGCACATGGTAGTTACACTAATGTGATTGACGTGTTGATGAACACAATACAGGTGCCCCTCTATCACTTTCCAATATGAATAAAGTTAAAATACCTCTAATAGAATTGAAAGCTATAAATATGCAATCTGTGTCGTCTGTACAAGTACCCAGAACTATTTCTAATTTCTCTTCCCTTCAAACTTATGTTCGTTTAAAACAACTTAATCTTCAGTCGGCATCATCTTTTCACATACCATCTCTTTCTATTAATAAATGTTTTTTCAATGGACCAAGAGTTGTACTTTCACCTTTAAAATCTGTTATCCAAGATGTTTCTTCTATTCGAAAACGGTCCTTATACAAGCGACACAGAGTGTATCCAGTTATCCAAAAGTGCTTTGCTAAGAGGTGCATATGTTGTAGTAACATTTTTTGTAATTCCACTATAAAATCTACTGTTAATGGTAGAACATTTAATGTCAAGATAAACTCAGACGTTGATTGTACTACTACTAACGTTATTTATGTTTTAACTTGAAACGCGCCTAGTTGCGGTATACAGTATGTAGGACAAACAGGACGTGCTTTGAAGACTCGATTTCGTGAACATGCATATCAGTGTCGAAATCGTGAACTAAAAAACTTTTTATACCAACACTTTCGAAAATCTGGCCATTCTTTTAAAGAAGTTTTAGTACAAATTGTTGAGCATATAACATATGATAAGGATGCTACTAGTAGCTTTAAATCAAAAGCTAGATTTATATCTGAATTAAATTGGATCAAAAAATTGCAAACACCTTTTCCTTTAGAATTAAATGATAATATTTACCAGACTTGAAATATTTCAAAGGAACCTGATATAGATAGTTTTTCAATTTTTTCTATAAGAAAACGCAAATCTCGATCACATGGCATTCGCAAAAATGGTAATATTAAACGAAATTCTCGGTTGAAAATGACTATTCTTGATCTACATACTTTACGTCAAGCTTCTGGTAAACATGCCATGCTTTCTAGACTTTCCTCCTTATCTATATCTTCATTGAAAGAAATTGACGATGAAGCCGATAAAATTATTTTAGATCAGATCCTCTCATAGGAACGGCTAGTTTGATACAAAGCTTAAAACGTCGCCCCGTACTTCATTCTCAGTGTTGTTATAAATTTTGAAGGGTGGTGATCCCCCGAAAGCAAAAATGGAAAATTCCAGACTCGGTTTTATTGAGCCTGTTCATGAGCAGTAATTGAAAGTGCAACACTGCTCACGTCCCTAGCACCGGCTTAAGCGGTATTCAATTTTCAGAACAAGGAGTACTGACATTCATGATCTCGAAGGATCAGAAGGTATAACAACACTGAGAATGAAATACCTTCTGATCCTTCAAGATCATGAATGTCAGTGCTTCTTGTTCTGAAAATTGAATACCGCTTAAGCCGGTGCTAGGGGGCGTGAGCTGTGTTGCACTTTCAATTACTGCTCATGAACAGACTCAATAAAACCGAGTCTGCAATTTTCTCTTTTTGTGTTGCGATTTTTGCTTTCGGGGGATCACAACCCTTCCGAATTTACTCTACATGTTCTCAGACCGCACATTGACAAATTATCTGAACACGAAAGATTCTTCTTGAAAGTTCCTTTTATTAATAAAAGTATTAATTTCATTGACCTCCAAAGTATTTTAGGGACAAAAATGTAATTGACACTATTCCTAAATACCTTAAAAATACAGAACCACCTATCATCTGCTACAAATATAACAAACCCATCAGAAATACAATTTTCAACTATAATAAAATTGTGGTCGACCTTAATATTAATGATAATATTCCTGATAATTGAGATTGTGCCACCTCAAAAGTTTGCTATTCTACCGCTGGTCATGTGATTACTGGTAATTTTGAGATAATTAAAGATAAACGTCTACGATCTCTTTTGAATAAAGGTCCCAAATATAGAATACCATCCTTGATAGATTTTAACTCTTGTCGAGTTCAGATTGCGGAGGCTTTACAAAATTTTAGTATTAAGTGGTGTCGAAGAGAACATGTTGAGTCTAATGCTCTTTCTTGTTGGAAAAAAATATTTTTTGATATAATTGACAAACGCATTTCCTTTTATAGCTCAAATTGATATAAAAATAAAGCTAACCCGTCCGACAATTATGCAGCGTGTCTTGATCTGGACCTTAAAATTGATAATGGAATGATTTCTTCTAAAATATATGACAACAGAGATGATTTTGATTTTAATATTGTACATTTTCCTCATCTTGACGGGGATGTTCCCCGTGCTCCATCTTACGGGGTTTTTATATCTCAACTTATTCGTTTTGCTAGAGCTTGTTCATCTATTGACGATTTTAACAGTCGAAATCTCATTTTAACTGAAAAACTGCTTAAGCAAGGATATAGATACCATAAACTTAGAAAAACTTTCTCTAAATTTTACTATCGAATCTCTCACTTATTGGCAAGTACCAATGTAATCTCAAGGCGCTTCTGCGACACGGTGTTTCACATCCTGAATTTTATGGTGATGTGATTTACAAACTTCGTAAAATTATTGGACTTACCCATGTTCTCACTCTGTTCATCAAATATGTTAAAAATTCATTAAAAGAGATATGATCCTGTAGTACTACAACATACTGCATGTTTGGTTGTGAACCCTTTTACAGTTGGCAATCACGCTGGCCTCTTTGCATGTACGCCGACAAGAAAGGTTTAGCACTCTATGAAGGCGACCTCTTAAATCCAGAAACGGAAGGAGAACGTTGGATATCTGTACTATTTCCTTTTTGTCGTACCCTTTATTACTTTTATGCTTGACTTTACTACTTTTCCATACTCGTTTGCTTAAAAAGGTCACGTTTTAACAATTTAAGCATTTTCAGATTCTCATTAATATTCATGAATATGCAAATGAGCAAGATATCAGTTTGTTTTTAAACTGGGACAATATTGTGCTTAGAGAACATTGTTGTTATAATCATGTGCAAATTTATTTTGTCATTCATCTTAAAACAATTTATTGACAACATAGCATTTGTAAAATTTGTGGAGTATTTTACCCTCGCATTTTCTTTGCTATACTGAAGCAATAATTTGTTTATATGGAACGGAAAAAGAATAAATAAATGACCTGACAACATTTATGTGTCATTTGAAACCTTTTAATATGAAAAATAAATAAACATTACATACTCATTTGTTAAATAAGTCCCTTTGTTTAACAATTTAAGCATTTTGTTTCAGATTCACATTAATATTCATGAATATGCAAATGAGCAAATTATGAATAAAAGACGCCTGTCATGTAATAAATACATTTATATTATTTTAAAACTTTTTTGGCTAATCTATAAACATAATAAATGGCGCTAAGGCTAATAATTGTGTGATATGCTATCTATCGATGTGTTGGTGGTGGTTGCGTCTTGTATGTGACTTTGCCTGATTGACTTTACTACTTTTTCAGATATAGTATGGATCCTGATGAGACGCTGAGATACTCGGTGTTTCAACTCGATCCAAACTGTTTGCATAGGTAATGTCAAATGCAATATTGGCACCGAAAGAGTTAAAGCAGTTCTAATTTAAACTGTCATCTTTATTTCTATGTGTTATCTAGTTTTAAATATATGGGACGTCAAACATTACAATTAACGCAAAAACACGGTTGACCGACATTTGAGAGTTAACATACGATGTCGGCTTTAGGTTACATAATAACAACTTTTTAATCGAAGACTAGATAAAAGTCATCTTTTTTAACTTTCGCGGTTTGATCTGGGACTGCGCGTTTTGTCTTGGTGCATTTGACGACATTGGCGGTGACAGCGTTTAATTAGGGGATAACCGTTGCGTATGACAGGCCGAGGGTAGTACTCTATGATGGTATACTCTTAAACTTGGATACAGGAGGAGCTTACCAGACTCATGTATTATTTTTTCCCTGTCGTGCCCTTAACGGCTTGCCTGCAGGTGCTCTGACTTCAGCAAAGCCATTGAGTACATATTTGACGGATTGTCACAGTTATTATGCTATGTTTTACATGTTGTCCTGTGTTCACCGTCGTCTATGTTGTGGGTAAGTCCAGCGGGGATACCTTTATTTACAATATTTGTAAAGCTAGGGTGACTTTGAGAGAAGTGTGAGGTTAGGACGTCCGTAAACCGGTTTAAACCCCCAGTGGTGTTTTTGCTGCTGACCGTGCCAAGGCGGTACTCTCTTTGTCACCCTTCCTTTTGTTTGCCTTGCGTCTTTGTGCTTGTGGTTTGTTCATGTTGTGGAACGTTTGTCCCTGTTTCTTGTGTGTCTTTTGGTGTTTACTGTGTTCATTTCGTGTGTGTGTGTGTGCGTGTGCGTTTGGGTGTGTGGTTGTGTGTGTGTGTGTGTGTCATGCTGTCTATCGGTGTTTTGGTGGTGGTTGCGTCTTGCATGTGGCTTTGCCTGCTTGACTTTACTACTTTTCCATTTGAAGATTTGCAGCAGTATATCGGTGGTTTATATGTCGCAAATTTAGTTTTACATGCGACGCGTTAGCGGAGCATGTAAAACGATTATTTGCGACATATAAACCACCGATATACTGCTGCAAATCTTCAAATTCGCAACAGTTATCCCTATTCTAATGAAACTATAGATCCAGATGGTAAAAAATAAATACTTTAAATCCTTTGATAATTTCTCTCTGTCGTCATAGCATGACGTCATGAAACACCGCATATCTCCGCATTACGCATATAGAAAATAGTTCTCTCGGAACCTAGCAATTGTGCATATATTTACATACCAAAAACTGGTGTTGTCACTTGACACTTTGATTTTCACAAACGAAAATCGTTAAGTCATGGTCCTTTTGAATTTATGACGGTATATGTCACTTTCAAAACTACCAAGGATGAATCAAGTTTGACATCGACATTGCTGCTTTGTAAATATAATAAAATTCCATAACAATTGTGCACATGGACAACGGCATTATTTATTTTGAATTGTTTGCCTTGTGGAACTGGCGGCATATTCAAGATACTTTGACTGTTTGGTGTATTTGATGAGATAGGCCAAGTGGACGTGCAAATATCAGGAGCGGCAATCTACAGGAGAGTTTGGAATTTGCAAAGATTCCTCGAGTGGTCTAGAGTGGGTGGGGGAATTCTCATTGTCCTTGAAGAATTGAAGAATAGTGCCGCTTCTGATTGTAGGACCAGTCGGCATTATAGCTTCCGACACTGGCTTCATTCTGGTGACCGGACGTTTTCATTATTTCCCTGGCTTTGACACCAGCACAGGCCAACAGCTAGTGCATGGTTGCGATCTCCCGGACACAGTGATCTGTGTACACATTTGACGAAACCAGCCTCGACAGAAATTGTTTTCATCATTTCGTTCAGCACACGCTCACCAAACAGGCATGGGTGTGTATATGATTCTTCATAATCGACTGAACGTTTGGGTTACTGAATGAAATGGTTCGACCCCGGGTGAAGTTTTATCAGGTATGTTTTCAGATATTTACAGGACTTGTTTCCTCTTGATCACTGTAAATTGCTGTATTTATGTTTGAATCTTTGTTCTTGATAGTGTCTCCTTTGCGATGTTTGGTGTGTTCTTGATTGTACGCCAGCTGGCAAATTTAAACACCAGTCTCCTCATGGAAAAACAAAAGATTGCTGTTTGTTATGTATGTGGTGTTTCTTGCTTGAAAAATACAAATTTCGGAGATCTTAGGTTTTCTATGTATATCACGAAGAGCGAAATTCAAAGTTATGTCAAACCACACTTTTCTTTGGAAAGATTTGTTATTTATGGCAGAGAGGAAACCTGAGTATTTAGTGTTTTCATATCATTTTCTGTGATCGGTTGGTAATGTTAAGTGTTGTCAGATCCTTCTTAACTAGTTTCAGCATGGATATAAATCTCACAGCTACATAATTATTTACATGTACCTTAAATCAGAGCTCCAGATAAGATGCGTAAATCAAAACATGTTCAAGAATAACTCCTTTATTTCTCAACCATACCCTATACTGTGACCACTCTTTAAAATCGTCTCTTCGTGACTTTTGTCACTGACCGTTCCAAGGCGGTACTTCCATCTTCCCCCTATTGTATGTTTGTTTTGTCTTTGTGTGTCTCTTGATGTTTTTATAGTTATGTACATTTGCTGTTTCCTTGTGTTGCTGTTCGGGCGACTGTTTGTTTTGTATGTGGTGTTTCCTGCATGACTCATTTTTGTACTTTTAGTGGAGAAATGACGATGTTAGTATTTGGGTACGCAGCCTTAAATATTATATTTACAGGGTACAGGTGCCACATACACCTCAAAACAGAATGGAGGAACATGAACGATTGCTCAAGGGCAGTGAACTAGATCTACACATGAAATAAATGGACTCTGGATCAACTCGTAGGACTTTGCGATAGATATTTGAGTAGAATCGCCAGACTCACATTGGCTAAAACCATAAAGTGTTTTGGGAAAAAACAAGCAAATTGAAAGCATTTAACATTCAGCCAGGGTCTTCGTTCATTCAGACCCATTCATTCAATTTTACTATGAATGCGCGTATGCATATTTCGTAGTAATGTTTCTAGTTATTCGGTTTCCGACAGTATATTCATTTTTCCGACAGTATATCGATGGTTAATATGCTTCAAATTTTGGCACGTGGACCAATCAGAATGCGTGTTACAAAAATGTTGCATTAGAATAAATGCTATTCGACTTGACTTGACTTTAGACGCGCGAGAACTACAGTGCCCAGAATCGACACCACAACACTACACCTGCATGTTACACGTAGTCATGGTGAATGGATTCCCCTTGCTGAAATAATCAAACATGCACACGCGTGTTGTAAATTCAGGACATAAACAACTCTTCAATATAAGCTTTTTGAGCGCACAGAAATTTATTGCGGAAAACTCCAGTCCAGTTACTAGACAGTGCTAATTCAGCGAAGATAACAGTTAGTTGTTGTATTTGCGTTCAGGTTTAACATGCATCCTCTTTGACACAGATTGCGGTTGGGGGTGTTCCGCATTCCATACATTCTGCAAATATAAAAAGGGATCAATGTAATACTGTCAGTCGTAACTTAGAAACAGTTCTAAAACCAACAATATGTCCTTTACCTTAACACTCTAAGTAAACAAAAGATATGTAGGAATTATCAAGTGTCTTGAATTGTTTTCGTTTGCCAGTTGCTCTACAAGTAGACTGCTGTGGTTCTTGATGAGACACCGAGTTATACATTGGATCAATACTATTTGCAATGTTATCACAAGAACGTACAGCGATCAATGTTTAGAGTTTACATCTCGTCAATTGTACATAGTGTCTCTCAACAATTGAACAGAATATTTACCCTGATGACCTGTTTACGGCTTAGTGACTCGTTAATTCTTTCACAGACATGGTCGATGGAAAACCATTTATACTGCGAGCTTCAATTGGTAAATGTGTGAATAGTGCTGTAAACAATCTGGATCTTTATAAACTCGGCGTATCATCAGAATAATAACTGTTTGATACATCATATACGTGTTAGAGACAACATGGAAGGAAAAAGTATAATCTAATACTGAATGCACGTGATATGGATTACATGAGCTACTCTCTTACATAGATTGACTTATCATTATAATGTTGTTGCTTTAACCCTTTCACCGCCAATGTCGCATACTTGCACCACGACAAATATTGCTGTCCCAGATCAGACGCCGCCTATTCAAGGCGTCGTCTGATCAGGGACTTCACTTTTTGTCTGAACCTCTATTTCGATATCTGTGCTTTATTCCATTGAAAGTTGTATTTATTTATCTCATTTCCTTATTGTACCGAATGATTTAACAGAAATTGGATTGCAGACGACAAATAGAAATTTGGCGCCGATAGGGTTAAACAGTGTGGCCTTTCAATGCAAACATTTGTCATAACCTAAGATCATGTAATAAATATTTGTTGTTTCTCGTGACGCAGAGATGATATATGTTCGGAAAATATCCCAACGTATTACAAACGGATACTCATTAGATGCATAGTTCACGACTGGTTGGTGGGAACAAACATCAGTTTTGGAATATTCTCTAATAAGTATTCTATCGCCGAAAGTATACAAACCTCTGGAACGCAGACAAAATTGTGTTATATACATCGGATGTCGGCTAAACAGCATCTCAAATTGTATAACTCAAACTTCAATATATTAACTGTCATTTTATAGTTATCATAAGCTTCACGATCTAACATATATACTACATGTTCTCACTATAGAAAACAGCCCATGGATGAATAATGAATCTGAGGGCATTTCATGAGTGGCATTTACAATGTAAATATTGACTTAGATTTTCTTGTATATTTCACCCAATGTTTATCAATGTCTACATTCTGCAACTCTTAGAAGACAGATATACCTCGTTCGCTCTGTCACCGTCATAGGCGAATCCTTTATAACCTTTGCAAACTGTTATGGATCAAAATGCACCGAACCTCTTCTCAGGACCCAAACTGTGTGGAATGGTTATATATTTTGGTAAATAAATAGGGGAAAACCTCTCTATAACGGCCACTAAATTGTGTTAATTAGTTGGTATTTAGGACAGGTGGCTGCTTAAAGCAAGGTGGAAATTAAACAGAACGCTCCAATAGCGTTATTTTCACATTGCTTTAAGCAGCCACCTGTATTTAACACACAATAATTGATGCAATTTAGTGGCCGTTATAGAGAGGGTTTACTGTATGTCAGTGTTGCAGACCATAACATGCTGCAATTGGCGTCTGTTAAATTCCGGCCTACTTACTGTAAAAAAACCCAGCAAAATCAAGGAGGAAAAGCCACAAAGAAAACGAAAACATTACCAAAACAACGATAGGAAATAAATGAGATACATACACATACAACCGCATGCATGCATGCATATATATACACACACACACACACACACACACACACACACACACACACACACACACACACACACACATTCGGCCTCTCATCGCCAATCAAAACGGGAATCGTTGCTACCGACTGTAAATTGGTCTATAACCAAACATACAATGTATAGTGCGTTGCAATATAATGATGGTATAACCATTCTTCCTAAAAGTTTTAATACACTTGATAAACAATGGATGAAAATGGATATGACCCCGAAGGTTCCTAAGAGTGTCGATTATGTCTCCATATAATTCTGGATGAGAAATACCTTGTCGCAGTAATGTCCATAAATTGCAATCATGGTCCATGATTATAAAGCATTTACTTGAGTCTGAGTTTCGTTCTCAGGCTTTTGATTGGTCAGATTTGAGTTCTCAAATCTGACCAATCAAAAGCTTGAGAACGATCTCAGACTCAACTAAAAGCTTTATAAGCATGGACCCTGGTTTACTAATGGCAGGCAAGTGGATAAAAAAGATTCTGAGTTAATGTAACATTGCTTAAGAAGTTTACCAGTTATAACTAAAGTAACACTATTAAAATATTCAAGCAAAGAACAGGCTCGATCAAACTGAATGAGTTGAGAAATATGAACCCCATGAAATGTAGAGCGGACAATCTCCATCTCGAAAATAATAACTAATAATGTTGAAATTAAAATGTTCCCTTTTATCGTATATTTTGAAGGAAAAAAACACTTTATCATCTGCTGATGGAAATATTCATATCTAAAGAGGAAGCCATAATGTTAGAGCGATTCGCTTTGTGAAAAGTCAACTCATTGGCGTAGATCAAAATAGGAATTAATGTATCCAAATTCAAAATATCGTCTAACTGTATAGAAGTTTTATTTAAAGCAATTAAAATATCAGCATGTGTTTCATGGTTAAAGAATGGCACTAAATCCCTCTCAAATGCAGATCTGCAACAAGAGAGGCACAATTTGTACACATGTGTATATCAACAACTTGACGAAATATGGTATCCCGATATCCTATAAATATATTATCTAAAATAAAAGAAATTGCTCGACTAGCACCAAGACAAGTCCCCAATGCGGAATTTTAACTTCTGAATTCGAAAAGAATGAACGTTGAACATTAAGAATTAAGATCATTCTAACATTTCTATTGCTGAATTTTGAAATACATTTCTCCTTCTTTACCCATGCCCTGTTGTATAATTACATATATCTGCACTGTGTACCAGTATTTCGCTGTGCAATCGCTGCTGTGGGGTGCACTGGTAGCACAATCAACTTGTAAATAGTGCAGACCCTGGGTCTTCACTGTTTACAGGTAGGTATGTTAACGTGAATAGCAAGCGGAGAGATAATTTTCCAATGACATGACCGACAGCTGTATAGCAAAAGGTGGAAGTGTTTCAGACTCAAGAAGTAGGAGTATTAACAACACTATCCACATACAATTGAATACTGCTTAAGCCGGTGCTAGGGGGCGTGAGTAGTGTTGTACTTCTAATTATTACTCATGAACAGACTCAATAAAACCGAGTCTGCAATTTTCTATTTTTGCATTTCTACTTTTGCTATCGAATGATCACCAATTTTCAGCATATATGTACTTCACAACAGCAGATGTTCGTTTTCAATGTTGTTATATTTTCTGGTCTTTCGGGATCATTAGTTTTCATGTTATTAGTTTTGAAACTTGAATACTGGTTAAGCCGGTGCTAGGGGCGTGAGTAGTGTTGCACATTTAATTACTACTCATGAACAAACTCAATAAAACCGAGTCTGCAATTTTCTCTTTTTGCATTTCTACTTTTGCTTTCGAAGGATCACCCATTTTCAGAATTTATTGTAGTTGAAAATAATGTTCCCAATGGTTTATTATATTTATAACAGATGATAGGTGATTCATAGTTTATGAAATAAATGGGAATAGTATCGATTACATTCTTATCACGACAAACTAATTTGAATATCAATAAAACCGATACCGAGCAGACACTTATTAGATGGTTGCTCTAGGAGCCGTCTGATCTGAAGCTGCATTGTTTGCAAATTAGTGAAACTGCATTTATATGAAGGAAAGGTTTGAACATACTGTTTATTTGATTTTCATAAAATAAAATCTATTGAACAAGCGCCCATTCTAATTCTCTAAAACAGACCAAAATATGTCAAGCAGACGGCAATACTGGCACTGAATGGTTTACAATATACGTCATCCGAGCAACATATGTCTCAACTATATGTCACAAAAACGACAACAACTTAGTTTATGGTGGTGTAATTGACTTCAGATATTCAAAAGATTAAGACGTTTTTATTAATGCGTCTTATTGATGAGCATGTCTTTCAGTCAACTTGTCTGTATCAAGTTCTGTTAATACAGATTATTCTAATTTGTGATATTGATTACATGGCTTTCAGTCAACTTGTCTGGATCAAGTTTGTTAATACAGTTTATGCTAGTCCTTGCGGATAGTGATTTCATATATTTTGTATATCTTTTGCATAGCTTTCACTGACCGGATGGAAAATCATGTAGTTCCTTCCGGCTAGCGATTTCATATATATTGCACATATTTCATTGTCTTGATAGATAATCATGCGGATCCTCCCGGTTTGTGATTTAATCCATGTGAAGCGCCTTTGGACGCACATATCCAGTGTGAAAAGAGCGCTATATAATGTGGTATAATAATAATATTTATTGCACCGATATTATTTAGATGAAACCTCAATAAACCATTACTTGGTTGTACATTATTTAGATGAAGCTTTATCATTTTAATTCATTTAACTCCGTGTGCACTTTTAACGAGTAAAGTTTATTAACTCTTTCGGCGCCAATGTCGCCTGTTGGCACTATTGAAAACAGTGCAGTCCCATGTCAGATGCCGCATTTTCAAGGCGGCATCTGACCTGGGACTTCACTGTTTTCTGTATTATTTTAGCCCAAACATACAGGTTTTTAAAAACAAGTGTTTTACTAATATACCTTTATTATTTAGCTTAGAATTATATTTAATATGAAACTATTATTGCAGACGACACTTTTAAATTTGGCGCCAAAAGGGTTAAAACTGAAACAGCGGATTCTCATTATAACGGCATTCGATATACAGGACTTTGCATGATACTGACATTAATATTTTAGACAAAACTATCTGAATATAAATGTTAACTTTTCCTGAATATTCAAATGTGAATCCATCCATTATGCATCTTTTTAATTGAGTCAATGACATGAATCAATTGTAGCCACTGAATTAAAATGGTAAATAGTGCATACAATTCATCTAGGATATGTTTCATATGGTTCTACACTATCTGCAAGTGCAGACATATACGCTAAGAGTACGAAAGAGTTTGATATTTGTTACAACAACATTTACAGTAAAACGACATATTCTGTTGGAGCGAATGTGGTCGTTGTAACGAGTTGACTGTGTCATTGAAAACAATAACAGTATGATATCTCATCATCAGACTACATTTATGTAACACTATGTCACAAGTTTATAAACAGTGTCTTAGTAACATTGTATGGATTAAACGTATACTTAACCTAACCTACTTAACCTATCCTAAACTTTCATTCATTACTTTACCATAGACGCCGGTTGCTTAATACAGTGCAAAGTATTGCAGAAAGCTTCTATAGGAACTTGCATTGCCTTCGACCTACATTAGGCCAACATCTGCGTCAAAAACCCATACTTATGTTGCTTTTTGATGGCCATGTAAGACATGTTCTACGGTAGAAACATTGACGAATACCTCCACAGTATAGATCATCCTCATCCCAGGGATTTGCTCCTTCACATTCGGAGGTCACATCACACATCTCGGCACAACCATTCACATTATTTGGAGTTTCAAGTGAGCAGCTCACCTCATCATCGTCACAATTGATGTCTGAAACATGGGAGAAGTCCCATGACAGTGCTGATAGAGTAACTAAGATAATATTCATATTCAATAAGTTGGGATGCAGAACCAATACAGCTATATTAAGTACTACATTGTACAGATAAAGGTGCGTACCAAAATACTAAAATCGTCATTTCTCCACCAAAGCATATACTGTTACAACACTTTAGAATCGTTTCTTCGATACGATTCTAAAGGGTACCCACAGCATAGGTTTCGGGGGAGAAATAAAGCAGTTATTCTAGACAATGTTTAGATTTACGCATCTGATCTGGACTGCTGGATATTGTTTTCGAAACATGCAATATGAACCGACACTTATGCGTTACCTGTTCAAAAGCAAGTGCTCTGGTGTTATTTTCTCATTTGTTATATTGTTTTCAATGGAAAAGTAGTAAAGTCAATCAGGCAAAGCCACATACAAGGCGCAACCACCACCAAAACACCGATGGACAGCATGACACCCACACATACACACAACCACATACCCAAACGCACACACGAGATGAACACAGGAAACACCAACAGACACACAAGAACCAGAGACAAACACTCCACACATGAACAAAATCACAAGCACAAAGACTCAAGGCAAACAAAGGAAGGGTGACAAAGAGAGTACCGCCTTGGCACGTTTACAACGCTAGTATTCTGTCAGGTACTATTCGTGTAGTATTCTTTTAGGAGAACATGCTGATTTCTCTCTGGAGACGGAAAACTTCAAGCACGTTTTCCGCCTTCTGTTTCGCTTATGGAGGCCTAAGTTTAACAACCAAACAAACACGGGATGATATTTAAAGATATACGTAAACTATAGACATGATAATACAGTGTTAAACGTAAACCCTCTGCACCAAGAACGAATATCTGTAAATGCACACAAACATATATTTATTTATTGTTCACTGATGTGTCGGTAGGGTTAAATTTTAATCTGGTTCAATATATTCTAACGCATGGTAATTGCTATATTTCACATCTTGTCGTATAGAAAATCGTTCAGCTTATTTGTATTACTTTAATATATTGGTGTCTGCTGCAATTATTTACATATATTATGTAAAGAGACTATAGCACTTAACGCTTTGATACATTGTGATTTAAGTGCCACGAAGATATTCCAGACCAAAGAATACTAGTCACATACATGATATATATGTACTTTCAGCTACTTCTCTTTCACTTTTGAAAACGTAGATAACGAGTACAACAAAGGAAATCGGTCATTTTGCAATTCAATATTTTCTTCCGTATTAGCCAGATTAAGAAAAAAACGATTCACCATAGGGTTAAAACTGATGGAAACAAACGAACAGCTATTATTGTGTCACTGCTATCACCTGTTGTATGCGTGCAAATACTTTTATTTTGTCAAGCGTGTTGTTAGTAGTATTCCCCCGGATGGTACAGGTTGGCACTAGCTGAGACCTTACCTCTCGTGCTGTTCTAAAATGTCGAGGGTTAGATGCATGATACTTTGTATGCTGTGGGATAATTTATAATACCGTATGCAATCAATTAGGATCTCTATGCAGACCCACAGACAAAGGTGCGTACTTAAATGCTTATATTGCCATTTTGTCACTAAACGCTATGTTGTGATCATTCTGTAGAATTGTCACTTCGAGGCGATTCTAAAGAGTGGTCAAAACATAGGATTTGGTAGATATTGAAAGGAGTTAATCTTTAATGTGTTCTAATTTACTCATCTTAACTTGATCTCTGTATATAGGAGACCGATCATGTCGATAGCAATTTTTGATCTGCATTGCTTGACACACTGAGTTAACTTTAAGAGAAATGAAATACAACTGTGTTAACCAATTTGCTCCCACGATCCCATATAGGGGACATAGGCAAACAGTGTAGACTCTGATCAGACGCCGCATAATGCGTCGTCTGATCAGAGTCTACACTGTTTGCTGATAGGAAATTCATTATAAGAAAACAAAATTAACATTTAGACCAGACATCTCTAATATAAAAAATGGTCTAATCCAATATATAAGCATGGAAGAATCCACTGGGAGCAAATGGGTTAAAGAATTGCAGCAGACAATGTTTGCCTATTACTATGACTGATATCGTACAAAAACATAAAATAAACCAATCATACTTTAAAGATCGAAAGTAAAGTGCATGAGACTGACTTACAGCAACCCTTCTCATCCACACCATCAGGACACTCAATGCCACCTGAACACAAACGAGCGCATGTGCCTTCTGTGTTACACACTATGTTACGGTCAGTGCTGCAGATATGTCCTGGGAATAAAGACAACGTTTAATTTCGAGAAAACGAGTATCAGCATTTCACATCACTTTACCAAAATACAGTAGACTCTATCTTAACTTGCCATAAAGAAGGGATGTTTTAATATTGGGTCTGCAAACAGATGGTAGTTTAATGCAGGTCAAAATTAATGCAAAGAAGGCTCTTATAGGAGTTTTCTCTGCATTACTTTTGTCTTGCATTAAGCAATTACCTGCTGTTTAAAAATTCTGAAGGGTGGTGATCCCCCGAAAGCAAAAATTGCAACACAAAAAGAGAAAATTGCACACTCGGTTTTATTGAGTCTTTTCATGAGAAGACTACTATGTTCAATAAATGAATAACTGCTTAGGACAGGTTCTACATCAAAAATATATAAGCATGGGCAATCATTTCGGATCAAATATTTAGGATAAACTTTTAACTAAGGAGACCATAACGAGGGATTTTATTTATGTTGCTATGCATAACCATAATGTTACAAATCTCGTTTGCGACGGCTCTGAAATCCAGAATGTTTCATGAGTACTAATTACTATTTTGGTGCCAACATCTGCGTGGGAAGAGGTGGACATTACCATACGGAGGGTTGACAATACGTGATGTTGCCCTCCATGGAATGTGATTATTATTTTATTATACCGAACATCACAATCAATGGTAATAATAAACAATTTGAACAATTCCGAAATCAACATTTAATATGACTGTAAGTCCAGTTATTTAACAAATAAAGTTTCCTTTCTATTGAAATGGAAAGTCACAGTGTAAGTCAGTGGGAAAATCCGAACTCAACACTAATTTTAATACGGACTGTAAGTCCAGTTAGATAAGAAAACTATGTCTAATTTCCATCGAAATGGAACTTCACTGTGCATTTCTGCATGTGAAGAATTACATTATAATAACCATGGCTTGGGAAGTTAATTAGCAATGGAGACACAGTGTTTACTTGTGATATTGTGTTACATGTAGGCCAAACTGTTTTACTATTGCAAGAGCCAAGAGTCCGTAGTGTTTGTAAATTTAAAACATTGTTTGGGTTGAGAGATTCAACATTGATATCAGCGAACTGATTCTCCACTGAGAAGATGCGGTCTAGCTCTTCCTCCGACAGATCACACTGGGTTGTAGTTTCAGTGCTTGTACTTGTATGCCAGGGTGTTATTTAAGGCATCAGATATGTTTCTCCGACTACACTCTGTGAGTCTGCAAGCATAGCTCTTAACGATTGTTCTGCCTGATGCCCACATGCTCGTATGATATATCTGGCTTCAAAGCCTGCCCTGTCTAGAGACGATATCGAGTTGGCTCTTAAACCATGGTTTGTGTATCGGTATGATAGGCTAGCCATATTGATCACAGTCAGGTGAGCTTTCCAATATAGTCCTTGAAACTTCCCACAGGACACATCTCCGATTCAGGCAGAGCGTATATCCTGGCTTCACCTATTTTGTCGTCCGGGGTAGCATCACAGCTGTAATGTACAAGGATGAAACAATCACAAAGAAAACAAACATGCTTATGAATGAGAATTTAACCATTCTCTTGCTGAAATTTAAAATACATTTCTTCTTCTTTACCCATACCCTGTTGTATAATTACATATATCTTCACTGTGTACAAGTATTTCGCTGTGCAATCACTGCTGTAAATAGCGCAACTTGTAAATAGTGCAGACCCTGATGAGTCAGCTCCTACAGGAGCTGTCTCATCTGGGTCTTCACTATTTACAGGTAGGTATATTGACGCGAATAACAAGCGAAGGGTTAATATAATATCAAATCTAGATACTCGTATTTACAAGTAATCAATAAATATACGGAATATGTACACAGCTAGATTAAATTGCATGGACCTACATTTAAAGTGTTTTCTTAAATACAGTTATTATACATTGTCCTTAAACATTATCCCATATGCTATATATGGACCATGTCATCATCTTCTGTATTCAGATAATAATTTGTATTGTTGGGGTTTTTTTTGTAAAAAATGGAACATATGAAAATCAGTTTTTAAAACATTATCGAATATAGAACATTTGCTCGTTATTTATAATGTCTTCAAAGATAGCATATTGCAGATACAAGTGTTAAAATGTGTATCCATCAGGCAATGGGTTAATCAACTTATAATGAGATGTGATTATGTTTTGGCTTCTTATAAAATAACATACCAATGGTTTTTGTTGGCCTCGTCAACAACTTGACTGACATATTCTCGTCTAGATGAATCGGTCTGTACTGTAAATGCAGACTTCTCCATTTGCCGCAAGTTTTCTCGTCCACTCTGACACAAATGAAACATGAGGTTGAACCAAGTCTTAAAGAGAAATAGCACAATGCTTGTTAAGTATGTGTTATGGGCATATTGCTATATTGGCACTTTAAACTTATCTAGTTAACATAATATATCGGCTCTAGTATCCTGGGACAAATGCACATGAAATTTCTTAATTTCTAGCTATGCAGCTGTCAAAATTTGTGAGTGTGTGGTTTTAGTAAGAAAACACTGTGCTTTTTATATATAAGTAGGCTTAAATACAATGGATCTAATGCATTGATTATTATATAAATGAGAAGGGTCAAAATTATCTACCTTGTTCTGTTAGCGTACTGGAGTTGCATTGTTGAAGGCAATGTTGTTGGGCTGCATCGGACGTTTCAGGTCTTCTGAAAATATCTCCTTCTTGTGTTCGTCCGAACCTTTTCCTTTCGTCTGCAAGTCAGTCAACTTGGCCTTAAGTGTTTTCCTTGAAGACTCAAATGCAATATCCATTGAAATGTCCACGTTAAAACTCTCCTTCATGTATTTAGCGAGTCAATATTTAATACTATGAAGCGATGACTTCTTGAACTCATCTCCCTTCACGGTTTTGATTGAGGTAAATAACAGCCGGAGCTTGATGTCCTACATGGATTTTGGTAATTCTTCTTATTTAAGCATTTTCTGTACCCAAAAGTCACAAAACTACTTAGCACTAATACTTATAAGACGTACGTTTGGTGGTAACTGAATCCCTTTTACTGGCTAACTGGGTTAATTCTTCCACTCAAATGGCTGCAAAACGAAACATTTCTCGACTTTTGTACAAGCTGTCAAACTGTCGCTTGGTGATCAAATTGCAAGCTTCGGATGACGTCACACACATAATTTAATAAGCGCGAGATGGGTACTTGCCCGTATTTACCTGCCTTGCATCGTAACGTTGCACCCATAAGATAATGTTGCATAGAACTTTACGAATGGTTTCATGACAGGTATAAGGACACCTTGTATGGGAAATTCACGTGAGGTATGTCTGTCTATCCGTCCGTCACATTTCCCCGTTCGTTTGTCCGACATATTGTATGTCCATTATTCTTTCACTTTCTATAGTCCAACATATATGTATTGTATTAGTGCCTATCCGTATTGTCTATCTGTGTATGTTTGTTTGTTTTTGGAGTATCTGCCTTTGTATGTATATGGCACTATCTGTAGCTTAATACTCGCGTTCATTTTAATAACCAACTTACAAGTTTGTAGTCATATACCTTTTATTTAAAAGCAATGATTAAAGTTTAGAAAGTCGGCACTCTGTCAGTAATATTACAGAATCTTACCTATACATGTTGATGTCCGGAAAATGTATCATAAGACTATTGTCTTTTACTTAACTGCAATAGTCTAACAGTCACTAAACCATGTATTTCAATTGTGCCCATACGTAAGCAAACACGACCTATTACGACCTATTTCAACACCCCACAGAACATTGTTTTGCTCTCGGGGGATCACCTCCCTTCAGAATTCATTCCCTTAACCTTTTCTCAATGAATATTCATGTAAGAAATATGACTTCATGAATATTAATACGATTGTTTTATAATGGCACATGGACACGTGATACTCTGGCTATAGTTTTAGGTGCCCCTCTATCACTTTCCAATATGAATAAAGTTAAAATACCTCGAATAGAACTAAAAGCTTTAAATATGCAATCTGTGTCGTCTGTACAAGTACCCAGAAATATTTCTAATTTCTCTTCCCTTCAACCTTTTGTTCGTTTAAAACAACTTAATCTTCAGTCGGCTTCATCTTTTCACATACCATCTCTTTCTATTAATAAATGTTTTTTCAATGGACCAAGAGTTGTACTTTCACCTTTAAAATCTGTTATCCAAAATGTTTCTTCTATTCGTAAACGGTCCTTGTGCAGACGACACAGAGTGTATCCAATTATCCAAAAGTGCTTTGCTAAGAGGTGCATATGTTGTAGTAACATTTCTTGTAATTCCACTATAAAATCTACAGTTAATGGTAGAACATTTAATGTCAAGATAAACTCAGACGTTGATTGTACTACTACTAACGTTATTTATGTTTTAACTTGAAACGCGCCTAGTTGCGGTATATAGTACGTAGGACAAACAGGACGTGCTTTGAAAACTCGATTTCGTGAGCATGCATATCAGTGTCGAAATCGTAAACTAAACAATTTTTTATACCAACACTTTCGGAAATCTGGCCATTCTTTTAAAGATGTTTTAGTACAAATTGTTGAGCATATAACATACGATAAGGAGGCGACTAGTAGCTTTAAATCGAAAGCTAGATTTATATCTGAATTAAATTGGATCAAAAAATTGCAAACACCTTTTCCTTTAGGACTGAATGATAATATTTACCAGACTGGAAATATTTCAAAAGAACCAGATATAGATATTTTTTCAATTTTTTCTATTAGAAAACGCAAATCTCGATCGCATGGCATTCGCAAGAATGGTAATATTAAACGAAAATCTCGTTTGAAATTGACTCTTCTTGATCTACATACTTTACGCCTAATTTCGGGTAAACATGCCATGCTTTCTAGACTTTCCTCCTTATCTATATGTTCATTAAAAGAAATTGACGAGCAAGCCGATAAAATTATTTTTCGATCAGATCCTCTCATAGGAACTGCTAGTTTGATACAAAGCTTTACTCTACATGTTCTCAGACCGCACATCGACAAATTATCTGAACACCAAAGATTCTTCTTGAAAATTCCTTTTATTAATAAAGGTATTGATTTTATTGACCTACAAAGTAGTTTTAGAGACAAAAATGTAATTGACACTATTCCTAAATACTTTAAAAATACAGAACCACCTATCATCTGCTACAAATATAACAAACCCATCAGAAATACAATTTTCAACTACAGTAAAATTGTGGCCGACCTTAATATTAATGATAATATTCCTGATAATTGAGATTGCGCCACCTCAAAATTTTGCTATTCTCCGGCTGGTCATGTGATTACTGGTAATTTTGAGATAATTAAAGATAAACGTCTACGATCTCTTTTGAATAAAGGTCCCAAATATAGAATACCATCCTTGATAGATTTTAACTCTTGTCGAGTTCAGATTGCGGAGGCTTTACAAAATTTTAGTATTAAATGGTGTCGAAGAGAACATGTTGAGTCTACTGCCCTTTCTTGTTGGAAAAAACTAATTTTTGATATAATTGATAAACGCATTTCCTTTTACAGCTCTAATAAACACCTTCTTCCACCTAAACCTAGAACTTCATTTAGACATCTTAAAAAGGGTTTACAGGATTTCCATTCAAAATACGTTTTTGTTCCTGCTGATAAGGCATCAAATAATGTGATTATTATTTGACGATTACATTATATCGATGTCTTGAAGCAGGAAATTACTAATACCAAGTCATACATTTCAGTTACCACTGACGAAAAGACCATCATTTCAGACCATGTCAAAAAGGGTGAACAATTTGGAACCGATATTAAAATTACACAACATAAACTTCCTACTATGTATTGGTTACCAAAACTACATAAAAAACCATATAAAGCGCGTTTCATTGCAAATTCTAGTTCATGTACAACTACTAAATTGTCTATACTTTTGACTTCTTGCTTAACGAAGGTAAAGGAACATTTAAGATTTTACTGTGATAAGACTTATGAAAATTCTGGAATAAATCTCTTCTGGTCTATTAAGAACTCTTCAGAAGTCTTAAACAAACTTAAGAACAAAAGGTATCTTGCATCCACTGTAAGCACGTACGATTTTTCTACTCTGTACACAACTCTTCCTCATGTTTTAATTAAGGATAAGCTTACTAACTTGATCCAGAAAGTATTTGCCCGAGAAAAAACATCATTCTTGGCATGTAATGCTGAAAAAGCTTTCTTTACTGACGAGCAAATGAAGTATTACACCAATTGGACTTGCTCAGAAGTTTGCGAAGCACTAACCTTTCTTTTGGACAACATATTTGTACGTTATGGGAATGCTATATACCGTCAGGTAATTGGTATTCCCATGGGTACGAATTGTGCACCACTTGTCGCAGATTTGTTTTTGTACTGCTATGAGAGAGATTTCATGTTGAGTTTGAATCCTCAATCACAAGAAGATGTTATAAAAGCCTTCAATGATACTTGTCGATATTTGGATGATATTTTTAACTTAGATAACCCTTTCTTTAATGCTCTGATTCCTACAATTTATCCTAAAGAACTCAAATTGAATAAAGCTAACCCGTCCGACAATTATGCAGCGTTTCTTGACCTAGACCTTAAAATTAATAATGGAATGATTTCTTCTAAAATATATGACAAAAGAGATGATTTTGATTTTAATATTGTAAATTTTCCTCATCTTGACGGGGATGTTCCCCGTGCTCCATCTTACGGGGTTTATATATCTCAACTTATTCGTTTTGCTAGAGCTTGTTCATCTATTGACGATTTTAACAGTCGAAATCTCATTTTAACTGAAAAACTGCTTAAACAAGGATATAGATACCATAAACTAAGAAAAACTTTCTCTAAATTTTACTATCGAAATCTCTCGCTTATTGGCAAGTACAAATGTAATCTCAAGGTACTTTTGCGACACGGTATTTCACATCCTGAATTTTATGGTGATGTGATTAACAAACTTCGTAGAATTATTGGACATACCCATTTTCTCACTTTGTTCATCAAATATATAAAACAATTCATTAAAAAGGGATATGATCCTGTATTATTACAACATACTGCATGTTTGGTTGTGAACCCTTTTACAGTTGGCAATCACGCTGGCCTCTTTGCATGTACGCCGACAAGAAAGGTTTAGTACTCTATGAAGGCGACCTCTTAAATCCAGAAATGGAAGGAGAACGTCGGATATCTGTACTATTTCATTTTTGTCGTACCCTTTATTACTTTTCTACAGTTACTCTGTTTGCAGCTCAATCATTGAGTACACTAGCGATAGGTGGATACAGTATGTTCAATTAAATGTTTTTTTGTTATACATGCACTTTACCACTGTATTTGCTGTCGCGGTTGTTGTAGATTAGTCGGAGAGGGGATACGTTTATTTACACTGTTTGTCTTTTAGGATGGGGATGGAATAAGGGTGAGGTTGGGCGCCCATAAACCGGTTTAAACCCCCGGTGACTTTTGTCACTGACCGTTCCAAGGCGGTACTTCCATCTTCCTCCTATTGAATGTTTGTTTTGTCTTTGTGCGTCTCTTGTTGTTTTTTCTACCCATGTACATTTGCTGTTTCCTTGTGTTGCTGTTCGGGCGAGTGTTTGTTCTGTATGTGGTATTTCCTGCATGACTCATTTTTGTACTTTTCTTGTTAATAAGCATTTATACTACAGTGCTCCCTCCCTACAACGGCCCTCTCAATAACGATTCCCTCCTTACAACAAGGCATGTCACCGTTTCCGAAACAACAAGGCTCCAGAAACAAATTTTTTCCATCGTATTTTCTTTATGCCTCCATCAAACCCTATGCTGTGACCACACTTTAGAATCGTCACTTTGTGACGATTCTAAAGAGTGGTCACAACATAGGGTTTGATAGAGGCATACCGGTTTTAGTTCTCGAAATACACCTTATCAGGGGATCTGCAAACAAGCTAATTATGTTTGATTTCCCCTCCCTATAACAACTCCCTCTGAACAACACATACAATCTTCGTATCCCAAAGGGTGTCGTTGTAGAGAGGGAGCACTGTAGTATATACCTTTTTGTACCGCTTAATAAGGCTAGACTTATTCCGAAAGCGTGTTTGCTTAACACGTTTACTGATGTATTTATGACAGCCTGATCAATTCATTTTTGAATATAAATATATGAAATAATAGCATATGAATATGTGTATGCTGAATGTTTAAAGTGATGTGTGAGCACAGTACAACTTGACAATGGTAGAAACTGTAATCATACCAATATTGCTCCATAAACAAACAGAGTAGACCCTGAACAGACAGCTCTCTTGAGTGCCGTCTGAGTTGTGGAACATAGTCCTTTTAAAAAAGCATGAACATGCGTTTATATGCGGGCATATTTAATATGCTTTGTGTTTAATGATTTATGTCTTGATATTTGTATCGTAAGGTCTTGTCGTGTGGCTGTGTCGTTTCTTGTTTGATGGTGTTTGATGCAGTGTCCTGTCGTATGTGGCTCTCTCTGTTGGACTGTTTTCCATATTAAACGAATTCGTAAAACTAAAACAGTTTAGTTTAGCTTTATGCACATCTTGCGCTTATTATGTGCATGCATAAGCGCGGAAATGAATTACGTTTCTCTCTCATCTAAACGTTTACATATCGAATTCCAAGCAAACTGCGGTAGACAATCACGTCACCATAGATAGTCTTAATTCAGAGTGGTCGCTAGGTAGAATGTCTCACTGAAAGAAACAACTTACGACAATCCTTCTCGTCCTCTTCACAGTCCGCCATCTCGTTACATTCAATATCTTCGTTACAAACAGTTGCACATTCCCCACTGGGACACTCCATCTCCCCGGGACATCGTGAAGGCTTAGGAGGGTCTGAAGATACAATCGTTACCCTTAATGCGATCGCTGTTGATTGATTTGGTGTATATTAGCACTTTACTCCATGAATGTTCATGTTAGATATAATGACATCATCAGTATTAACTGGATTTAATTGTTATAATAGTACATAGACAAAAGGGATTTTGCCTATGGAAGACACTGTAGAATCATACTGATATTATACTGTATGCTAAAAGAACAGAGCCTGATCAGACTACCATCTTCTCTGGGTATATTCAATGTGTATCTATGGATTAAAGGGATTAAAACAATACAATACCGTTGTGAGCTTTTTGCAAAACGTTCATCCTGCAATAAGCTACAACCTGTCTTTAACCCATTTCTTCCTGCTGACGCCTTTGGACGCCTCTGTAAAAGTAACTGTTTGAAACCATTGTGATAAACAGAGGATTTGCTATATAGAAGCAATTGCTCTATTTATCACAATGATAAAAACTATTTAGTTCTTAAAATGCTCCTTTTTTCTAGTGAATGCTTCTTCTCGGTTAATTTATTCAAAGAAGTTGGCTCTCTGAAAATAGTCAAGGAGAGTGTGTGATAATAACCAGAAAAGGCATTTTTTAAATGTCGCTGTAGAGGTGTTTACATTTAACGTTTAACCATTACAACGCTGAATTGTCAAATGGACTATTCCAAACTTCAAACCGGTCATGTTTATGATGCATATTTGAGTATTTTTCTAAAGAAAAGAATAACATGACAAACAGTGCAGACCATAATGTGAGGGCTGCTTTCTCCTAGCATTGTTTGTCATGTTACACTTTACACTAAAACCCTTTATATTCACTGTTAGCCTGACCGTTTGAAATTTCGAATAGTCCATTTAAAAAAGCCAGCATAGCCAGTGTTAATAAGCGTTATTTAAAACGTGCAAATCTGAGTCAATGGTAACAGAATAGCACAGCAGTAAAGCACACATGTATCAAAGACCCAGTTAAAATGCGTAAATTAAAACATTTTCAACTTCTTTATTTCTCCACCAAACCCTATGTTGTGACCTTTATCCGTTGCTCTGGTGTACCCTTATTTACCAAGTTTCTCAGCAAAATCATTAAAATCATCAACACACAAACAGCTTCTAGAATACCAGATATGTTTTTGAATATGTTTTGTTGATTGCAAAATACAATTACCGCAGCTCATTTCATCAGTCATGTTAGTGCATTCAGACGTTCCATCACAGACTGTAGCACAACTTCCATCCAGACAACACACTTGGTCCTTTCCACATAGCTCTGAAACGTACAAGACCATATGTGATAATGATGAAGCGTCATACACGTGATAAAAGTATGTGATTATTGTAATGTTTTAAGATCATGTATGACCGTATGACTAATCTATTTTTAGCACTATATCGATGTGACTACCGAAGGCTTTCTTCTATCAGTGTCTATACGTTATAGAATGCTTGAATATTGCCTATTTACCCAAACATATGTAATCACTGAGGAGATATCTAATTAACCCATTGCATCACGGGTTATTATTAAGACCCAATCTTTTTGAACCAATCTTCCGAAAAGGATCATTTCATATAGAAAATGGAAAAAGGTAGAATCGTGTAGTTTTGAAACAATCTGATGGAGCAAATGCTTTTTTCACAAGGTTTCAAATCTGACTTTAACAGAGGCGTCGAAGGGCATCAGTATGAGAGAATACAGAAAGTGATACGTCTTTTACAGGAAACACCTGAAATCCGATAGTCCTTGATTATCATATTTAATGGAAAAGTAGTAAAGTCAAGCAGGCAAAGCCACATACAAGACGCAACCACCACCAAACCACCGATAGACAGCATGACACCCACACCCACACACACAACCACACACCCAAACGCACACACACTCACGAAATGAACAAAGAAAACACCAAAAAACACACAAGAACCAGAGACAAACGTTCCACACCTGAACAAAATCACAAGCACAAAGACGCAAGGCAACCAAAAGGAAGGGTGACCCTTATAATGCGCTGACTTTTCAAATGAACTAGTCCAAAATTAAAACAGGTCAAGCCTATGGTGAATATGTAGGGATTTCTTAAAGAAACTTTGTAACATGACGTACGGTGCAGACCCTGATACAAGGGCTCATCTAGAGCCGTCTCATCTGGGTCTACACTGTTTGCAAAGGACATTAGTGGCTTGTGTCCCGCACAGTAAAGGTTACGACTCCAAAATAATCAAAACGTAAAAC
Organism: Azorinus chamasolen; assembly: GCA_963576725.1. Lineage (NCBI taxonomy): Eukaryota > Metazoa > Mollusca > Bivalvia > Cardiida > Solecurtidae > Azorinus > Azorinus chamasolen. Next base: position 5,666,480 of record OY755240.1, read on the forward strand.
ACATCATGCCTACGGCACAAATAGAATACTTCTGCAATAAACACGACGAATGCATATGAAAACTATTCGACTATTAACTATATGAACAGACAACTTAATCAAAATAGCTATTAAAGGGACAGTCTCTACAATGAACGCATATTTGCAGTAATATCATAAAATTGATATTTGTTATGTTCAATCATTACTATGAAAACTGTCAGTTTGAACTTATATCGCAAAGACACCCCGTGGTACAAAAAAAAGTTTTCGTCGATACTTGTAATTTTTATTCTATTACAAAATAGTATCGGCCTTGGTTGAACTAAACAAGCTAGCCGAATAAAAACTAATACATAGACGATTAACAAATCAAACGCATAAAAAGTGTGTTTTCTTTGATTGTTTACTACTTTTCAGCATATAAACAAAGGATTTATGTAATTGTCAGGTAATTTTAAAACACGTTTTCAGTAGAGACTATCGATCTAACTTGTTCTCTGCCAATTTTTTTTATTATATAAAAAAAATCAAAAACATTTTGATTTCTGATTAGACGTCTGGTTACTCATTTCTTTCCAAAATGCTTGCACATTTAAGCATAAATTCGACATTGACAGCAAAAGAGTTAACCCTTCCCTTTATATGAACGTGTTTTCACGTATTTGCAAACAGTGAAGACCCAGATCAGACGGCTCCTAGTGGAGCCGTCTGATCTGCTCTGTTTGCGTGTGATATACTATACAGTAAAAACATCTATAACAGTCACTGAATTACATCAAGTATTTTGTGTTAAAGGCAGATGGCTTCTTAAGGCAATGTGAAAGTAAAACAGAACGCTTCTATAGGAGCGTTCTGTTTTCCTTTCACCTTGCTTTAAGCAGCCACCTGTCCTAAATACCAACTAATTAAAACCATTTAGTGGCCGCTATAGAAAGGATATACTGTATACGTAATTCTAGTTTCTGCTATGGCCAATAATTCGTGTCCATGTGTTATTATAACAAAATAGTATAATTGATATTCATGAGGTCATTATTTCGTACATGAATATTCATGGAGGAAAAGGTTAAGCCAATCCTTGTATGCATACAATCCGATGTATTCTGATTGCCATGACAGTTGGAATAATAGTAAAAATCACCCATATGATTTGTAACAGTGCAAACCAAGACCAGGTGTTTGATTGCAAACAGGACTGTCGGCCCAAGTTGATGATACCTTTAAAACATATCATACCAGACTTGCGAACCTAATGAAGTGATTTGTCTGGGTATACATAACGGCTCACAAGTAAATCCTGAATACGTGAAGTTACAGTCGTTACATAGGTGAACAGTCTTTCTTGTCTTATGAATGTTAACTACAGTAGAAATTCCTTATGGGGCCATAAAAAGATGTCCATGGATATGGATCTGTAAGGCAGGTGGTAGCTTAATACCGGTCACACTTGATACAGAGAGCTGAATTTATAATCTTCACAACAGCAGGTGTTAAGTGCTTGTGTGGCTGCCGTAAAACGTCTCCCCGTACTTCATTCTCAGTGTTGTTATACCTTCTGATCCTTCGAGATCATGAATTTAAGTACTTCTTGTTCTGAAAATTGAATACCGCTTAAGCCGGTGCTAGGGGACGTGAGCAGTGTTGCACTTTCAATTACTGTTCATGAACAGACCCAATAAAACTGAGTCTGCAATTTTCTCTTTTTGTGTTGCAATTTTTGTTCTCGGGGGATCACCTCCCTTCAGAAGTTACTGCATCGTTTTTCCCCAGAAGTATTTAACAATATTTTTCTTAAGACTTTAATGTTCATTAAATGAATGACCGCTTAAGACAATTTCTATCGTATTGATAAAAAACATAAGCAACACTCTGACACTTACATTCGTCCAGTCACGTGATACTGATCAATACATGATCAACCACTTTCAACTTAATTCTAAAACTGTTCATAGTTCAGTAAGGGATACCTATCTGTCAATCTACAAGACATTATATTCAATCATCAGAAAACTTTGTCAGGATTTATATGGCACTCAAACACAGCCTAGAATTTACATATATTACCTTGTATTCTATACCACTTACCAGGTGGACAATCCGTTTCGTCATCACCTTGTGGACAGTCCTCAAAACCATTACACCTCTTCTCCAATGGAATGCAGTAGAAATTGCATTGTCCTTTCAATACGGGATCACAGCGACATCCGTAATTCTGCGCATTGGTGCATGTAACTACAAACAGTAACAGATGGTCTAAATCATGGATAATCTAACAATCGCAAGTATGATAAATAAGCAAACGTTCGCAAACATGATAAAAAATTAACATTTGCAAACATGATAAATAATCGAACATTCGCAAACATGATACTTTTCGTATTTGCGTATTATTGTTCCGAATACATTTGTCAGTTAACGTTATTTTAAAAAACAAGCCAAGTCACTATATTTTGTAGCAAAATTACATTGGGGTCATAGTACTATATAATATATCGACCCCCATCGTGGATATATTTTGGCAATGGAGTTACTATATTTTATAGTAAAATGGCTTGGAGGTCATATTACTATAATATAGTGACCCCTATAGTGGATGTAATTTGGCAAGGGAGTCACTATATGTTATGGTATAATGACATGGGGGTCATAGTACTATATAATATATCGACCCCCATCGTGGATATATTTTGGCAAGGGAGTTACTCTATTTTATAGTAAAATGGCCTGGAGGTCATATTACTATATAATATAATGACTCCCATCGTGGATGTATTTTGGCAACGGAGTCACTATGTTTTATAATAAAGTGTCAGGGGGTCATAGTACTATATAATATATCGACCCCAAATCGTGAATGTATTTACGCATGTGAGTCGGTACATTTTCTAGTAAAATGGCATGGGGTCATAGTACTGTATAATATATCGACCCCTATCGTGGATATATTTTGGCAAGAGAGTAACTATATTTTATAGTGAAATGACATGGCGGTCATAGTACTATATAATATATCGAACCCCCTTGTGGATGTATTTTGGCAAGGGAGTCTCTATATTTTATAGTAAAATGACCGGGGTCATGTATGATATATCGACCACAGTAGTGGATGTATTTTTGCAAGTGAGTCACTTTATTTTATATTAAAATGGCATGGAGGTCATAGTACTGTATAATATATCGACCCCAATCGTGGATGTATTTTGGTAAGGGGGTCTCGATATTTCATAATATAATGACAGGGGGTGTCATAGTACTATATAATAGATCGATCCCCCATGGTGGATGTATTTTGGCAAGAAGGTAACTATATTTTATAGCAAAATGGCTTGGGGTCATAGTACTAATACTTATATGAATTATCGATCCCGTAGTGGATGTATTTTTGCAAAGGTCATTGTACTATAAAATATATAGACCTCTCGGTCGAACTACTACGATAAAAAGAGTGGGTCACAATACTATAAAGGGGGTCATTATACTATGGCAAGGGAGTCATTTTACTTTATAGTAAATTGACCGGCGGTCAGAGTACTAATATAATAAATCGAACCCCGGTCGATCTACTAGGGGGTCACCTTTCCTCATTACAACAGAAACAGTGTGAAAAGCCAACCCATTACAAACCGGATCAATTCCTCAAAAAAGGTTAAATCATGCCATATTAATGAATCTTGAAAAGAATACGCGGAAACAAAACATAACATACTTCAAACATTAGCCAATCGTAGCATGACCGATTCACTACGTGTCAGTCGTCTGTTGAATAACTACGCTGTTTGTAAACAATGGCCGAAACAGTCGTCATTTCTACGTTGTTTCACATTCTATGACACTTGTTAAAGGTTATATGATGAAACGAATCTTACATTTGTGTTATTTACATTATTTTACATTTTTTATGACAATCGTTTACTATAGTGAATATAACACTCGCTAAAGCTCGTATCATATCCCGTTCCATAAACACAATTTGTAATCAATACTCATGTAAGATCCTCTATTTATACAATTATTTTAATACGAAATGGTTTGTTAAAAATACTCTTCTTTCATGTAAAAATCTGTACAACGGAACAGGTTTGCAGTATTTATGTTGACAACAGATTCTCGATTCCTCAACATATACAAGGACAAACACTTACGGATAGCCTGGCGAATCCTCCATATTTCTTTCAGTGTTTCAAATGAAAAAGATTCAATTCCCACACTGAGACATATTACCACAAGGGCTGGGATCTGCATGAATAAAAATTAATGAATTGTAGCACTATATTGTAAAAACGTTTATACTCTATTAAAAGTTATCATTTGATTAGCAAAGGCATCTATATTATTAGATGGTTGTTGAATGCAAAGCGTAATTAATGCTGAAATTCCTTTGAAAACGTGTTGCATTATCCTATTCATGATTATGTTTATGCTAATTGTGACTATTTAGATGATTGTGACCATAATTATGATTATGATGATGAATATTATTATATACTGTATAATTTATGTTTATAAATGTGATATACATAAAAATTTGTACCAAACCTAATAAGATGGATGTTTTCTTGCAGACTATATGAGCTCTACCATGAAACACCAACATTCCACTTAACCCTTCCCCTGTTCTATGATGATTTCAAATTTCAATACCCACTAAATATTCATGGAGAACATGATTTTGATGAAATAAGGAAGGTTGAACATTGTAGCAATTTTAGAAAGTAAAGCAACATACATTGGCAAAAGGGTCAGATCCTGATCAGACGTATGATCTTGGTCTACGCCGTTGCTCCTATTGATAAGGCATCAAATAATGTAATAATTATTTGACGATTGTATTGTGTTGATGTTTTAAAGAAGGAGCTAACAGATTGTAACTGGTTCACAAACTTATATTACAGTTCATACACCTGAAAAAGATATAGTCTCGAAACATATAAATATGTCCAATACGTTTAGGTATTGTCCTAACATAAAACAACATAAACTTTCTACTTTGTACTGGATTCCGAAACTACAAAAAAACCTTATAAGGCCCGTTTTGTTGCCAACTCTAGTTGGTGTACTACTACTTAAATATCGAAACTTTTGACGTCCTGTCTTACTAGAATCAAAGAACATGTAAAACGTTACTGTGATAAAATAAATGAAAACGTTTGATGGTCAATAAACAATTCAAATGATGTTTTAACTAAACTTGAACAGTATCACATTTGCTTACTGAGCTCTTATGATTTCCCTAGAATATATACTACTCTACCTCACAATCTTATAAAGGTTAAACAGAAAAAAGGTTTGCCACAGAAAATAAACTGTTCATTGCTTGTAATGTTCTACGTTCATTCCTTTCGAATTCAGAAGTTAAACATCATGAATTTCAGTACTTCTTGTTCTGAAAATTGAATACCGCTTAAGCCGGTGCTAGGGGGCGTGAGCAGTGTTGCACTTTCAATTACTGCTCATGAATAGACTCAATAAAACCGAGTCTGCAATTTTCTCTTTTTGTGTTGCAATTTTTGCTTTCGGGGGATCACCAGCCTTCAGAATTTATAATCTTCACAACAGCAGGTGTTAAGTGCTTGTGTGGCGGCCGTAAAGCGTCGCCCCGTACTTCATTCTCAGTGTTGTTATACCTTCTGATCCTTCGAGATCATGAATTTCAGTACTTCTTGTTCTGAAAATTGAATACCGCTTAAGCCGGTGCTAGGGGGCGTGAACAGTGTTGCACTTTCAATTACTGCTCATGAATACTCAATAAAACCGAGTCTGCAATTTTCTCTTTTTGTGTTGCAATTTTTGCTTCCGGGGGATCACCACCCTTCAGAAATTATTACACAATGTGGACTTGCCTTGATGTTTGTAGATCTCTTACCTTTCTTTTAGATTATATATGTGCGTTATGGGGATACCATATATCGTCAGGTTGTTGGTATACCCATGGGTACAAAGTGTGCCCCTCTTGTTGCAGATTTGTTTTTGTATTACTATTAGAGGGACTTTATGCTAAGCTACAAACCTGATACACAGGCCGATATTGTTAATACTTTTACATGTAATGGGCCCGTCACACCATGACGTTCTGGTCAGTGTTCTCTGGCGTTTGAGGAAACGTTGGTAGTTGCCCATGGTCGCTGGGATAGCGCCAGAAGAGCGTTGTGTGAACACTTGTGAACGCTAGTGAACGTCGGTGATCTCCGGGAATCGGCGGAGAACGCTGGTCCGGAAAAAAGTTTTGAACATGCACAAAAGTTCTCACTGAGACCAGCGTTCTTCAACGTTTAATTCTAAACACCGAAGAACGTTAATGAACGTTAATGGAGCGTTTTACTAACGTTTGATGAGCGTTGCACGCGTTCGGATATCGTTAGTCGGTCGTTACTCTAGCGTTACTTGGTTGTTACTAACCGTTTGCTTTGCAGTGAACGACTCACTGGCGACCTGGTCCCCTAACGCACGCAACGTGTGACTAAAGTCAAACGAACGTCAAAATGCTATTCTGTCGTTAGTCACACGTTAGTCACACGCTCAACACGCTCGTCTAACGTTCACAAATCGTTCGGTGTGCGCCAGTGGCACGTTAGCACACGTAATATACACGCTAGTCATTCGTTAGGTACACGTTTATCACACGCCAGATGTGTCATCCTCACTCTACAACGCTCAAAAATTGAACGATTGAAATATTTTAGAGTACGTTGACCAGAACGTCATGGTGTGACGGCCCTTTGATACGTTTTCAAGGTATTTAGACGATATCTTGAATTTGGATAATCCTTATTTTGAAACTATGATTTCTTCAATTCACCCAACGGAATTGTCTTTAAACAAAGCGAATCAATCTCATATGAATGGAAAAGTAGTAACGTCAAGCAGACAAAGCCACATACAAGACGCAACCACCACCAAAACACCGATAGACAGCATGACACACATACACACACACAACCACACACCCAAACGCACACTCACACACGAGATGAACACAGAAAGCACCAAAAGACACACAAGACCCAGAGACAAACGTTCCACACATGAACACAATTACAAGCACAAAGACGCAAGCCAAACAAAAGGAAGGGTGACAAAGAGAGTACCGCCTTGGCACGGTCAGTAGCAAAACCACCACTGGGGTTTAAACCGGTTTACGGACGTCCTAACCTCACACTTCTCTCAAAGTCACCCTAGCTTTACAAATAGTGTAAATAAAGGTATCCCCGCTGGACTTACCCACAACATAGACAACGGTGAACACAGGACAACATGTAAAACATTGCATAATAACTGTGACAATCCGTCAAATATGTACTCAGTGACGTTGCTGAAGTCAGAGCACCTGCAGGTAAGCCGTTAAGGGCACGACAGGGAAAACGTAATACATGAGTCTGGTAAGCTCATCCTGTATCCAATTATGAAGGGTGGTGATCCCCCGAAAGCAAAAATTGCAACACAAAAAGAGAAAATTGCAGACTCGGTTTTATTGAGTCTGTTCATGAGCAGTAATTGAAAGTGCAACACTGTTCACGCCCCCTAGCACCGGCTTAAGCGGTATTCAATTTTCAGAACAAGAAGTACTGAAATTCATATACTGAAGTTTAAGAGTATACCATCATAGAGTACTACCCTTGGCCTGTCATCGCGCAAGCAAAGGGGGAAGCGTAGCTACCGACTGTAAAAGGGTCGATAACCAAACATGCAGTGCGTTGCAATATAATAGGATCATAACAGGCTTTCTTTTTAGATTTGAATTTTTCCATCACAAATTGTTTTGTCCAAAATATACGATAAAAGGGAAAAGGGTAATGCACCATTTGTCATTTATCGTTTCTCTAGATGGAGATTTGCCACGTTCTACATCTTAAGGGGTTTATATTTCTCAACTTATACGGTTTGCCGGTTTGCCGGTTTGCCGGAGCCTGTTATTTGCTAGAAGATATTAACAGTCGTAATTTAGTTATAATTGATACACTTTTTAAGCAATGTTACAGATATCACAAACTTCGGAAAACGTTTTCTAAATTTCATTATCGAAATTCACCACTCATTAGTAAATAAAAAGTGCAATCAACGGATGTTACTGCAACAAGGCCTTTCTCACCCAGGATTTTATGCTGATGTTACCTACAAACTTAGGAAAATTCGGTGCCATATCCATTTTCATGATTTGTTTATTAAACGCATTAAAATCTTTAAGAAGAAAGGTTATGACTCCTTTATATTGCAACACACATGTTTGGTGATTGACCCTTTTACAGTCGGTAGCTACGCTTCCCTCCTTGCTTGTGCGATGACGGGCCGAGAATAGTACTCTATGAGGATATAATCTTTAACTCAGATACGGGAGGAGCTTACCAGGCTCATGTATTACATTTTCCCTGTCGTGCTTTTAACGGCTTCCGTTCAGGTGCTCTGACTTCAGCAGAGTCATTGGGTGCATATTTGAAGGATTTTTACAGAGTCTGTATGCTATGTTATACATATTGTCTTGTGTTTACCGTCTTCTAGGTTGTGGGTAAGTCCTGCCGGGATACCTTTATCTACACTATTCTCTAAGCTAGGGTGACTTTGAGATAAGTGTGAAGTTAGGACGCCAGTAAGAGTACAAACATGAGTCATGCAGGAAACACCACATACAGAACAAACAGTCGCCCGAACAGCAACACAAGGAAACAGCAAATGTACATAACTATAAAAACAACAAGAGACGCACAAAGATAAAACAAGCATACAATAGGGAGAAGATGGAAGCACCGCCTTGGAACGGTCAGTGACAAAAGTCACTAGGGGTTAAACCGGTGTATGGGCGCCCAACCTCACACTTATTCCATCCCCACCCTAAAAGACAAACAGTGTAAATAAACGTATCCCCTCTCCGACTAATCTACAACAACCGCGATGGCAAATACTGTGGTAAAGTGCATGTATAACGAAAACATTTAAGTGAACAAACTGTATCCACCTATCGCTAGTGTACTCAAAGATTGAGCTGCAAACAGAGTAACTGTAGAAAAGTAATAAAGGGTACGACAAAAACGAAATAGTACAGGTATCCGACGTTCTCCTTCCGTATCTGGATTTAAGAGATCGCCTTCATAGAGTACTAAACCTTTCTTGTCGGCATACATGCAAAGAGGCCAGCGTGATTGCCAACTGTAAAAGGCTTGACAACCAAACATGCAGTATGTTGTAGTACTACAGGATCATATCCCTTTTTAATGAATTTTGTAACATATTTAATGAACAAAGTGAGAAAATGGGCATGTCCAATAATTTTACGAAGTTTGTAAATCACATCACCATAAAATGCAGGAAGTGAAATACCGTGTCGCAGAAGCGCCTCGTGATTACATTGGTACTTGCCAATAAGCGAGAGATTTCGATAGTAAAATTTAGAGAAAGTTTTTCTTAGTTTATGGTATCTATATCCTTGCTTAAGCAGTTTTTCAGTTAAAATCAGATTTCGACTATTAAAATTGTCAATAGATGAACACGCTCTAGCAAAACGAATAAGTTGAGATATATAAACCCCGTAAGATGGAGCACGGGGAAAATCCCCGTCAAGATGAGGAAAATTTACAATATTAAAATCAAAATCATCTCTTTTGTCATATATCTGAGAAGAAATCATTCCATTATCAATTTTAAGGTCTAGATCAAGAAACGCTGCATAATTGTCGGACAGGTTAGCTTTATTCAATTTGAGTTCTTAAGGATAAATTGTAGGAATCTGAGCATCAAAGAAAGGGTTATCTAAGTTAAACATATCATCCAAATATCGACAAGTTTCATTGAAGGCTTTTATAACATCTTCTTGTGATTGAGGATTCAAACGCAACATGAAATATCTCTCATAGCAGTACAAAAACAAATCTGCGACAAGTGGTGCACAATTCGTACCCATAGGGATACCAATTACCTGACGGTATATAGCATTCCCATAACGTACAAATATGTTATCCAAAAGAAAGGTTAGTGATTCGCAAACTTCTGAGCACGTCCAATTAGTGTAATATCTTACAAATTCGAAAATATTGTTTTTGATTTAGATCACCCTTAGTTATTATCAAAAACAATGTCTTCTAATTTGTTTTGTTTACTAAATAAACACTAGTTTATGAAAAGTTATGCTTTGGTAGAATGTTTAAGTAACAGGCTTAGCTAAGTAATTACTTAAGAATGTTCGTGAAACTAGGGTCTGAATAGTCCCAGAAGACGCTGATGCCAGCAAAACTCATATACATGTATATCTGCAAAAGAGCGATCATCAGATTGCCGAAAAAAGTCGAGATATAAAATACAATATGCAAGAAACTTCACTCATAGTCGGATGTTACAAAACTTGTTATCTAATATGAGCTAGATGCTATTTACCGACTAAAACAATAGCTTCCTAACAAAATAAATGCCATTACTAACTACCTATGGATAAAATGCATGTTTAAAAAACAGGAATAGTTATAAAATATAACACATATAAGTGTTTCTACCTATTCTAAATAGCTTAAAATAGCATGTATATAATCAATCCCTTATACTCATAATTGTTTTTCGACGAAAACGAAATAAAACACATGAGAGGGAAGCATTTATATGTAGATGTATGTGTGTGCGTGCGTTTGTGTGTGCTCTTCTCAAGTACTTACTTACATATTTGAGCCCCATCCACACAGGGTATACTGAGTTTGTATTTATATTTATATATAGATGTGTGTGTATCCTTTACAAGTAGTATACTTGCAATGAGTGTACATGTCTTTTGCAAACAGTGGAGATTCCTATTTCACCCACCCAAACAGGGTCCATAGAGTTTGTTATTTTGCAACACATCTATAGCTATAACAAATATATGTAAATATTTTTTACATTAATTCTTATGTACACACCTACTTTTTTGTAGTATAAGGATGTGTGCATATAGTAGGAATATGTGTCAGTGGATCTATACTTGTACTATAAAAGCCTTAAAACTATCTTTATATGCAAATGTAAGATATGAAATGGAAATAAGCCATACATGAGTAAAAGTCATTAAGAACTGACATAGAAAATGAATCTTTCTAAATTAAGTATGAGAGGTTTTTAAGCAATCCCCAGTCACATATATTGAAATATTACGACACCATGCATGGAGAGAAGGATAAGGTAATACATACAGTATAAAAAGGGTATTACTATCAAGCAAGCATAAGACGGCTCATCCGGACGAAAAGGAACTGTCAGTCGTTATTACATGATAATGGTGCCATGTCCTCCGACCCACCACCATTTAGGTATTCGGAGCAGGAGGTAACCCAGCTCCGTCCGAATGGATCTAATCTAGAAATAGGGTAAGCATCTTTTCCACACCAACGAGACATCTTTTCCACTCCAAAACACAAAAATGCGACATCGTTATATACCCAGACTCTCAATTCTGCAACACTTCGACCTTATTTCTGCAACGGTTCGGCATCCCTTCGGCATGTTCTGCAACGGTTCTGCAACCTTTCCGCACGACCGCAAATCATTCGGGAAGCATTCAGGAGGTAATTCTCAAGATTTCGACATGCTTCTGCGTCGCTTCGGTGTCTGTTCCGCAACGCTTCGCAAACCACTTCCCGAATACTTGCGGAATGCATGCCGAATGACACCGAATACAAAACTGATCCCTAATGGTTCCCGAATCGAGCAAGATATATTCTGCAACCCCTCGACAAGGCTTCGGTGCTGTTGTGGACGCAATGCATCAAAATCACCCCAGCTTAACAAATAGCGTAAATAAAGGTATCCCTGAAAGCCTTCCCCACAACATAGAAGACGGTAAACACAGGACAAAATGTATAACAAGACGACAATTGTGAAAGTACGTCGAATATGTACTCAATGCCTTAGCTGTAACCAGAGCAACTGCAGAGAAGCCGTAAAGCTAGGTTACCACTGCCGATCAGATCAACTCTATCAAACCCGACCAAATGATCGGCTACTTGTCTGGTTCGCTCGGCAGGAGTGATCGGGAGTTATCCGGGAGGTCGATCTTGGTAGGCATCGCTCGGACTCCCTACCCGATTTTTTGGACATGTTAAACTTTTCGGGTTGAGATCGAGTAGCCACACGCACGAGAAGCGACAGGGAAGCGATAGGGTATTGATCAAGACTCATCGAGTAGAGGATCGAGTTGATTGGGGAGATAATCGTGTAGAGATATAGTGCCGTCGGGTTGATGTCATTTGCCCGATCTGTACCCGATCATATTTTTGGGTGCCAGGGACAGGTGGTAGCTTAAAGCAGGACGAAAGTTATGCAGAAAGCTTCTCTATGAGCTTTCTGCATAACTTTCGTCCTGCATTAAGCATCCACCTGCTTATAGGGAAAGCCATGTTTATTCATTAAGTGGTCGCATTAGAGGGGTTTCACTGTATACCATCATAGAGTATAACCTTCGTCCTGTCATCGTGCAAGTAAGTGGGGAAGCGTAGCTATCAACTGTAAAGGGGTCAATAACCAAACATGTTTAATAGTTTATTTCAGCGGAAAAATAAAGTAACGCGTTACCGGCAAGGGCATTCCTACCTTTAACAATATCTATATCAATTTCCTTAGCGGTAACTTATCACGTGAATTTGAAATAAACACATTACATGAAAGTAAATTTATTTTCCGGCCAGTATTCGCACTCCCTTTACAGTAAACCCTCTCTATAACGGTCACTAACTTGTGTTTATTTTTTGGCATTTAGGTCCTATAGGAGCGTTCTGTTTTACTTTCACCTTGCTTTAAGCAATCCACCGGCGCTTAACACAAAATACTTGATGTAATTTAGTGGCCGTCATGGAGAGGTTTTACTGTAATGTAATACGCATCGAAACCAACTGAATTGAATACCAGGAATGAAACATATGATATTAGAACTACAAAGAAAGAAACATCCAAACCTGTATTTGACGGAATATCATATTACAGCACACTGTCAACACTGACTTGACTTCAATAATCCATTGAAAATAAAATATACCGCAGCGGAAGTTATTTATCTAAAAACGTTATACATTCGTGTTGAGTTTCGCCAGGCGGATTCCCTCAAGGACATAGGAAATTCATTCTAAACCGGATTTTTATGACAGATCAAGTTAAGTATTTTAAGGCAGTTGACTGCTTTGTGCGGGACAACAGAAATCTCTCTTTCAATGCCGTTTTTCATACTGTGTCGATAAAACCATACCTACGGAATTGCCGAAGGTTTCCGATTGGAGAATCACAAGTATGCGAAGCATCATGCTACAGACGAACTAACTAAACAAATCTTAAATCCTGTCATTTTGTCCTAAAAAATCAGAAATTGATCGGCTACTTGTCTGGTTCGCTCGGCAGGAGTGATTGGGAGTTATCCGGGAGGTCGATCTTAGTAGGCATCGCTCGGACTCCCTACCCGATTTTTTGGACATGTTAAAATTTGCGGGTTGAGATCGAGTAGCCACACGCACGAGAAGCGACAGGGAAGCGATAGGGTATTGATCAAGACTCATCGAGTAGAGGATCGAGTTGATTGGGGAGATAATCGTGTAGAGATCTAGTGCCGTCGGGTTGATGTCATTTGCCCGATCTGTACCCGATCAGTTCGGCCTCAACTCGAGCAGTTTCCGGACACGACAGAGAAAAGCTCACCCGGTTTCTGGGTTTAAGAGTAAAGTAAACCCCTCTAATGCGACCACCAAAAATGGGCATATTTTTGGATGCTAGGGACAGGTGGTAGCTTAAAGCAGGACGAAAGTTATGCAGAAAGCTTCTCTATGAGCTTTCTGCATAACTTTTGTCCTGCATTAAGCATCCACCTGCTTATAGGGAAAGCCATGTTTATTCATTAAGTGGTCGCATTAGAGGGGTTTCACTGTATACCATCATAGAGTATAACCTTCGTCCTGTCATCGTGCAAGTAAGTGGGGAAGCGTAGCTATCAACTGTAAAGGGGTCAATAACCAAACATGTTTAATAGTTTATTTCAGCGGAAAAATAAAGTACCGCGTTACCGGCAAGGGCATTCCTACCTTTAACAATATCTATGTCAATTTCCTTAGCGGTAACTTATCACGTGAATTTGAAATAAACACATTACATGAAAGTAAGTTTATTTTTCGGCCAGTATTCGCACTCCCCTTACAGTAAACCCTCTCTATAACGGCACTAACTTGTGTTAATTTTTGGCATTTAGGTCCTATAGGAGCGTTCTGTTTTACTTTTACCTTGCTTTAAGCCATCCACCGGCCCTTAACACAAAATACTTGATGTAATTTAGTGGCCGTCATGGAGAGGTTTTACTGTATTTTAATACGCATCGAAACCAACTGAATTGAATACCAGGAATGAAACATATGATATTAGAACTACAAAGAAAGAAACATCCAAACCTGTATTTGACGGAATATCATATTACAGCACACTGTCAACACTGACTTGACTTCAATAATCCATTGAAAATAAAATATACCGCAGCGGAAGTTATTTATCTAAAAACGTTATACATTCGTGTTGAGTTTCGCCAGGCGGATTCCCTCAAGGAAATAGGAAATCAATTCTAAACCGGATTTTTATGACAGATCAAGTTAAGTATTTTAAGGCAGTTGACTGCTTTGTGCGGGACAACAAACAGCTCTCTTTCAAGACCGTTTTTATGCCCCCAAAGCTAGGCTTTGGCGGCATATAGTGATGGCACCGTGCGTGGGTGTGTGTGTTGGTGTGTGGGTGTGTGGGCGTGTGTACCTTTTGCCGGAGTATATTTTCTTTGTCACATCAGCTACGGATACCAAATTTGGTGTGTAAGTTTATCTTGGGATGACGGAGTGTCGCGTACCATTTTCATATCACTGTGACCTTGACATTGACCTTTGACCTTGATTTTACAAAAAGCTTGTCCGGAGCATATCTCCTTTACCTTACCAGCTACAGATTCCAAATTTGGTGTGTGAGTTCATCTTGGGATGGCGGAGTGTTGCGTACCATTTCCAGGTCACTGTGACCTTGACCTTTGACCTCGATTTTAAAAAAAGCTTATACCTTACCAGCTGCAAAAAGCTTGTCCGGAGCATATCTCATTTACCTTAACAGCTACAGATTCCAAATTTGGTGTGTGAGTTCATCTTGTGATGGCGGAGTGTCGCGTACCATTTCCAGGTCACTGTGACCTTGACCTTGACCTTTGACCTCGATTTTAAAAAAGCTTATACCTTACCAGCTACAAAAAGCTTGTCCGGAGTATATCAACTATACCTTACCAGCTAAGGATTCCAAATTTGGTGTGTGAGTTCATATTGGGATGGGAGAGTGTCGCGTACCATTTTCAGATCACTGTGACCTTGACCTTGACCTTTGACCGATTTTACAAAAGGCTTGTCCAGAGCATATCTCCTATACCTTAAAAGATACGGATTCCAAATTTGGTATGTGAGATCACCTTGAGATGGCGGAGTGTCGCGTACCATTTTCAAGTCACTGTGACCTTGACCTTGACCTTTGACCTCGATTTTTCAAAAAGCTTGTCCGGAGCACATCTCCTATACCTTACCAGCTACGGATCCAAAATTTAGTATGTGAGTTCATCTTGGGATGACGGAGTGTCGCGTATCATTTTCAGGTCACTGTGACCTTGACCTTTGACCTCGATTTTACAAAAAGCTTATACCTTACCAGCTGCAAAAAGCTTGTCCGGAGTATATCTACTATACTTTACCAGCTACGGATTCCAAATTTGGTGTGTGAGTTCATCTTGGGATGGAGGAATGTCGCGTACCATTTTCAGGTCACTGTGACCTTGACCTTCGACCACGATTTTACAAAAAAGGTTGTCCAGAGAATATCTCCTATACCTACCAGCTACGGATTCCAAATTTTGTGTGTGAGTTTATCTGTGGATGGCGGTGTGTCGCGTACCATTTTCAGGTCACTGTGACCTTGACCTTTTACCTCGATTTTACACAAAGCTTGTCCGGAGCATTTCTCCTATACCTTACCAGCTACGGATTCCAAATTTGGTTTGTGAGTTCATCTTGGGATGGCGGAGAGTCGTGTACCATTTTCAGATCACTGACCTTGACCTTGACCTTTGACCTCAATTTTACAGTCCGGAGCATATCTCCTATACCTTGCCAGATACAAAAAGCTTGTCCAGAGCATATCTCCTATACCTTACCAGCTACGGATTCCAAATTTGGTGTGTGAGTTCATCTTGGGATGGCGGAGTGTCGCGTACCATTTTCAGGTCAATGTGCCTTTGACCTTTGACCTTCATTTTACTAAAGGCTTGTCCGGAGCATATCTCCTATACCTTATCAGTTACAGATTCCAAATTTGTAATTTGTAAGTATTGGACAGGTATGCTTAGTCAAACAGTGTAGACCCAAATCAAACTACAGGGTCTACACTGTTTGCTACTACATTAGCATGAATCAGACATTATAAAGAGCTCTAAATACTATTCATACATGGGTAGGCCATGCTGTTCAAATACTTGCAGTGTCAGAACTTTCAGATGAATTACAGCATTATAACAATATAGACCCATATCAGACAGCTCCTGTAGGAGCTACTAGGTCTTCATTGCTTGCTTACAACACTACCTAAATCAGATGCTATACATGCGTATGCAAAGAATGTAGATCCATATTAGGTAACTTCTGTTGCAGCTGTCTAAGAGCAAGTGTTACATGAAACTTTGACCATGCGTTTAGAATTGACTGAGGGTATGTTTTTAACGTTAAGGATCGACATAGGGTCTTTCTTAAGCGTTAAGAATCAACTTAACAGTAACAATCAACACAGTATGTTTTTTTAATATTGAAATTTGACCCCGTGTCTTTTTTTTAAAACGTTAAGAATTTACCCAGGATCTGTTTTTAACGTTGACAATCAACCCAGGGTCCTTTTTAACGTTGAGAATGACTTAGGGTCCTTTTCAACTAAGTTTTGACCCTTGGCTCTTTTCTTAGCTTTCACAATCGTCAAAGGTTCTGTTTCTAATGTTAAGAACTGACTCCTGTGTCATTTTTAACAGGATCAAAATTTCATGTTACACCTGCATTACATTGTATTGTTTTTCCGCCAAAATGCATTTCGGTGTCAAACACTTTGGGGGCATTTGTCACCCGTGACGACTCTCTTGTTCATACTGTGTCGATAAAACCATACCTACGGAATTGCCGAAGGTTTCCGATTGGATAATCCGTAGACAGGCATTGCTGTATGTGAAAATGATCACGAGTCACGTCATCCACAACACAGTTAAGTATATGTTTATGCCTTCCTCAGCAAAACATTAATTTGTAACATAAATGGCATACTTTCGTGTCAATAAAAACGTTTATGAGGAATGTATGGAAAGTTTATGACGGCCCGGGGTTATACAGCAAAACCTCTCTAAACTGAAATGCTATCAGACAAGAATTTAGATACTTTTAGACAGGTGGCTTCTTAATGCTAGAAGAGCTTTCTGCATGATTTTAATCCTGCATTAAGCTGCCACATGTCTCCAAGATCGACATTTATACTGAATTTAACGCTTTACAGTATATGTATTAAAGTATATATTTAAGGTCACACGTGTTATGGATTCTTTATTACTCCAATAATATTAAATTGAATATGTTCCGATTGTTGGTTTGAGGTCAAAGCGACTCACCATATTAACATCATTTTATCTAGATCTGCACTGTTATAAGTAGATTGGCGCCTGACATGCATTTACAAATACTTGGTACCAGATGAGACGCCAAATCCCCCGACCTCTCACCAGGACCCATGCTGTTTGACACTCTGTCAATAGTTTCTGAAAAGCTCAATCGAGTCGGAAGTAGTTAATAATAGAGCAGATCCAGGATTGAGCAGAAATGATTAGGGTCCATGCTTATAAAGCTTTTAGTTGAGTTTGAGTTTCGTTCTCAAGCTTTTGATTGGTCAGATTTGAGTTCTCAAGCTTTTGATTGGATCTGACCAATCAAAAACTTGAGAACGAACTCAGACCCAACTAAAACGTTTTATAAGCACTGACCCTGGTCTACTTTACAGCGAAGTGAGGTTGAAATGTGTTGAACGATGTCAAAATTAGAGTTGGAAAATATCAACAGGTTTGGTACCAGGTTACATTTCTGAAATGTTTGACAGAGAGAATAAACGATATACACTAGTTTAAGATTAGTATCGTGCCATGTCAATTATAAGACTCCACGACCACAGTTAGAACAGTTTAAAGAAAGCATTTCTTACTCCGGATCTTCCATATGGAAGAGAATACCAAACATAATTCGATGTATGAACACTATTGGTGGTTGTACCACACACTTTACCAGATGGGTACAATCTCAGTAGTATTTAACATAGAGATATTATGTTATATTGAATGTTTGTAAACCTCAAATGTATTTAGTTATGTAATTACAACATAAATAGTTAACATTGTGATAATAAAATTGCTATCATTCTAACATTTATCGTCTGGAACACTACTATGCAATTGTTATACGATGGTGGATCTTGGTGGCAGGGATAGTCCAATCTCTTTGAAACCACCCAGTTTGCGGCTCGGGACAGCGTTATGTGCTCATTCAGTGTCAGTTGATGTCTAAAAATGCATTTCTTCAACATATTTACTAGGAAATTACTAGGACAATTAAGGAAATGTAGCTAATAATTATCAAACAGGATGCCTTGACCACAGAGTGTCGATCCTGACACTCCATAGTGACTGTCGGGACATTTTCGAATCCCTCCCCTTTTGAACATTTGTTACTTGCAAAATATTAGTCGCGGAGTATCCTGTCAGTAATTTAGTTGTGCATTGCTTGTAGGCACTTGATGTGTGTGTCGCAATGTGCTGAGTGGTGGATCTTGATGGTAGGGAAAGCCCAATCTCTTTGAAACCACCCGGATTGCGGCTCAGGGCAATATTGTGTGTCTCATTTAGTGTCTTTAGTACTTTCACTTAAATTTCAGTTTACGATGCTTCTTCGCCCATTTTGGGTGTATATTTTGGTCGTTTGTTTGTAATTTTTGTATTGCATTATGTACTTTATATGCATTATCTCCAACATTGACCTATTCTGTTAACCTATTGTCCTACTTATGTAATAAGGCAATATATTATGTATAGTGTTGTACAACAGGGTGTTTCATAATATCTGTTACCATTTTACAGTCTCATATTTTTCAACATTTTGAATATATGTAAAAACGAAAGTCACTCAGTGATAGGAGACAAAACAAAGTTTCATTTGATACCTAACATCTACATGTGTTCGTGAAATGCTAAACTTATTGTCCTTTCATAAACATAATATTTATGTGAGTTTATAGTACATGCTCAAGATGACGTCTTCTTCGTAGCAAAGTGACGTCTTAAAGTTTCTTGAAGCTGTTTATTACGGATCTGCACATGTCTGGTGAAATATTTCTAATTTCACGTCTGACCGATAGCTTCAACTCTTCTGTGGATGATGGCTAAGGACTGTACACTTACTGGAGCATTAAGATAGAAGTGAGCTTCGTCAGAAAACCAGGTATTGTCTGCTATTTAGGGCCGATCTTTCATCCAGGTCGCAAAAGCAAGTCTACAGCTAATGTCAAAATCTTTCAAATGCTGCTTGATTGAATTCAATTTCAAGTCAAACCTGAGCATCCTGGATACACTGGAAACACTAATTGTGTTAGTTATATCACCCATGACTCGGTATACAGACTTCTGTAGTGTTTCTGCAATAACGGATTTCACCGTCCTGCTCCAATTACTCCGACGATCTGACTGCTCTCTGTCTCCCGGTATTATTATGTCTTCTGTCTTTCACCAATCCTGACAATTCTATATACTTGCATTTTATTCAATTCTCTTCAGGGTATCGCATTTGCATTGATCTGATAAATGTGATCTGCGAATAAGTCTCATAATACAGCTTAACTATTTCAGCACACTTTTCTATGGACAGCGTCATCTTGAAGAAACAACTTATTTGATGACGTCATATATGACGTCATGACGTCAACGTTCTCCCAAACTGTTTGCAATACTCAAAACTTTGACATGTTTCCTTTTAAATGACATATAACATGACAGTGTTGTGTGTTCTCTGTAATGTTCATATTAGTTTGTAACGGTAACAGATATTATGAAACACCCTGCCCAATCCAGGTGGTTCTGGGTCGTAACTGTATGACGTACTGACACATATACTGTACATTTGGTGACATAAGTGGGCTGACACGATATAGTCACAGTATGCGTCTATTTCCCTTAATTTACGGACTTGTTTGTATTTTTGGAATAGTCCATTTGAACATTCAGCGGCACAAGGGTTAATATATATCCGATTTAAACCCAGGTAAGATGCATGGTTACGTTTGCGTCTGACTTGAGTTCAGACTGTCTGACTCACATGTTTCTTCGAACTTTAGTCAGATTTATTCTGCAAACGAATATTGTCTCTGTACGATTGGGAATATTGTCTCTGTGCTATAGTTGATAATCCTTTGTCTATAAGTTATTACTGATCAGATTGTTTTTACTCTTCGCCTGTTTCCAGCGTACCATTCTTGTCATTGAAAACAAAATTAAACAGTTTGGATTTAGACAAGGTTGAACATTTACGCGTGTCTGATCTGAGATCCACACGTGTTGTTACAAATGATTTAATACTTCAAAATATGAGGATACAGAAAACATTAATATTATCTCTGATGCTGTAGATGACAACAGAGAAAACAGGCATTGCCTGTCATACCAAGGGTTAAAAAACACAGTAAATTATTGTCGATTATTCATCTGGATGTCTGCAATATCGGAAATAATTGATCATACCATTCCGTTTTTCTTGATTCTGAATATCTTTTCCAGAAAAAAAATGACATAAGCTGTGCAGATGCAGATCAGAGAGTTACACCTGCACTTCTCCTATCTGAGTCTCTGCTTTAATGGAAAATATTGAGAATATACAATTTCAATTTAAAATGGAATCAGATGTTATGCGAAACCATTATGATTTGTTTGGAATGTTGTTTAGGGTCCAATGAGGGTGTTTGAACCTTTATCATACCGATTGCGACCTAATCGTCATTTGCAAACAGTTTGGGTTCAGATCAGACACCGTGTAACTCTGTCTCTCATCAGTTCCCGATGTGTTTGGTACCCGGTCAGTGGTTTCTCAAAAGCATGAATGAATCGCAAGTAAGTAGATCTTGCGTCATATCAGACTTCGAGTAGACATTATTTGGGTGTTTTTTTTTTGGCATTATCAGGGTTAAAACCTTGACGTCTCTTCCAGGCCCTATAGAAACAGTTGGCATTGCCTTCATCCTGCAGTAACCTATTCCCTCACTTTGATGCCTTTTTGACGCCTCTGAAAACAAAGTCGCTTTCTGAAACCATTGTGATAAATAGAGCATTTTCTCCATAGGAGCAAATGCTCTATGTATCACAATGGTTTCAACTTTTCAGTTTTAAATATTTATTTTCCCGGAGTAAATAGTCCTTTTCGGTGTATTTGTTTAAACAGGTTGGGTCTAAAAAGTCAAATTAGCATATGAGGAAATTGGTTAAGTACTACGAGTTCTTACAGACCCTATTCTATATTTATTATATGGCGGATGTATGCAGGTTCTACTGATCTTATTAAAATGCATTGCGAAATATGACTAACAACTTGTGATAGAATGTCATAATAGTTCTTGGCAGATGTCTTTGTATGAATGATCATCTCAGTATAAGGCATTTTCCTTAGATTCCGTTTCCTAGTAACCTTTTTTCCCGCTATCCGCGACTTGCACCGAATTTGCAAACATCACCGATCCAAATGAGACTACGAGTAATGTGTCATCTCTCCAGGATCTAAATGTATGACAGTTTCACAATAGTTTCTCTATAGCATGATCGAATTGGAAAATGTCACAATTACACCAAATCCAAATTTAACCCTTTCCCTTATGTAAGCGCATTTTCTCGCATCTGCAAACAGAGTAGACCCAGAGCCGTCTGATCAGGGTCTGCTCTGTTTGCTTATGGTGTAATTATAGATCTGATTCTACATCTGCCTGAGCCAAAATGGCATGTGTTCATATGCCATCATTAAAGATCTGCAAACAGAGTAGAGCCAGATCAAACGGCTCCTATAGGAGCCGTCTGATCGGGGTCTGCTCTGTTTACTTGTGGTGTAATATAGATCTGATTCTACAGCTTCTGCCTGAGCCAAAATGGCATGTGTTCATATGCCATCATTAAAGATCTGCAAACAGAGTAGAGCCAGATCAGACGGCTCCTATAGGAGCCGTCTGATCAGGGTCTGCTCTGTTTGCTTGTGGTGTAATTTAGATCTGATTCTACAGCTTCTGCCTGAGCCAAAATGGCATGTGGTCATATGCCATCATTAAAGATAATCTTATTAATATTCATGACGTCATTATTTCTTACATGAATATGCAGCAGGGAAAGGGTTAAGCGGACACTGTTTCTCAGTTGAATAAGGAATTAAAATAGAACCCACATATAGCCACCATATAATGAACACATATGGATATCGATAAGAGCAGATGCTTGCTTAAAGCAGAATGAAAGTAGGGCAGAATTTATGTCTACAGTGGCCATTATCCTAAGGATTAGAGCTAATGTTAATGGCCACTGTAGACACGCATTGCTGTTGTTGTTGTTGTTTTATTGAGGGGTGGAAACGATCACGTGTCACATCACTTAAAGCTGAGGTAAGCCAATAGTCATACCGTCCTCGGCAATAACGTTACTTTGCAACATAAATGGCATTAGTTCGTGTCAATAAGTGTTTTTGGGAAATTTATGGAAAGTGTCAATGGCCTGTTGTTATGCATATAACCATAGTTAGGTATCTGTATGTTTCTAAGGCCACACATATGTCAAAATTAGGGTTGGAAAGCTCTGTTGGAAAGGAGTTACCGTTACATTATGAATACTCATGCAAGAAATAATGACACCATCAATGTCAATTAACTGTTTGTTATACTGAAACTATGAACAACGGATTGTTTTATCATGACAAAATTCTATATGATTTGAAACCTGATCCGGATCTACTCTGTTTGCAAAGACGTTACAATGCGTATCTATTTGCATTAGCAGGGTCAAGTATGGATTTCTACAGTCATGTATAGTACAAACCCATCTAAAGAGACCACTAAATGACTAAACATAGGTGCCGTTAATAGGAGTAGGGTTTATGACCATGAAAAAACTCTTTTTGGTGGTCGCTTTCGAGAGGTTTTACTATATATAGTCAGTTCGATACCGGTACCTGTGGCTTGTACCGATACTGCTACCTGTGACTTTTACCGACGAGAATTGTCTCAGCAAATTAAAAGTCAGCCTATTCCCTCATATGCTATTTTTGGACCAAAACTCTTTGAGAAAGTGTACTGAAACTGAGCATTTACTAGAGAAAGGAGAAGTTTGGAATTGTGTAGTTTTGAAACTATTGTGATAAATAGAGCATTTGCTCTATTTATCGAAATGATTTCAAAACGTGACTTTTACAGCGGTGTCTAACGGCGTCTGTGTAAGGGATCGGGTTAAATATCAAGTTTGTTAATACGGTTTATTCATCCTGGAAGGCGCCTTTTTAAGTTGAGCAACAGAACCTTTTGATACTTTTAGTCCTAAGGTTATTCAGACAGAAACCTTTGAGACTTTCAGTCCGAGGTTTGTATATTTCAGAAACCTTTTAGGCTTTCAGTCGGAGGGTTATACAGTTCAGGACCTTTTAAGACTTCCAATCAAAACGACCTGGTTACCAATCCAACAAGGTACTGCACATCGCTTCAACGTGCATCCAGCATTGACCAGCCCCAAAGACCAAATCCTTCGAGATAAAGAATTAATTGTTTTCTCATAGGAATCCCCTTGCTATGTTCTAGCGGGTGTGGTGTCCGCGGTGTTACCCTATCCAATGCCACGGGAGTTCTGTTATCTAACAGAGCATCCCCAAAATTGGTATCTCGGGCATCTTGTTCGCATTACTACCCGGCCATGGCTTGTTTCAGGGATTCTGTTTAAGTTAACCTATTTTGGCTCATCGGGGAACTAGATTATTTCATTCATCCATTTCCTCCTCCTAAACTAAAGAGGGGAGGAATGTAGTAAAACTGTTTTGTTTTATTACTGTGGCTGGCCTCGTTCCGTATGGGGCGGATGTCTATCGCCCATGCGCATGCGTCAACCGGAGGCTCGGGGGAACAAACACAGCTTTTACCAATCTAATTTTACCGTACAATCATGCGGTTCCTTCCGCTTAGTGATTTCATATTTATTGTATATCTATTGCATATCTTTCATTGACCGGATAGACAATCATACGGTTTTTTCCGGTTAGTGAGTTCTTATCTATTGTATATCTTTTGCATATCTTTCATTGACCAGATAGACAATCATGTGGTTCCTTCCTTTCATATATATTGTATATCTATTATATTTCTTTCATATTATGTGAAGCGCTTTTGAACGCACATATTCGGTGTGAAAAGAGCGCTATATAAATGTGGTATAATAATAATAATAATAATAATAATAATAATGTATAAGGTAAGGTTCGCGATAGGATCTTCATGCAAACATTATCAACACAAAATTATAGAATGCATCAGAAAATGTATTCATTCATATACGGTTTATTAAAGTAATACACACAGTTTTGATATATTGAACGTATTATTTTAGAAAGACACACTGTTTGTTACATTATTGATAAGTCAAATGAGTTGTCTACCTGTGGTTTGAAACTTTTTTTGTGAAAAACGTGAAATAAAAGTATTAATTCGGCGAAATATTTTCATTCGGATTCACTTTTCTCCATTCAGAGACAACTGACGCGCAGCAAATGTGTCTACTGGGCAATGGAAGGTCTTTCAGTCCTGACAGCCATGCGCATGCGCGGGTGTCGTAGCATTCAATGGACTGAAGAATTCTGTCCGTGCTTGTTGAAACTCCCCCAATAACATAAATACGGGGTCCTGAAAAAGTGAATTGGTATGGCGATAAAATATAATTATTGCTACTTGGGGTACTATATAACAATAAAAGACAATTGAAATATTGAAGAACAAACAGTTTATCTCAACATATAAATATAGAAACCCAACAGCCTGGGCCAAAATAAAACCCCAAGTATGTTGAACCTTATATGTCACGGATCGAATATGTAACACGAGTGGAAAATCTGACCGAATATGTCGCACGTGTGATATATTCGGTCGAAAATGACACGCACATCAATCTAATGTGGTACATAAAATGTGATATATTCGTGTGGCTTAAGATTTTATATGCACACCAAAACGAATATGTTACACCCACAAAGTGGACACAAAAATAAAAAATGTCAACGAATTCGTCACATTTGTTAGTTGTTATCTTTTTTGAAAAACAAACCACGTATTTGTTTTTAACAATAATATTTTATTGAAATCTTATTGATGCCACAAAGCTTTTTTGGCTCATCGTCATCATCATCATCATCATCATCATCATCATCATCATCATCATTATCATTAGCATCATCTTGATCATCATCATGTACACGATGCAGTTGATTCAATGGACACGGACAATTAAAGTACTGCCCTAAGATATATTAGGAATCTGATAAGCCATAGAAAAGCACAAGGGCAAACACATTTCCGTTTCTCTTGCTGCCAATTCACATACAGATAGACATATTGAAAACTTGCATTAATTTAAACCCAGTTATGCAGTTTGTAATTGCTAACGTCGGTGAACACTTCAGAGAATTAATTCGCTTAATGTGTATTCAAAGGCCAATGATCTATATCAGACCAGATATTCAACTGAATAATCCTATCAGTGTTCGTTATGTGCCTATGAAGGCAGGTAGAAACAGTGGTCTTATATTAGCCATTACAAGATAATAAAAAAAACAAAGACGGGAAACTGCCTGGCTTCGTTTGCATATGAGTGGCATTAACTAGTATGATATAATCGACATTACGTATTCGCGGCAGTTTTTTAAAATGGCAAATATATGTAGTGTAATGACACGATTCAAAATATGTTTAAAACAATTATGACGTCGTTATTATATTGAAATAACATTTATGACAATGTCGTTTAATTCTTTGTTCACTGTTCAGGGTTATATCAGTCACCTGCTTATTTGCGTATGAGTGCTATTAACTGGTATTTTATCGATAATACATATTTGCGGAAGTGATATCGAAATGGCAAATAAAATGTAAGTCACATGAAACTGTACACATATGCCTAAATTAATTACACGTAGGACATCGCTATTATATAGAAATTACATATATGGCAATGTTGTTTGATTCGTTGAAATCACTGTTCAGAGCTGTATCAATTTCTTGTTTATTACATTTATGAAATGTTCGTTTGTTCTCTGAATTAAATACCATTTCCACATTAATTGAATGTCACTTTCAGTTGTGCAGAAACAACAAGAGCGCTAAATAAAATGGTGATGAGTTGAATGTGACGATGATGTGGTTGTTGATGATGATGGTCTTAATGAGGAGGATGTTTTTGATGATGATGGTGATCGTGATGCTGGTTACGACGATGATGATGATGATGGTAAGATGATGGTGAATTATGACGCTAATGGTAAATGATGGTGATGATGATGACAAAGGTGATTGTAAAGATGATGATGATGATGGTTGGCATCATGATAATGATCGCAGTCCAGGTCGTAATGATGATGACGACGACAACCATGATGCTGATTATAATAATTATGATCTTTTCACCCTTTACTACATTAATATTCCTGATAGAAATAACGTCGTCGTGAATGTTGTTAAACTGTATAATCAAATCTATTATTTCATTAGCAAACAGAGGAGGCATTGATCAGACGCCTCCTACAGGAACCGTCTGGTCTGGGGTTGTTCTGTTTTCAAAGTCGTAAAAAGGTTAACCCTTAACTCAAAAAATACGCCGCCTTTCTACTTTGCAAACAGTGTAGTCCCATCTCAGACGGCTCCTACAGGATCTGGGTCTGCTCTCTTTGCTTTTAATATAATATTGCTATGATTCTACAGTTTCTGTCATGGCTAAACCTTCCTGTGTCAAGTGCTATTATAACAAATTAATGTGTCAAGTGCTATTATAACAAATTAATGTTCATATTATTATTTCTTTTATGAATAGTCAAGTAAGGAATGATGACACAATGCATATTAGTTGTCTGGATGGCACATTTACGCGTAAAGGTTTTGGTTAGCCATTGAGGAATCAGTTCTGGTAAATCCCATATACAGGACAGACCATAATCGTTCGATTCCTACAGGAACCATCTGATCTAGGTCCACTCCGTTTCTATGAAATTAAAGCATTAAAACATGGCGATGGTAATACAGAATATTCTTACAGAGGTTTCAGTGCAATGTCTTAAAGTACGAGAAAGCAAAATCAGCAATACGAAAGAACCAAATACAAACCTTGTTTTATTAAGTATGTCCATCGTTATTGAAATAAAAGTATTCACGCCCCTAATATCGGCTTAAGCGTTAGTCACTTTTCATAATTTAAATCACTGAAACTGATGTAGTAAGCTGTCCCACATTTCATAGATACACAATGTTTGTTTGTTTTCTGTGGTCTTTGTAGAGAGTTTCTCTCCTTTTTTTGAAAGTAACAGTATTTAACGAACCTGCAACTGCCACTCCAGCATCGTGCCTGGGTATGGTCATGTCAGCTTTATGACCCCACGTGTCAAGGTCGGCTTTGTATTCATCAAGCGCCGCCACGCTAATCAGCATAGAGCCCCTGGTGTCAAAGGTTCGAGTCGCACCGCCCACCAGAAACAGTCGATCCTCTACATTGACCAGGGATGAGTTACACCTTGCAAATCTCAGATCATTTTTATGTGTCCATCTATGAAAGAATTGAAGAGGGGAATATGGCATCAGCAAACTGCCCTTTCAATGTTGAATTCAGCACTAGTCTAATAACAATGGTAATAATCTGAACATCTCGCTATACACTGTTTGCAATGAATATTAATGACTGGTTTCACGTATTGAAATGATTAAATAGCCCCGTTGCAACTTTTATCACAAGACGCCCGGTCCATGTTAATATAGCACAGTATAGAATATGATAGATATAATAAAAACATGCACTTTCAAAATATGAATATACATGTCAAGTAAAGTTCAACAGTGATGGCCAAAGTTAAATCTTAACACAGGCCAACAGACCAACAGACAGAGACAAACATTTCTTTTGACAAAAATAAATATGCCACCTACATTGGAATCTAGATCTTTGTGGTATAATTAACCAATCTATTTATGGATGAATTAACCAATATTGCTATGTATTGTTAATCGACACTGTCAACTGGACCATGGCAAATAGTTCTAAAAATAGGAGATTATTCGAAAGCAAAAGCACCAATGCGAAAAGAGAAAAATTGCAGTGTCGGTTTAACTCTTTCGACGACAATGTCGCATGTTGGCACCATTAAAAACAGTGCAGTCCCAGGTCAGATGCCGCCTTGAAAAGGCGGCATCTGACCTGGGACTGCACTGTTTTCTGTATTATTTTAGCCCAAGCATACAGGTTTTTAAAAACAAATGTTTTACTAATGTACCTTTGTTATTTAGTTTAGAATTATTTTTAATATGAAATTAGTATTGCAGACAACACTTTTAAATTTGGCGCCAAAAGAGTTAATGGAGTTATTCATGAGCAGTTATTTAAAGTGCAATACTACTCACCTCCCCAACCCCTAGTACATGTACCGATGTAAGTGGTATTCAATTTTTAGAACTAAAAGCATTGAAATGTATGAGTCCGAAAGACTAGAAAACATAACACTGAAAATGATGTACGGGGCGACTCTTTACGACCGCCACCATAAACACTTCAAACACATACCGTTATTTCATTAGAACGAGGGGCGTTCATATAGTACAAATTTCTTGCTAAAACCGTTAGAAATGAGTCTATTTACCTGTTTGTAGCCGGGTCAAACGTTTCAACGTCACTGAGCACCGGTAGTTGTGACTGTACGCTCCCGTACTCGCCCATGCCACCCACAACGAACAGTTTGCCACCAAGACAGGCAGCAGATGCAGCATAGCGAGGGGTGTTCATAAAACTTACGTACGACCACATGCTTCCCTGTGGACTGTAACACTCTACAGAAGCGAGAATTCTGAAGATAAAAAATAAAACCCTAAGAAAAAAAGTCAGTGTTATTGATATTAATCCTTACAACCCAAACTAGTTAAACCATTTTCCGCTACAATAGAACCTATTTAACCCATTACCTCATAGGCTATTTTTAGATACAACCTCTTTGAATAAATCTACCGAAAAGGAGCATTAAGTAGAAAAAAAGGAAAACTTTAGAATTTTGAAGTTTGAAACCATTGTGATAAATAGAGTATTTGCTCCTATAGGAGCAAATGCTCTATTTATCACAATGGTTTCACAAAGTGACTTTTACAGAGTCGTCAAAAGGTGTCAATATGAGCGAATGGGTTAAACGGCCATCAAAAAGGGGACTAACTATGGGTGTGTAAGGCAGGTGGTAGCTTAGTGCAGGTCAAAAGTAATTCAGAAAGCTCCTATAGGAGTTTTTGTGCATTAAATTTGCCCTGTAACAAGTAACCACTTGTTTTTAAGACTCCTATGTTCACTCAATTAACGGTCGCTTAAGACAGGTTCTACTGTATTGTTACGCGAACTTCGCTCTTCTCGCTTACATTAATATATTAATATGGAGCGGACCGATCACAAGACAGTGCAGTGCAGTTTAAATTGGTCTTCATGTATTACTACCGTAGATCTAAAACTGACTAAATTTTATATTTTATGGAGACTGTTGTTACTATTGTTCGGATATTGTATCTTACATTTCCGCTGGACGGCACTTGCTATTTTTGGTTTCTTGAATTTTGAATGTGAATTTTCGGATGTTGATGGTTGGCCAAAAGATTGAAAGCTGACATTTCCCGGAGAAACGCTTCCTTTTATATATTCCCGGGCAGTAATACTCGGTACTCCGCCCAAATAGTACCCAGGCTCTCTTTCCAATGAGAATTCTACCTTCAACGTATTTGACATTCTCATCCAATCAGCAACGGTGCGACGAAAACCGTGAAAAATACTGCTCCGCCGTACCAAAATTAGCTCTTTGCGGATTTCGTACCATAGCTAAATATATGAAGTTATACAAACTAACAATTCTTAAAGTAATAGAATAGTTTGCGCTAAGTTACTTCGACAAATAGTATGCACAATGTAAAATTGCATTGTCCTGGAACGAATAACATATTCCCCAGTTCAGTCAGCGGGATGAATCAAACAGGAAAATGGCGACTGTTCAATGTCAACATGTAGTCTTAGTCTTTGGAATGAACACTGACTGCTCTCAATTAAACTAGGTAAGACCCTAAGAAAGAATAAGCTTTCTTATACATTAGTGTATATAACAGGTCTGCATATTCATAAATATTAGGATATCGGTAGTAATGGGGTTTCGTGTGCAGTGAGAATTTCAATGTGAGATTCTCCTATGAACGAACTATCTAAACGAAATCGGACATCAGGGTACCTCACATTACAGTATTCACAAACTGACTCCATAAACAAAGGATATCAATATAATTATCAAATGACATTTATAACATAAACATCGGGTATTAATGACATAAACAATGGATAGCAATACTATAAACAAAGTACATCTAAAACATAAACAACGGACATCAATCATTTAACTAATGAATATAAATAACATAAACAAAAAGGTCTCAGTAATATATACAACTGACATCAATACCATAATCAACGGGTATCAATGACATAAACAACGGATATCAATACTGTAAACATAGGATATAAAAATATAAACAATGGATACCAATAAAACAGGTACAGGTATCAATACCAATAACAACGGATATGAATAATATAAACGAATGATCTCAATAATATTGACAAGGGGTATCTATTACTTAAATAACGGGTATTGGAAATCAAAAACATAACCAAAATGTAGCAATAACATAAACAACTGGCATCAAATTTGGAATCAGATGAAATGCCGAAATGGCGTCTCATCAGAACCCAGCCTGTCTGATACGAAACATTAAGTATACGACAAAATATGTGAAGTGAAAATGGCTGATTTGGCCCTTAACCCTTTCCCTGTTCTGTGTTTATTCCAAATTTCAATACCTACTGAATAATTATGGACAAAATAGTTATAATGAAATATGGAAGGTAGAGCACTCTAGCCATTTTAGAAACTAAAGAAGGATATCGTTCAAAGTCCATCAGCAAACAGAGCAGATCCTGATCAGACGGCTCCAGTCCTATAGGAGCCGTATGATCTGGGTATACTCTGTTTGCAAATGCGTGAAAACACGTTTATATGAGGGAAAGGGTTAACCGTTTCCTTCATATAAACACATTTTCAGCATTTGCAAACAGTGCAGACCCAGAATATACGGCTCCTATAGGAGCCCTCTGATCAGTGTCTGTCCTGTTTGCTAAAGGAAATTTGATAGATCTATTTCTTTAGTTTATAAAATAGCTACAATGTTCCACTTCAATTTTGCATTATAACTAACTTGTCTATGAAAATTCAGTAGGTGTTGAAATTTGAAATAAACACAGAACAGGTAAAGGGTTAAAACTGTTTTATCATTCCAGCAATCATGATTATAACTTTTATAACATTTATTTAGCTGCACCTGTTGTTAAGACCCTTTCCTCCAACAGCATACACTTTCCCATTTAGTGCGCATGCGCAGTGATTATATCTTGCTTCAATCATGTCTGTTACTCTACTCCATTGTTTGTCCCCAATATCCATTGCATAAACCCGTTTCGTTGGTATCTGGTCGAACCCGTCATTATCAGGACTACTGCCTCCTGTTCAGATGAAAAACTTTATATGAGTTCAATATGCAAACTAAAACACATTTTTCCGTTCAGATAACTGTTTCTTCTATAGCTAAAACATTAGCTTTGTAATACAGCATTGCATATATTTAGCTAATTAATATCATATAATCATAAACTGTAAAACCTCTCTAAGCCGGGAGTTCAATTTAGTATGTATATCGGTCTTGGAGACAGACAGCAGCCTAATGCAGGATGAAAGTCATGCAGAAAGCTCCTGTAGGAAGTTTCTGTATGACTTTCACCCTACATGAAGCAGCCACAACATAATCGCTTTCTACGGTTTATGTCACAGCCAAAAACATAATATATTCATATGTCATTATAAAACTTCATCTAATACATATTCATGACACTGTATAATCCGTTTTAAGCGATCTTTTACAGGGCAAAAATAGTGTAGTAAGCTCTCATATGAAATTTTTGTATTACTATTGGCCTGTATTAAGCTACCACCTGCCTTACAGACACTTGTTTATGCATTTTTGTATGGTCGCTTAACCTTTCCCTTCGTATAAGTGCATGTTCACGCACCTGCAAATAGAGTAGACCAAGATTAGACGGCTCCTACAGGAGCCGTCTGATCAGGATCTGCTCTGTTTACTAATGAAGTTTAATTCATCTGTGTGTGTTTTTATTTCTATAATGGCAACAGTGTTCCAACTTCCATATTTCATTACAACTATTTGGTCATGAATATTCAGTAGATCTAGGTATTGACATTTGGAATAAACACAGAAAAGGGAAAGGGTTAAGGCATGTTCTACTGTATCATCATTTTTCATGAATATTCACCAGTTAATGAGGTCATCCTTTCAACCTTGACTTATCAGAATGGAGAAAGCCATTTGTGATTAATTATAGAGATCTTTCAGTATGAAAGGTTTAAACTTGCTAGGGTATTTTGAATGATTAGTCCATTTCCTCATATTGACGACTTTTGACGACTCTGTAAAAGTCAATTTGTGAAACCATTGTCATGAATAGAGCATCACAATGGTTTCAAACTACAACATTCTATTTTTTTCCTTTTCTCTAGTTAATGCTCCTATCGGTACGTTTATTCAAAGAGGTCGGATCTAAACATAGCTTATGAGGTAATGGGTTAACAACTTAATAGCGTAGACACTGATCGGAAGGCTCCTGTAGGAGTCCTCTGATCTGTGTCAACACTGTTTGTAAATGATCGTGCATTAGTATGCTGTACACATGTATGTCTCTCGACAAGTATGCTTCGATCACTTGAACAATTATTTTCCCTTTTCCCGCTAGGAGAGAACTGACTAGCATTAGTAAACAGTTTGGATCAAGACCAGACGCCGAGTAACTCGGTGTCTCATCAGGATACAAGCTGTTTGACTATCAGTCAATATCTTCCAAAACCAGAAACGATTCGAAAGTATTAAAGAATGGGAACTTATAGGACTTTAACCCTTTACCTGATAGAAGCGGCTTTAAGCGAGTTTAATATATTCCTCCGCTGAAGAAAATAGTTCCAATTTTTACAATACTGAACATATAGCATCATAATTAGTTTCTATATTCTAGGAGGTGGTAGCTTAAAGCAGGCTGAAAGTAAAGCAGAATGCGCATTAAGGCGCATTCTGCTTTACTTTCAACCTGCTTTAAGTGGTCACCTGTCTTCAAAACTAGAAATAGGCTATTGGGTAAAGGGTTATTAAGCAAACGCCCTTTTAAAAAGCGCGGAGGGTTGTGTGCCTCCTTTACTTTGGGGGCAATATTTTCCTTGTAAATGTAGAAAATCATACACAAGATTAATAAATCAATAAGCAATGTTTTTACAACATTGAAACAATTATTCGTACATTAAAACATCAATAACTTTTTATTCCATAATTACGCCTAAGACGAGTTGCAAACAGAGTGGACCCAGACCAGACGGCTCCTATAGGAACCGTCTGAACAGGGTCTGCTTATATATAGATATGAATTTACAGTTTCTGCCTTGGCCAAAAATAAAAGAAATAATACATGTATAAATTATATTCATGTTGTCCATATTTCTGACAAATATTCATGGAGTAAATGGACAAAGCGACTACCTAAATTGGGCGTTAAGTCTTAACCCTTCGCTTGCTATTCACGTCAATACACCTACCTGTAAATAGTGAAGACCCAGATGAGACAGCTCCTGCAGGAGCTGTCTCATCAGGGTCTGCACTATTTACAAGTTGATTGTGCAACCAGTGCACTCCATAGCAGTGATTGCACAGCGAAATAATTGTACACAGTGAAGATATATGTAAATATACAACAGGGCATGGGTAAAGAAGGAGAAATGTATTTTAAAATTCAGCAAGAGAATGGTTAAAGCCAGGTGGTAGCATGATAAGTGCGAAAGTTGTGTAGAGAGCTCCTGCAAAAGCTTTCTGCCTTACTGTCGCCCTTCATTAACCCATTCCCACATGAGATATTTTAGAGCCAACCTTCTTGAATAATTCTACAATAAAAGGAGCATTACTAGAGAAAAGGAGAATTTTAGAATTGTGTAAGTGCAAACCATTGTGGTAAATAGAGCATTTGCTCTTATGGAGCAAATGCTCTATTTATCACAATGGTTTCAAAAAAGAGATTTTTGCATAGGCGCCAAAAGGCGTCAATATGAATGAATGGGTTAAGAAACCATCTGCTTTTTAAGACATCAATTGCTGTTAAATTTATTTGCTCAGTTGGGTTAGTTTTATTTGAATACCTATATGGAAACTGACCGATAAGAAAAAGTTTTCTGTTCAGGAGGGTTACCGCGTGGTGTTGTATTGGTTCTGGTAGCTGACAATAATGAACCCACTGGTCCTTGAGGTTCGAATCCTGGTCTGGTGTAGGATCTGGAACAAATGCAATCATCAGATTAGTTCCAAGCCTAAATGTAACTAGATTACATGATGAAACAATTCATACAAAAGTTATTCCCCCATCAACAAGAACTAGAGAAAAAGAAAAGTTTAGAATTTTGTAGTTTGAAACAATGGTGATAAATAGAGCCGTTCCTGCTATAGGAGAAAATGCTCTTTTTATCACAATGGTTTCACCAGGTGACTTTTGCAGAAGCATCAAAAGGCGTCAATATGAGAGAATGGGTTAACTCTGTGCCAAATTTATAAAAGTCTGCAACTCAAGTTTGTTAACTCATTCCCTCATATCTAATTATATAAACGCCTTTTTACGCATTTGCAAACAAAGTAGATCCAGATTAGACGGCTCCTATAAGAGCCGATTTATCAGGATCTGCTCTGGTTTTGACATGATATAGGCTTATTCTACAGTTTTTATAAAACAAAACAATTATATTATAGACATTCAGCTAATACATATTCATGTTGCC
The DNA here is from genome assembly GCA_963576725.1 of Azorinus chamasolen. Taxonomy (NCBI): domain Eukaryota; kingdom Metazoa; phylum Mollusca; class Bivalvia; order Cardiida; family Solecurtidae; genus Azorinus; species Azorinus chamasolen. Next base: position 5,701,717 of record OY755240.1, read on the forward strand.
ATTATTTCTTACATGTATATGAATATTGGACAGGGAAAGGGTTTAAGCATTTCGTTAAAATGAAGACTTTACTAATAAAATCAACAAAGAACTAAAAGTTGAAACAAAAACATGAAAAAAGTGCCGTCTGATCTAGGACTGCACTATTTTTTCCTGGTACAATTTTGCGTCATCGGCGGTGAAAGAGGTAGCCATATCGCTATAGGGTCATTTAACCCTTTCCCTTCAAGTTGTATTACCTACTGAATACTCCTGGACAATATAGTAATAATGAAATATAAAAGGTGGAACATTGTAGCCATTTTACAAACTAAAGAAATACATTCATCACATTCCATTAGCAAACAGAGCAGACCCTGATCAGACGGCTCCTAAATGCGTGAAAAGGCGTTTATATGAAGGAAAGAGTTAACTCTTTGACTGCTTAACTTTCAAAGTGGAATGATCCATTATCATTTAACGATAGAGGCCATTCAGTATGAAAGGGTATAGTTCCTGTGGGAAACAGTACAGATCCTCATCAGATGGCTTCTCTTTGATCCCTCTAATATTGATGTAAAAGTCGGTACACGTGTGTTCCGTTCTTAATAGGCACGAAACTTCGGGACAAGGCGTCGACATGCAGACGCCAATGTGGCACGAAACTTCGGGACAAGGCGTCGACATGCAGACGCCAATGTGGCACGAAACTTCGGGACAAGGCGTCGACATGCAGACGCCAATGTGGACATGTGTACATACAGATTACTTTGTGTTTTAGTAATCGAGTGAAACGGGAGAATCAATATATTTTTAGAATGTTTCTACATTCAAGATCTTAACCCTTCGCTTGCTGAATTTTAAAATACATTTCTCCTTCTTTACCCATTCCCTGTTGTATAATTACATATATATCTTCACTGCGTACAATTCTTTCGCTGTACAGTCACTGCTGTGGAGTGCATTGGTTGCACAATCAACTTGTAAATAGTGCAGACACTGATGAGACAGCTCCTGCAGGAGCTGTCTCATCTGGGTCTTCACTTTTTACAGGTAGGTATATTGACGTGAATAGCAGGCGAATGGTTAACGCTCCAGGCATCTACTAACTTCCGGGGCAAGGCGTCAATCCAAGGAATAGACAAAACTAATACAGTAGAGTCTCTCTTAACCCTTTCCCTTATAGGATATTTTTAGATCCAACTTTTTTTAATAAGTCTACCGAAAAGGAGCATTAACTAGAGAAAGGGAATTTTGTTTAGAATTTTGTAATTTGAAAGCATTGTGATAAATAGAGCATTTGCTCCTAGAGGACCAAATGCTCTATATATGTGTCACAATGGTTTCAAGAAGTGATTATTAGAGAGGCGTAGAAATGCGTATTTATGGAGGAAAAGGTTAAGATAACAATATTAAAAACAACCGGATACTAAATGCAGAGCAAAAGTAAAGCAGAAAGTTCCTATAGGAGCTTTCTGTATTACGTTTGACCTGTATTAAGCTACCTTCTTCCTTGACTACCAAGAATTACATTCCATTGATGATCGCTTAAGATAGGGTTACTGTATTCCCCCGAAAAAAGATAACTTTATTTATTTGCACTAAGAAATTGTGCTTACATGTATTATATCGAAAATTCGCCCCTAGCGTGAACGTAGTTAATGATGTTTGATGTATAGTAAAACTTCTCTTAACCGGATGTTTCATTTAGTATAAATATCGGTCTTGGAGACAGGTGGCAGCTTTATGCAGGATGATGGTCATGCGGAAAACTCCTCCATGGGCTTTCTGCATGACTTTCACCTTGCATTAGCAGCCATTTGCCTATAAGTATTTAAATTCTTCTGTACTAGAATTCCGGTTTAGAGAGGTGAGCTGTATTTCCGTGTGGGCAATAGTTTTAACTTCCGCCAATAATCACGCAAATGACATCAGGTGCGGATCCAGATTTCAGATTTTTTTTTTTTTTTGGGGGGGGGGGGGTAGAATATTTTTTGGAGAGGGGAGGGGGGGGGCGTAGATTTTTATGTTTGATGACATAAACATATAGTGTGTTTGTAATACATGTTGAAAAAGAGCTTAATTGGGTGAGGGAAATAAAACACTCCCACTGAATCATTGTTTTATCAATTTTAGTAGATACAACGACCACTAAATTACATCAATTAGGTTGTGTTAAAGGCAGGTGGCTGCTTAAAGCAAGGTGAAAGTAAAACAGAACGCTCCTTTGGGATCGTTCTGTTTTACTTACACTTTGCTTTAAGCAGCCACCTGATCTAAATACCAACTAATTAACACAATTTAGTGGTCGTTATACAGAGGTTTTACTGTATATAGATATAAAATATTACTAAAAAAATTGTTTTGGCAATTTTAGGGGGGGCGTACGCCGGTTCCGCCCCTCTAAATCCGCGCCTGGACACTCCATCGTCAACCAGTTTAACCCTTTACCTGATAGTGTTTTACATCTTTGCGAACAGAGTAGCTCCAGATCAGACAGCTCTTGTATGAGCCGTTCGACCAGTCTGCTATCTTTGCTTATGAAATATAAATTGGATTATACAGGTTTTATGGACAACAATGCATATGTACGTATGTCGTAATGGTAATTCATCTAATTAATATTCATGATGCAGTGATTTCGCATATGAATATTCACCAGGTAAAGAGCTAAAGGGTCGGGTTTTCTTCTCGTGTGTTTATGATTAAAACCTGATATGCACTGCACAACCTCTCTGCACCGACCTTTCAAATCAGTATCAGTGTTGGTATTTCAGACAGGTGCCTACTTAACCCATTTGCGCCCAGTGGATTCTTCCATGTTTATATATTGGATTAGTCCATTTTTTGATATAAGGAAAGTCTATGCTATTTTTTTAATTTCGTTTTGTTTTATATTGAAAGTCATATCAGCAAACTGTGCAGACTCTGGCCAGATGCGGCGTCTGATCAGAATCTACACCGTTTGTCTATGTCCCACATGTGGGTGCGTGGGCACAAACAGGTTATTGCAAGGTGAAAGTCTCGGGGAGGGGTGACTTTAATTCTGCAGTAACCCATACGTTCACCTCAAAGGTGCCCGACGCATGCTTGGACTCACACACGGACCCCCCCCCCCCCCCCCCCCCAATAAAACAGAAAATGTGATCGAAGTATGTAAAACTAGCCTAAAACTATCTATTTGAACCTTAAACCACCCAGAAAAACAAGAAAAACACGATCCGGAAAAAAATTCCTATCGGGTCTATATATACATATATAGACCCGAAAGAAAAAAAATTTCCGGGTCGCGTTTTTCTTGTTTTTCGGGTTGGTTTAAGGTTCAAATAGATAGTTTTAGGCTAGTTTACATACTTCGATCACTTTTCTTTTTTTCTTTTTTTTTTTTTGGGGGGGGGGGGGTGTTGGGAGTCCAAGCATGCGTCGGGCACCTTTGGTTCACCTCAAAAAGGACACAACCAGACAGTGTAGACCCAGTTTAGAGGGATCCTGAAGGCGTCCTCTGATCCGGATCTGCACTGCTAGCTGAACCCTTCAATGCCAGTGGTTTATCCTAGCAAATATATAGTATGCTGTGCCCCTCTACATGAAAAATAGACGGGTTCCAGTGTAAGATCTGGACGGGTTCGCCTTACATGATATGGCAGTACAGTACGTGGGTCAAACAACCACAAGCCTAAAAAGGACCAATTCTCCCTTACCAGGTGGTCGGCATAGAGAGGTTAAATACTGTATATTGTTCCAACTTTTCTACAGTCGAACCTCACTGCCATGGTCTACGAAACAGTCGAATGCTGTGCAGGATTTAGGCGTGTGTTTGCTTTATCCAATACGTCATATATACATACGCCTTATTACGCATTTGCAAACAGAGTAGACCCAGATCAGACGGATCCTGTAGGAGCCGTCTGATATGGGTCTACTCAGTTTGCTTATACTATAATACAGGAGCCGTCTGATCAGGGTCTGCTCTGTTTGCTTATACTACAATATATAAATGGTTCTACAATTTCTGCCATGTCCATGTGCTATTATAATAATTGATCTAATTAATATTCATGATGTCATTCTTTCTTACATTATTAATCAAGGAGTAAAGGGGTATTCAGGACTAATGCGATGAAGAAATAAAGCTCCAAAAGGAGTTGTTTGCACAACTTGTGCTAGGTATTGAGCATTCGCTAAAAAGCCAGTATTGTATTTATTCGTTCTGCCGTCTGAGAAAAAGGTTGGTAATTTATTTAGAGAAATTCATACTAACTAATAACACTAGGCATACTATCGAATATCAGCAGGTGATAGGGTCAAGCAGATTTTAATTCCTAGAAATCTCAATACAGTAGAACACATCTTAAGCGACGATCAAAAAGTCTATTTACGGGTCAGTAAGGCAGGTGGTAGCTTAATGCAGGTCAATATGCAGAAAGCTAATATTGGAGCATTTTGCGTTACTTTTTGGCGCTGCATTAAGGAAGCACATTCTGTTTAAGATGTCTATGTTCAATCAGCATAAGGTCGTTTTAGCCTTCGCTTGCTATTCACGTCAATATACCTACCTGTAAATAGTGAAGACCCAGATGAGACAGCTCCTGCAGGAGCTGTCTCATCAGGGTCTGCACTATTTACAAATTGATTGTGCAACCAGTGCACTCCACAGCAGTGACTAGTACACAGTGAGGATATATGTAATTATACAACAGGACATGGGTAAAGGAGAAATGTATTTTAAAATTCAGCAAGAGAAGGGTTAAGACAGGTATTTTATCATGAGATCTAGCAGTGCACCTAATAAAATAATTATGCGTAACCCATTTGTAGTTTTGACTCGCTTTTTTTAAAATATTCAGTTTTCCCAAAAATATAATCTAGACTATATCTAGTGTATCCCGACATATATAGAGCTACCACCATTACATGATCACATGTCAGATTTTGTCTATATTCCAAATCGCTTGAAACTTTTTACCTCATACAGACTGCTTTTGACACCTTTTAAAACAGAGTAGATCCAGACCAGACTGTTCATGCAGGAATCAAGAGGCGATTCTAATGAATAGCTGGCAAGATAGGCTGGGGGTATATTAAAACGGGCCTTATATCTATAGTCCTAAAGCAGGGGCGTGGCTAGCAATACGCACTTACGCACGTGCGTAACATCAATCTGAAACATGAAAACAAACATCGAAGGCTAAGGAATGTATACTTTGATAAAAGTTCTGTCCTGTCGTGTTAGCTTTAACTCATTTCCTCACATTGACGCCGTTTGACGCCTCTGTAAAAGGCCACCTTTTGAAACTATTGTGATAAATAGAGCATATAGGAACAAATGCTTTATTTATCACAATGGTTTCAAACTACACAATTCTAAATTTCCCCGGGAGAGCATGCCCTCGGACCCCTATAGCCACAGCGCGTGCATTACATTTGAATTCAGCTACACTCCGTTAAATTGACATTCTTTACCATTTTCAGTTTGAAATCCACCTACGACAAGGATGTCGACCGATTTCGGGATGGGTGAGCTCATTCTTTGCATGTTGCTTGGAATTAAAACCGGCTTGGCGACAGGCTTATGTGTCACCTTAGCTGGTGACGCTATAGGCGTTGACGTCATAAGGGGTGACGGCATGGAACTACGCTTGGTCGGCGTTGACAGAGGATAATCCTTTGGACTTATTTGGTGTCTAGGCGGAGGTGTTTTGAGGCTGAGTCTCTGAAATTATCGAAATAAACAATAGTTGTATCATGTTCCGGTACAAGAAATAAACTCGAATGCAGTATTAGTAAACGTGCATACAGTCCAGTAAACCCTCTCTAAACTAGCAGAGATGAATTTAGCGCCATGCAGATCGTTTCTAGAGGAGCTTTCTGAATGGCGTTCGCTCTGCATTAAGCTGCCACCTATTTCCAAGACTGGGGGTTTACTTTACAAGTAACGAACTCGTATGTAGTACACGTAACGAACTCGTATGTAGTACAAGTAACGAACTCGTACAAGTAACGAACTCGTATGTAGTACAAGTAACGAACTCGCATGTAGAACATATAACCAACTCGTATGTAGAGCATGTAACAAACTCGTATGTAGTACAAGTAACCAACTCGCGTGTAGTACAAGAAACCAACTCGTATGTAGTACAAGTAACGACCTCGTATGTAGTACAAGTAACCAACTCGTATGTAGTACAAGTAACCAACTCGTATGTAGTACAAGTAACGAACTCGTATGTAGTACAAGTAACGAACTCGTATGTAGAACATGTAACAAACTCGTATGTAAAACAAGTAACCAACTCGCGTGTAGTACAAGTAACCAACTCGTATGTAGTACAAGTAACGAACTCGTATGTAGAACATGTAACAAACTCGTATGTAGTACAAGTAACCAACTCGCGTGTAGTACAAGTAACAAACTCGTATGTAGTACAAGTAACGAACTCGTATGTAGTACAAGTAACAAACTCGTATGTAGATAACCAACTCGTATGTAGTACAAGTAACCAACTCGTATGTAGTACAAGTAATCAACTCGTATGTAGTACAAGTAACGAACTCGTATGTAGTACAAGTAACCAACTCGTATGTAGTTCAAGTAACGAAATCATATGTAGAACAAGTAACAAACTCGTATGTAGTACAAGTAACAAACTCGTATATAGTACAAGTAACGAAATTATATGTAGAACAAGTAACAAACTCGTATGTAGTACAAGTAACAAACTCGTATGCAGATAACCAACTCGTACGTAGTACAAGTAACCAACTCGTATGTAGTACAAGTAACAAATTCGTACGTAGTACAAGTAAGAAATTCATATATATTACAAGTAACCAACTCGTCTAGAGATAATCCTGTCATAAGCCTAATCTCGTAGATGAGTGTGTTGTCTTCAGTATCATTACTGCGCAGTTGTACCTTGTTTTTACAATTTCTTTATTCGGCGTCGAGCTGCGTAGAATTTTGTTATTCGAAAGACTAACTGTGAAATGGTTACGGACTATTTTCAAAAACTTTGAATCGACGATGATTAACTTCAGTACAGTAAAATCTTTCTTAAGTGGCTATTAAATAGATGTCAAATCCTGGATCTATATGGGGCAGCTTAATGCAGGTCGAAAGTAATGCAGGAACGTCCTATATGGGCGTTCTGCGTTGTTGTTGGACTGCTTTAAGCACCGACCTGTTGTTTAATACACATATGTATGTTTAACTCATTTATCGTTTAACCCTTCGTTTGCTATTCGCGTCAATATATCTACCTGTAAATAGTGAAGACCCAGATGAGACAGCTCCTGCAGGAGCTGTCTCATCAGGGTCTGTACTATTTACAAGTTTGTGCAACCAATCCACTCCACAGTAGTGATTGCACAGCGCAATACTTGTACACAGTGAAGATATATGTAATTATACAACAGGGCATGGGTAAAGAAGGAGACATGTATTTTAAAATTTAGCAAGAGAAGGGTTAATACAGCTCTACTGTATAATAAAAAAGCCCATTAATGTCTTATTGGTTTTTTTTCTATTATTTCTTGCCTCGAATGTCGAACTGCATATGATGAACTGAGATATGGTCGTGGACCTTTTAGATAAGTTTTCAAATCAACGACGGCTTGGGTCTGCGGTGTTTTGAGTAGCATTAGTGCCCATTTGTTCTAGTCAATTCGTTTTTCGAAAATCGAATTCCGAAACATTTCGTTTTGCAAATGACGAACTGTGAAATGGTCACAGATTATTGATATAAACATTGGAAATAATCTTCAATTTGTTTTCAAAGCCAAGGGTCTCAATCAGTTTAGGTTCTGATTATATGACAGGTAACACTGTGATACGTGAGGCAACACTGCGTCTCGTCTGAAAAACAAACCGCTGGAAAATATACAGTAAAGACACACAATACCGGAAGTTAGGTTGAGAAAGATTTAGATATTTTGGGGCAGGTGGCAGCTTAATGCAGGGAGAAAGTCATGCAGAAAGCTCCTTAAACATAGGAAACTGTCGATAATATGAGTAGAGCATCGTGCCCGGGTTTCTCTGTACGAGCTCCCCTCTCTCTGGAGCGTCCAATCTGCCCATAGTAGGCACAAACGGACTATACTCAAAACAACACACCCACCAATCAGCCTTACTTTGTGTTATAAGGCAGGTACTGGCGTAGTACAGGGCAAATGATAGCGTAATGCAGGGCTCCTAGTGGAGTTTTCTGCATTCCTTTCCTTCTCCATTAACCCTTTCACCACCAATGTCGCAAACATGCACCACGGCAAATAGTGCAATCCCAGATCAGACGCCGCCTTTTCAAGGCAGCGTCTGATCAGGGACTTCACTTTTTTCTGTCTCAAGCTCTATTTCTATATCTGTACATGTACTTTATTCCTTTGAATTTTGCATTTATTTATCTCATTTCCTTATTTTACCAAATGACTTAACAAACTTGGTTTGCAGACGACAATTAGAAACTTGGCGCCGAAAGGGTTAAACAAGCATCTGCAATTATTTTAGAACAACAACCATGATCATTATTGATGGTCATTTATTAAGTTGTCTCTACCACTGGCACTTGATCGAAACAGACTATAGTTGTATAATATAATAGTTATAACATATATAGTGTATCAATGTACTAGTTGCTATAAATAAACTATAGTCTTTTTCGATCAAGTGCCAGTGGTCTCTACATGTATAGAGATTTACTGCACCGTAATTTCTTTAGTCCATTCTCTCCTAGACTATTTAGACCCAACCTCTTTGATTGAGTCTACCGAAAATGAGCATTTACTATAGAGAACAAGAAAACATTTGAATTGTGTAGTTTTGAAACCATAGTGATAAATAGAGCATTTGTTACTATGGAACAAATAATGACCTTTACAGAGGCGCTTAAAGGTGTCATAAGGAGAGAATGGGTTAACTAATTTATAAACCATCTTAATAAAGTAAAACCCTGCCAAATATTTTATTGGAACCCATTTGTTTTTCATGGAGACGGGCACATAAAACGAAATATTGCTGGTACATGTATAAGCTATTGACATCGAAGGGTTCAGCAAACAGCACAGACCCTGATCCCTGATCAGAGGGATTCTTCAAAGCCCCTCTGATCTGGAAATATAATGTTTGCGTATGACATGTTTCATAGACAATGGGAATCAAAAGGTTAAGAATCGTCACTGTTTATATATGGAAGATTGGTCAAACAAATAGCAGTCTCAAAAGATGGCATTATTACGAATCGTAAGCACAAATATTGATATGAACGTGTACCAGTTTCTATGGTGTGAAAATAAAGTGTCATATGTATCACTTACCGCACTGAACTTGTAGCAGTTTCTAGGTGGTGGTACTGGGAATTTAAATGGGTCTTTTCGACCAATCATTCGAGCGGTCAAAATCCTAAATTATAAATGGAGATATGATAGTAAGTAAAACACAATTTTAAAATAATCACAATGTTGTTATACTGTTAAGCCTAAACTCCACGCACACGCCTTTTTATGCCCTTGCAAACAGATTAGACCAAGATCAGACGGTGCTTCTAGGAGACCTCTGATCAGGGTCTGTCCTGTCTGCTTATGAAGTGATATAAATCAGATTCAACCGTTTCTGACATGAACAAACCTTTGCGTGTTCATATGCATTTTTTTACAATCTAACCTAAGTTTTAATCATACGTTGAAAAGGCGGCGTCTGATCAGGGACTTCACTATTTGTCTTAATCTCTATGTCTATATCTGTGCTTTATTCCTTTGAAATTCGCATTTATTTATCTCATTTCCTTATTTTATTGATTGATTTAACAAACTTGGTATGCAGACGACAATTAGAAATTTGGCGCCGAAAGGGTTCATCGAATTATTAAACGTATCAACCCTCTACAACGTGCATTTCATGTAAGTTTAACGACATCATAAATAGTTCACGAAACTTTATAACTACATAGGAAGACATGGATAGTCTGCCTTGGTTATGTTTATGTGCAAACAGAAGAGACCCTGAGCAGTAGGTTTTTTTTACAGAAGGTTAACAGTAGTCGATGAAATAAATACAGTGATACCTGTTCTAATCAATTCCCTCATATCGACGCATATTGACGCCTCTGTAAAAGTCACATTATTAAACCATTGTGATAAATAGAGCATTTGCTCTATAGGAGCAAAATGCTCTATCTATCACAATGGTTTAAAAATACACATTTCTAAATGTTTCCTTTTCTCTAGTAAATGCTTCTTTTGGGTAGATTTGTTCAAAGAGGTTGTGTCTAAAAATAGCCTATGAGGGAATGGGTTAATCAATTACCTAATGAATATTTATACACGAATTCATGAATATGTTTTCGAAGGAGGCTTTATAATGAGCTACTAAACAAATGTATTTTATCATGGAGTACACTATAGAATTAAATTTATATTATGCTAAGTAACCAGAGCAGACCCTGATCAGAGGGTTCCCGGTGAAAGGCCGAGGTACATAACGTCCAATCGGAATCCAAGCAATTGATATTTTTTTATCTGTACAACAAAATATTATCGGCCAATTTCGAATAGTTACAATACTAAAAAACAATCTGAAATCAAACAATCTCTCTTTCTCTCTCTGTCTCTGTCTGTCTGTCTCTATGTCTGTCTGTATGTCTGTCTGTCTCTCTCTCTCTCTTTGTCTCTCTCTCTCTGTCTCAGTCTATGTTTCTGTCTGTCTGTCCGTCTGTCTGTCTCTGTCTGTCTCTGTCTGTCTGTATGTATGTCTGTCTGTCTATGTCTATGTTTCTCTCTCTGTCTCTGTATGTCCCTCTTTCTCCCATCTCTCTGTATCTGTCTGTCTCTCTGTCTGTCTGTCTGTCTCTGTCTCTCTGTCTATCCTACCTACCTACATACCTACCTACCTCTACCTCTACCCCACCAACCCAAAACTCACCCACCCACTCTACGCACCCACCCACCCACCACCCACCACCCACACACCCACCCACTCACCCACGCACCCACCCACCACCCACCCAGATGATCTATGTAATTGTAATAAAACTCATACCAGACAGCAGTTGTGAAGACATCCCGACGCCCATCATTGTCACGGGCTAGACTCGTCATTTCAACACACGTGAACAGTTCATCCTGGGTCATATAGCAGTACCTGAGGAAAACGAAATTATTTATATTGCACATTGTTTCAGTCCATTTGTTTCTTGTCCATAATTTTCACTTAGAGCTAATGATCAACTTCTATGGCGTTTTCAGTTGCAAAGGAGCCCTTTCTTTGACATCCTCAGTATAAAGCAAAACAACACACAGCCCGCAACCCATTGTACAGTATGGTCGAATAGTGCGATTGTAAGCACGTCCTCTTCTTGCCACTTCTGCATAGGTCTGTTTCCGGGTAGAGGCAGTGTGTGAGAGTGCACAGGGGTTGCTAGCCCGGATAGGAGTGCACAGGGGTTGCTAGTACGGATAGTGCACAGGGGTTGCTAGCCCGGATAGTGCACAGGGGTTGCTAGCCCGAATAGGTGGGCACAGGGGTTGCTAGCCCGGATAGGTGGGCACAGGAGTTGCTAGCCTGGAAAGGTGTGCACAGGGATTGCTAGCCCGGATAGGTGGGCACAGGGGTTGCTAGCCCGGATAGTGCACAGGGGTTGCTAGTCCGGATAGGTGTGCACAGTGGTTGCTAGCCCGGATAGGTGGGGTTTCACAAGGTACTCCGGTGTTCCCTGATACATAACCACATACACGTATACTCATGCCACTATAAATAAACATTTAGATGGAAACAAAAACGACTCACATTTTTTATTGGCAACCCATGCTAGTACATGTATTACCTTAATATGCTGAGTACCATATTCTGAGTCGTTCATATGATTATTCTACCGAACGATCCTACCAGATAATGATTTAAGCTTTCGAATATGGTAAACTATTGAACTGGCTTTTTCAAACAGTGTAGACCAAGATCAGGGGGTTCCTATAAGAGCGCCCTCTGATCAGGGCCTACAATGTCTGTCATTCAACATCACCTGACAAATTAGCTGATACAGGTCTGGGCCTCATCAGGAGTCCCATCATCAGAATCATTACTGGATGCACGTCTGTCTGTGTCACTGGATGCACGTCTGTCTGTGTCACTGGATGCACGTCTGTCTGTGTCACTGGATGCACGTCTGTCTGTGTCACTGGATGCACGTCTGTCTGTGTCACTGGATGCACGTCTGTCTGTGTCACTGGATGCACGTCTGTCTGTGTCAATTGTTTAACGCGCTTTTCGTTTATCCCATGTACATAGAAGCTTGTTACATTAGAAAACTACCAAGGTATTTTTTATATTATTAAAGTTTTGGTAAATATTTGTTTGTTTGTTTGTATTTTGGCCCTTTACGTCGCATTAATGGTATTTCAGTCACATCTAGACGTCCGGCTAAGTACTTTTTGAAGAAGGTACAAGAGGCATATCCATGCTCGGAACACATTACATTGTTTCATGCACACAAAACGCCTAGGCTGAACCACCGCTCTACTTTAAGGTAAATGGAAGGCACAATATAGAGAGGCATATTATTCAAATACTAGCATTGCCATTTCCTCATCAGACCCTGCATTGTGACTAGTCTTTAGAATTGTCCCGAAGAGACGATGCTATGGAGGTCACAACATAGGGTTTCGTTTCAAAGTAACGATGTTATTCCTGAAAGTGATTAATTTGTAAATGCATTCTATCAATGCATTTTTAAAAACAACATACATGTATATCCATTAATTTAACGATAATATTTTTTTCTGATTTCAGATAATCTGAAAGAACTGATCAAATGAAGAAACAAACAACAACAACAAACAACTACAAAAACCCCAACATTTGGTTCAACTAATTACAATATCCATATTACCTGACTAGGTTCAACAGTCTGTCTGCATGCACATTCCTCAGCGACAAATCAAAGAATATCCAATCAACAACGGCCTTGTACACGTCGAACTCTGAGGTCACAACCAAATCATCTGCGTATTAGAAAACATGAGATAAGGTCAAGTTCAGATATTGATTTACAATGTTGTAGCAGACTAATATCAATTGGCCCACTTTAGAAATAATAACTGGGGTCCATGCTTATAAAACTTATAGTTGAGTCTGAGTTCGTTCTCAAGTTTTTTATTGTTCAATTTTGAGCCTTTGGCTCAAATCTGACCAATCAAAGCTTGAGAAGTATGCAGGTTGCTTATTAACCCTCTACTCCATATTTACGCTTTTCTACGCCTTTTGCAAACAGAGAAGACCCAGGTCAGACGGCCCCTCTAGGCAAACGGAGAAGACCCAGGTACGACAGCTCTTGGAGAAGCCGTCTGATAAGGGATCTATTGTGTTTGCTTATGATATAATGTACATATGATTATACAGTTTCTGCCAGTAGAAAGAAATACTGTGTGCATGTGCTATTATAATAATAAATCTAATTGATATTCATGAGGTCATTATGTCTTACATGTATATTCATGGAGTGAAGGGTTACAACAATGTTAAAAGGTATTGATCTTGATTAGACACATAGTTACTCTGCGTCTAAATGGGGTCTAAAATGTCTGCAAATACCAGTATGATCACACTTAGAATGAGAATGTGGATATAAGAATAATTATACTTTAACCATTTCGGTGCCAATTTTCTATTTTTTCGTATGCAAACGACTTTTGCTAAATCATTCGATAAAATAAGGAAGTGAGATAAATAAAGGCAAATTTCAAAGGAATAAAGCACAGATATAGAAATAGAGTTTGAGACAAAAAGTGAAGTTCCCGATTAGACACCGCCTTGAAAAGGCGGCGTCTGATCTGGGACTGCACTATTTGAGGTGGCGCATCTTTGCATACTTAATAAATGTTCGTAAAATGAAGGGATCGTTTTGGTTAATGCACGTTGTTACAACCCTTCTGGGGTGGGTTCGGCTACCTTAAACTTACCGGAAGCAAGAAGATGGCAGAGGGTTTCGAAGTCAATTTGAAAAAAGTATTTCATCTGGACGGCCTCGGAGAAATGCTCGAGAATGTGTTGTATAAACCTTTCCAAAGTCTGTCTTGAAACGCTTCCTTTTGAAGTGGCGACAATTTTCAGCATCTGCTCTAGAGGGAGACTGTCAATGATCAATGACCTTCTTCTTTGAAGAGCTCTCACGCGGAGGAAGTCAGCAATAATAAGTAAATCGGCTGCAATAGTAGGGACAATAATTACCTCCCCTGTGTAGACAAACTCCAAGAACGCTGCAAACGACTCAGCGCTAATTCCGTTTATTTTCAGATCGAATGGTAGTCGTCTCCTCTTGCTCTTGTGAAAAAGGTCGGCAAGATAATTGCTATGGCAACACAGTGCTATTCGATGGGCCATAAACATTTCGCCGTTTACATCAATTCTAACATCCATCAGAAGGTCGTTGGCGTAGAGATACCTCAGGTATTCGCCCATGGTTGTTTGGTGAGCAACATGTTTCAGAGGGGTGTTCAAAAGGTCTGCAACGAGGAGATCGGTTTCTCGGTTACGGCGGGTTCCTTCCGATGTTGCGTCAACTAGGTATTCCGACAGCTCGGTGTAAGTTCTGAACATTTTGAGCTTAGCGTCCTTGTCTTGTATGTAGAGCAGATAACCCGGGAGATCGCCATTAAAATCACATGGGAATTCAGGAAAGTCCGAGATCTGTTCAGGTCCTGGAGAGATTGTTACACCTACACATTGAGAGAGCGGAATATATAGTACACGATAGAATATAATTATCTAAACAAACACTATATAAAGAAATAAGTGATATAAAACCATTTTCTCCATAAATACGCCTATCTACGCCTCTGTTAACGTCACTTTATGAAACCATTGTGCTAAATAGAGCATTTGCTATTTATCACAGTGAATTCAAAACTACACAATTCTATTTGTTTTTCTTTTCTCCAGTAAATGCTCCTTTTGGGTAGATTTATTCAAAGAGGTAGGATCTAAAAATAGCCTATGAGGGAATGGGTTATGTCTGTCAAAACCCTCATCTGTCACATTTTCACTTAATTTAGATTAGTACAAGCATTTGAGAAACCATTGGCCGAGTGTCAAACAGTGTGCATTCTGATTAGACGCCGAGCTACTCATTGTCTCATCTGGATCCAAGCTGTTTGCATATGTGTGTCAGATCGATAGGGGTTAAAAAAAGCAAACACTGTTTGCATTAACGTACCACCAGTCTTTAACCCTTTTCCTGGTGAAGGTCCATGTTCAATATTGGCTGTATGAATACTAAAGGTTTTACTTATTCGGCGTCTCATCCAGATATATGATGATTGCAAATGCGGGTCAGGTCGCACTTAGTATGATAAGAATTAATCTGCTGAATAATCAAAACTAGTTCCTACCTTTCTAAAGAGTAGTTTAACCCATTCCCTCATAGGCTATTTTCAGATCCTACCTCTTTGAGTATATCTACCAAAACAAACATTAACTAGATGATTTTTTTTAGAATTGTGTAGTGTTGAAACCATTGTGATAAATAGAGCATTTGTTCCTATGGAGCAAATGCTCTATTTATCACAATGGTTTCAGAAAGTTGACATTTACAGAGGCGTCAAAGTGAGGGAATTGGTTAAAAATATTGTATCAAATGTTATTACTGAAGAAAATGATTTTGATGACAAAATTGCAGACCCTGATTAAATTGCTATCCTAGGAGCCATTTGATCTGTGTCTACATTGCAAAGTCTTATGTACTCGGTTCCTGCAGACTAAGGGTGGATTTCAATTGCCCAGGGGGGGGGGGGGAATAAAGAGAGGTCCATGTGAGCTTAATACAGGGCTAAAGTAGTGTAGAAATCACCTATTCTGGCTTTCTTTATAACTGTCGTCCTGTGTTAAGCTACGTGTACCACTTGTATTAAAACCCCAGAATCAGGCTTATTCTGTAAAACCACTGTAGACGGGTTTACTATACAGCGCTCCCTTCCTACAACGGCCCTCTCAATAACGATTCCCTCCTTACAACAACGCATGTCACTGTTTCCGAAACAACAAGGCTCCAGAAACAACTTGTTTCCATCGTATTTTCTTTATGCCTCCATCAAACCCTATGTTGTGACCACTCTTTAGAATCGTCACTCTGTGACGATTCTAAAGAGGGGTCACAACATAGGGTTTGATGGAGGCATAACGGTTTTAGTTCTCGAAATACACCTTATCTGGGGATCTGCAAACAAGCTAATTATGTTTGATTTTCCCTCCCTATAACAACTCCCTCTGAACAACACGTACGATCTTCGTATCCCAAAGGGTGTCGTTGTAGAGAGGGAGCACTGTATTTCGAATCAAATTCAGTTGAAAGGGGATTTCTGCAACAAAGTGTGTGCTCGTGTGAACTTTGTACAATAATTTGTCGGGCAATCAGGGCAGACCCTGCTTAGTAAGCTCCCTGAATTACTGTGCGATTCATCTAGATCCAAACTATTTACACATTTAATCAGTAAAATAGCTTTTCTTTTTGAATAATCATTTCAGACGATGGTTCGAAGAAGATTGTTGTAATTCAACTACTGAATGAATTACTGGTAACGAGGTACATTTTCAGACCGTTTTGCTAATGGTTTATTTAACCCATTTGCCCCCAGTGGATTCTTCCATGTTTATATATTGGATTAGTCCATTATTTATCTAAGGGGTTCCTGACCTAAATTTTCAATTTCGTTTTGTTTTATATTGAAATTCCTATCAGCAAACAGTGTAGACTCTGATCAGACGCCGCATGATGCGGCGTCTGATCAGAGTCTGCACTGTTTGCCTACGTCCCATATATGATCGTGGGAGCAAATGGGTTAAACGAATAGGAAATTAACACACAGTTAACCCAATGGGCCTGCACTGTTTGCTGAACCTATCGTTTTCAAAGGCTTATAAGAGCAACTATTTGGTTGATATGCCTTCTCAACATAAGAAAGGATGGGTTCCAAATTAACATCAGGGTCCGAGGTTATAAAACGTTTTGCTTAAAGCTGATATCATTCTCAAGCATCTGTATCCATGCTTATAAAACTTTTTAGTTGAGCCTGTGTTCGTTCTCAAGCTTTTGATAAAATCTGATCAATCAAAAGCTTGAGAACAAACTCAGACTCAATTAAAAAAGCTTTATAAGCATGGACCCTGATTGGTCAGATTCTGATCTTGCTCAAAATCTGACCAATCAGATACTTGAGAATGATCTCAGACTCAGACGTTTTATAATATTGGGCCCAGGACTCAGTCTGGTTTTCCTAAAATGATATGGAAATAAATGTTTTAATGATATGACAATGCACAGCTGTTTGTAAACTTTATTAAGTTGTGGACCTATTTATAATACACGTACTGCAAACCGTTACGATGACCCAGATGTTCATTAACGCGTTGCCTCAAATAGTGTATGTAAATCCATTCGTTTGTGCCCAGTCTCTCGTTTGTGCCCAGTCTCTCGAAAGGGACACACGCAAACAGTGTGGACCCAGATCAGAGGACTTCTAAATGATCCCTCTGATCAGGGTATGCACTGTTTGCTATACCCATCACCGGCAATGGCCTGTATCAGCGGAAATTGTGTTGGATGCCCTCTCAACATTGTAAATGGATGGGTTCCAAAATAAGCTATGGGCGGGTCGGTCTTTTTCTTAAATATAGGAACAAATGGTTTAATTCACTGACAATTTACAATGGCAGTATGGACTAGGCCTACATGTACATGTTTTGCTTTGGAAAAAAACTGATAAATACATTTTTTCATAGCAAACGGGACAAACACTGATCACACGGCTCGTACAGTAGCCGTCTTATCTCTACTCAGTTTTCAAAGGCGTCGCAATCAGAGAATGCGTTAAGACAGAAATGGAGAAAAAAATAGAATCGATATGGAAGTCATTTTTCTCCGACGAGGGTTTATTCCGTATGTTTATGGTTACGTAATGTCGTCTGCCAATGTCTTCCCTTTTCGTCCAAAAATATGTGCGCATGCTACAGTTTTGATTCCGATTAGACACCGTGCTACTCGATGTCTTATATGGGTATGATAGACGTCTTCAAGATCATGAAAAATCAGAACTACTTCAGCTACGAGAAAGTATTCAAGCGTCGAGAAAGTTACACAGGAGGAAACCAGTACAAGTTATTCAAAGAGAGGCCATGACTAGATGTCAGACAACACTCCTTCACTAGCCGGGTAGTAAACCATTGGAACTCGTTACCAGACAGTGCTCTTCTTCTTCTTCTTCCTAGTGATGGCTACCATCAGCTATTTGATTGTTTTGCCATTGTCGAATGCGATACGTTACAAATTTCAGACAGTTTTGTATTTATAAGTTAAAAATTGATCAAAGCTATATACACGTATCTACATAATGGCAGCTACACTATTTGATTGTTTTGCCATTGTCGAATGCGATACGTTACAAATTTCAGACAGTAAAAATTGATCAAAGCTATATACACGTATCTACATAATGGCAGCTACACTATTTGATTGTTTTGCCATTGTCGAATGCGATACGTTACAAATTTCAGACAGTTTTGTATTTATAAGTTAAAAATTGATCAAAGCTATATACACCTATCTACATAATGGCAGCTACACTAGCCTTGAACGCGGCCGGTATTATCAGTGCTGATTCGCTATTGTCGTTCGAAAGATGGCTACATACGTGTTGGTGTAAATCAGAGCTTAAATATGTTACTAGCAACCGGACATGAAACTAAAAAAGAAGAGTTGGAGCTAGAGGCTTACGATAGCCTTCTTCTAGAAGTCGACTTATGTCGTATGAGGTACTTATGAGGAACTGGATCCAAACTGTCCGCATAGATTTATTTTATAAAAGCTCTGCAAAGACACACACCTTGTTTCCATCTAGAATATATTACATAGATACAAATAAAACAAAATAAGCAAATACTCAAAAGAAAGAAAAAAATAAGAAAATAAAACACAAACCTTTCCCTGTAATAACAATGTTTTGAGGGGTGTCGGAGTCGGTTTCTGATCCAACAGACCGATCATGTTCCAACACTGTGAACTCCGAGTTTCCGGCTCTCCTTTCTGTCGTCTTAGGCGAGCTTTTATTCAAATCATTCGGATCGAAACTTGGCACATCCGGTAACTTCGGAAATATATTGTTGTACCCCGAATCCATGATTGGTATTACGCAGGTACTACGACGTGTTCAATTATTACATAGGACAGAAATAAACAGTAAAACAAGACGTCTAATGTTAGATGATTTCTTATGTCGACAAAACTGAACGAATGTCTCTGTAACAACCGTTGCTACTCTGTAACGTCATGACGTGAAACGTTAAATGACGTCAACAGCAGCACAAAAGACTATTTTATTCAAAATGGAAGTTTGTAATACAGTTTAAAACATCTAGATATAATAATGATGATGGTGATGATAATAATAATATCAATAATAATAGATCTAATAATAATGATGATAATAATAATAAATAATAATAGATCTAATAATGATAGATCTTAAAATAATTTATCAAATAATAATAGAGAATCTAATAATAATAGTGATGATAATAGTATTATTATTAATAATAATGGTGGTGATGATGATGATGATGGTGATGGATGATGTGATAGAGAGAGAGAGGGGAGGGAGAGAGAGAGAGAGAGAGAGAGAGGAGAGAGAAAGAATATGTTACATGTATATTGTAGATCAGAGAGAGAGAGAGAGAGAGAGAGAGAGAGAGAGAGAGAGAGAGAGAGAGAGAGAGAGAGAGAGAGAGAGAGAGAGAGAGAGAGAGAGAGAGAGAGAGAGAGAGAATAGGTTACATGTATATTGTAGTATGATCAGAGGACATCTTAGCAGAAGTTAATACTGCTATTAGTAAGAAATCTTAAGTCAAAATTTAGTAAAAGTATAATCTTATAACTAAAGTAGGAACATATCTCGATAGTTTTACAATAACACCTCAATGATTGCTTTATAAACCGAGGCACCGCAGCAAATATGATGTTATTGTCTTCATCATTCAGATTTTATTTGCCAAACAGAAGCATTTTTGGTATTTAGAGGATGGTACCTTTGTGTTTAACGAAATAGGTTACTTCTCTGGTTTTGAAAACAAATAATCATTGAAAAAAGTAATGTTCGGCATTTTCTACTTCATGTGAGCATTTGTATAAGGAAAGAGATTAAGATAGTTATTAAAAAGATCACAATTCAATTTGGTACAGTTGTTCCTAATTCTGGCGTGAATAGCTGACAAATAACGATCTCAGAAATAATGATAGGATAGAACGTTATAATTGCTAAAACTGTTTCACAATGAAGTAAATATTCCAAAATAGGGAATTAATATAATACATAAATACTTAAACTGCTCTGATCTAATATTTCGACCACTAAGGGCCTTTGTCAAAGATTATCATGATAATCTTTGACAAAGGCCCTTAGTGGTCGAAATATTAGATCAGAGCAGTTTAAGTATTTATGTAAAACTGTTTCGTAATGATTTTTTTGTAATGAGCTTAAGGTATCTAAATTTCTGGTATCTGGACTGATGTTGTTCCATAGTTCTACTGAAGACGGAATGCGTGATTTTTGGGAGACCGGGGTTGTGTTTTATTTCCTAAAGCATGAGTTTGATTATACACACAACACACAATCTTAATCATTAAAACATTTTGATATGACATGTTGTATTAAACATGGCCGCTAAAACGTTCATCTCACAAAAGTAATACTCATTGGGTGTGCCTGGTAATTCTTCGAGATCCAGAGCCGATCTGCTAATATTTTTATCGAATAATTAGACAGCGACAATAACAAAAATTAAAACTATAAATATCAAAAATAAAAATAAAAAGTACATAATAATAATAAAAAATAAATAAATAAAAAATAATAGATCTAATAAAAATAAGATAAAAATATGTTGAGAACTGGTATTTACTTCGAGAGCAAATGGAAATGTAACTGTTATGGCAACTGTTATAGCCTTCCACAGCCGTTTCTAGAATGGTTTGAAATTGTGTCTCCTGTGCTGTTAGTGTAAGTTCCGCCATTTAGATTATGATTAGATTTTAATCGAGGTCAGAGCTTGATTAGTCTGATTAGAGAACATGTTCGTGATTCGATGAAAAAAAACACGACCGAATCACAACCATGATCTGTAATCCTGATTCAGATTTGCAATAATACCCACCCCTGTGTTCGTGAGAAAGGCACTATTTCTTAACGGATAATGGGTTATCTCCCTTACTTTAGGCGGTAATAAACAAGTGAAAACGTGTGTGAAGTTTCATAGGATGTGCATGATTAGTAAAGCAGTAATTGCCAAAGTTAAAGTTGGCGGACGAAAACGACTACATTTGCGGACGCCGGTGATACGGCATTAGTTCGTAGTGTTTCTTCGAAAAACAGACGAGCTAATAAAAAATGAAATTACTGTAAAACCCTAAAGCAACCACTTAATGAGGAAACGTTAATGTTTTTAAAAGCAGGTGTTCGCTTAATGCAGCTGCTTTCTGCATTACTTTCGTCCTGCATTAAGCTACCACCTGCCTCTGAGACCCAGAATTATACTTCATTTTGGCGGTCGCATTAGAGGGGTTTTACTGTACTCTTATCATCACCATAATGATTGAACTATAAACATTAATTGTGCCCCGACTGGTATGTGTAAACAGATTGGATCCAGCTGAGACGCCGATAATTCCTCAAAGTTAGATCGGATGGGAAATAAGTAAAAAAATACCCCCGATCAGAATTTGTAGACATCAAATTTATGACAGGACACGGATTAACTCTTTGCATGTTCTATGTTTATTCCAATGTCAATACCTACTGAATATTCATGAATAAAATAGTTTATATGCATGAACCATGGAAGGTGGAACTATGTAGCAATTTTAGAATTTAAAGAAACAGATCTATCAATTTCCATAAGCAATCAGAGAAGACCCTGATCAGAATCAGACGGCTCCTCAATTTTTAAGTTCTACTCAAAGTCTGATTGATAAGAACCTTGAGAAGGAAAACAGGCTGAAGCAAAGCTTCTCAGTTTGCGATATGCCTAAAATTCAAATTCTGAAACGCTTTTAACTCTATACAGTAAAATCTCTCTATAATTGTGTTGATTAGTTGGTTAAAGCAAGATGACAGTAAAACAGAACGTTCCTAATAGGAGCGTTGTTTTATTTTCACCTTGCCTTAATCACCCACCTGCCGTTAACACAAAATACTTGATGTAATTTAGTGGCCGTTACAGAGAGGTTTTACTGTATTCCATAATACGCCTTTCTAGGCCTTTACAAACAGACTAGACTCAGTGCAGGGTCTGCTCTGTTTGCTTATAAAATAATGATTCTGTCGTGTTTGCTATTCATATTGTGTACATATACCACCACAAATATTCGGATAACATAAAACAACCATGAGTAGCAGCGTTATTTTTAACCCCTGATAATACGCGTGGGTTTCATAGTCACCCTCATGCTATATCATCTATGTATAAAACAATCAGCTGGTAAATATTCCTGATTTCATTACATGAATATTCAATAGGGAAACTGTTAAATTATTCACTCCGCTAATTAATACGCTGCCTCGTCTGGATTGCAATGACGTAGCGACTCCACTGAGTTCAAGAACATGTTGATCACATTCCCTTTCAGTAGTTCCTCTACCTGTACTCAATACCCTTTGGCAATATTTTCCTCCCACGAGCACAAGCCCAGCTGTGCATGTAAATGGCTATTAGTTGTTTGAAACTTAAATCACAGGAGAATCGTTCTATAGCGGCTACTATATGAATAAACATGGATGTCTTTAAACCCTTTGCAACATGAATATTCATACAGCAGAACCCCTCTAATGCGATCCACTTAATTAATAAACATGGACGTCTTTATAAGCAGGTGGTTGCTTAATGCAGGACAAACGTAATACAGAAAGCTCCTCTAGGAGCTTTCTGCATTACTTTTGTCCTGCATTAAGCTACCACCTGCATCTAGCACCCATAATTATACCTCTGTTAGGTGGTCGCATAATTAACAACGGTGAGTCATTAGATCAACAGTAAAGTTTAATCAGCTCATCACTGACAGCAGATGGCGTTAAGACACCGAGGTCGGTAAACAACAGGGTGATATAGGTGGGTGGGGTATAGTCCACTAAAGGGTGTTCTTTGTTGAGATCCTTCTCGTTCTGCAATACAGACGCCTTATACTGAAATGAGAAAAAATAATACGGTACAACTACAGAAGATGGCAGTTTTAAAGCAACATTTAACTGAGAACAAAAATCCAATTTATATGCCGAATACGTCCCATCAGAGCCATATATAGCCTACATGCATGTGTGTCTGGTCCTATATCACAAACATCGTCAGTTGAAATACAAACATCGCCAATGAAATACCGATTAAAAACTGGTTTCAGATATGGTTTGTTTGTTTGCTTGTACATATACTTTGGTTTTGCGCCAATTATTCGTTCGCAGACGAATATCTGAGTAGACCCATCGACTTGCTGCAAGCTAGCTGGAGGGCTTCCTCGAATAAAAATACACATGCCCAGACCGGGATGTAGGAGTCTTAAAAAACAGTACGCTGCTTAACCCTTTCCCTTATGTAAGCGCATTTTCGCGCATCTGCAAACAGAGTAGACCCATATTAGACGGCTCCTATATGGGTCTGCTCTGTTTGCTTATGGTGTAATATAGATCTGATTCTGCAGCTTCTGTCCGAGCCAAAATCTCCTGTGTTCATATGCCATTATAAAAAATAATCTTATCAATATCCATGACGTCATTATTTCTTACATGGGTATACAACAGGGAAAGGGTTAACCCTTCCCTCATATAACCGTGTTTTCTCCCATTTGCAAACAGAGCAGACCCAGATCAGACGGCTCCTATAGGAGCTGTCTGGTCACGGTCTGCTCTGTTTGCTAGTGGGGTTTGAAATGTATGTTTCTTTACTGTTTAAAACGGCTGTAATAATGTTCCACTTTCTATATTTCAATATAACTATTTTGTCCATGAATATTCAGCAGGTATTGACATTTGGAATAAACATAGAACAGGGAAATGCTAAAAACAGGGGGAAAGTAATGCAGAAAGCTCCTTTCTGCTCCTATAGGAGCTTTTTGCATTATTTTTGACCAGCATTAAGCTACCACACGCCTTACAGACCTATAATAAGACAGGTTCTACTGTACATATGCAAACAGTTTGGATCCAGACAAGCCTAAGAGTAACCCTCAGCCACATTGCATATTTTACATTATCTCATTTTATATTTGCATATATTCAGCACATTTTTCAATCACTAGCGTGCTAAAGAACAGGACATTTATAAAGGATCTACATGTACATGTATGTGGTTTGCGTGACACTTGCAAACAGATTGGATCCAGGTGAGACGCTGAGCAACATGAATATTAATGAAATAAATGATGATATTATGAACATTAACCCTTTCCCTGATGAATATTCATGTAAGAAATAATGACGTTATGAATATTAATAAGATTATTAATATGAACACATGACATATTGGCTCAGGCAGAAGCTGTAGAATCAGATCTATATTTTATACCATAATCAAACAGAGCAGACCCTGATAAGACGGCTCCTATAGCAGCCGTCTTATCAGGGTCTGCTCTGTTTGCAGATGCGTCAAAATGCGCTTACATAAGGGAAAGGGTTAATTATATGAATTGTTATGAAATGCCTATATCGTACAAAGACCCTGATCAGACTGATCTAGGTATATTTTGTTTGCTAAAAAGGCGTACGTTTGAACGAGAGGTCTATTGGTTTCTACTTTTTATCCTCACTCAGAACGTTAAGTGAGGATTACAAAAAAGATGATGGTCAAAGTCTTCCGTCTAGACTTTTGCCATCCGTCCGGCAGCACAAGTGTTGTCGTCGATATATATGCATAACTCCACTCCTTTTAAGAAGGTTAAACTGTCTTGAATATCGTAATTTTGTTATTATCAATGCCATTTGTTTGGACAGACTCTATAATACGGCTTCAATCAGTTTTATCAATATTTTCTTTTATTTTGTATGCAAAAAAAATAAAATTTCCCTACATAAATATTACCAGAAAACGTGAATATCATTATTTTGTGCACTCAAATTGTGAAGGACGATAATTCATTACACTTCCATATTTGGGGAAAATAAAATTGTCAGAGTTGTCTTTCTTTATTTCTAAATATAGTTATGCCAGACTCCCAACGAATAGCAAGTTTTCGTCTTCAAAAAGAGTCACCAGAACTCTAGATTAATGACTTATTTTATTTCTTTTCTTTAAAATAGTTGTAATGTCTAAAACAGTTTGTATCCAAATAAGGTATCTTATAACTATCATCTCACCAGGACCAAAGGAATTTTGTCATCAGAGTTTGAGAGAAAAACAACCAATACTTGCAGAAAATCTACAAATTACATAAAGCATTGGTGCCTAATTTGACTTTTACAAAAACTGTAGAATCAAATCTATATCATGTCATAGGAAAACGGAGCAGATCCTGATCAGACAGATCCTATAGGAGTCATCTTAGCTTGGTCTACTCTGTTTACAAATGCTCCAAAAGAGTTTATATGATTAAACATTAATCATAACATTGATATAACCTGTTGCATAGGAGTAAGACGTTCACCACTAGCACTGAAAGAGGTAATATTTGGTCTGCTGAGTCATTAATATTCAGTTAAAACTTGGTCACTTGATGTTTTGAAGATTTGAACCCTTTCATCCCTGAATGTTCAGGGCAGAATAGTTCACTAGCATTTAGCTACAGAGTCAACTCAGTATGAAAGGCCTAAACTTGGTTTAACCTTTCCCTGTTCTGTATTTAGGCCAAATTTCAATACCTACTGAATATTCATAGACAAAATAGTTATAAAGAAATATGAAAGCTGGAACATTGTAGACATTTTAGAAAGCAAAGAAACAGATTTATCAAATGCTATTAGCAAACAGAGCAGACCCTGATCAGACGGCTCCTCTAGGAGTCGTCTGATCTGGGTCTACTCTGTTTGCAGATGCGTGAAAACACGTTTATATGAGGGAGAGGGTTAAACTTGCTACATAAGCTTGAATGACAAACAGTGCAGACCCTGTGCAAACATATGAAAATTGTGTCTTGCACATCTACCATTCATGGTTATCATGTATACCAAATATAAATTCAATAATTTTAAAACGGAAGGAGGAGTGCGTGACACCAACTTTCCCTGTTCAAATGCGGACAGACCAACCGACGGATCGCTCGCCCAACCACCGGACAGGGTGATTCCAGTATACCCCCTCAAACAAGTTTGCAGGGGTATAAAAAAAAGCTTTTGAAAAAATGACTTTATAGCCCTTATTCTGTCATAACAATGGATGTTTGATTAACCTTTTCCTTCATATAAACACTGTTAGGAGCTGTCTGATCAGGGTCTGCACTGTTTGCTAGTTGAATTTGATAGATCTACTTCTTTGCTTTCTAAAATGGCTATAATGTTCCACCTTCCATATATAATTGTAACTAGTTTGTCCATGAATATTCAGTAAGTGTTGAAATGAATAAACATAGAACAGGGAAAGCGTTAAATGATTAATTCATGAGTTACTCTGACAGTGTGTGGCCTGGATCCATGGCGTTTGCCAATACCAGACACACTGTGATTAGCAAGAAAAGGGTTGGGGTATTACATGTTGAGGGTTAAGGGCAAAATTGTTGTATAGAGCTCCAGATAAGATGCATAATTGTAAACATTTTCAAGAATAGCTCCTTTATTTCTCCAGCAAATCCTATACTGTGACCACTCTTTAGAATCGTCTCTTCGAGACGATTCTAAAGAGTGGTCACAGTATAAAGTTTAGTGTAGAAATGACGATTTTAGTATTTGGGTACAGTGTACCCAAATACAGGCATTTCGAAAGGAATGTTGACCCATTAACCCCATGCTGTGTATTTTGGGAGCTGACTGTCAAACATCTGATACACAAACTGATAAGGCGGGCTACCGTCACAGAGGATCAATGTATAATTGCATAACTTTATCTCTTATGGCTATGGACCATGACTGGACACTGCAGGAGCACAGCTGGATACTGTGTAAATAGGGGGGGGGGGGTTCACTTATATAAGGAGCTTTGAAATGCCTTTAAATCGTCATTTCTACACTAAACTGTATACTGTGATCACTCTTAATACTACACACCTTTATCTATAGCTCTGGTTGTAACTATAACAAGCTCGTGAAGACATTCACAAAACAGTCTGGATCTAGATGATCACCATGAGGGAGTCTGCATTTCATCAGGATCCAAACTGTGTGACACTCCAATAGTGTTTTTCAAAAGAAATGAAAGAAAAAATCTAGTTTGACAATTTTTGGAGCTCAAATATTTTAACACTTTACTCCATAAATATGCCTTTCTACACCTTTGCAAACAGAGTAGACCCCAATCAGACAACTCCTGTAAGAGCTGTATGATCAGGGTCTGACCTGTTTACTTATGATATAATACAGTAGATGTCCGTCATAGCCAAACGTCCATGAGCTCCTTGTTAATAGTGCCATTATAAAAAAAACCCCAGTATTTTTATTATTATTATACCACATTTATATAGCGCTCTTTTCATACAGGATATGTGCGTTCAAAAGCGCTTCACAAAGATACATTTTCTGTACAATAATACGTAAATTACAGAACATTTTAAATAAAATATATTTAATACTTATATATAGATAAGAATAATAATAAAATAGAATTTATTTAGGACATTGGTAAATAAGCTAATCTTTTCCGTAAGTTTATCTGTCTGTGTCGTATTATGTTCTATTATAGTGTGTCAACGCACTCAGATTATAAAAAACAAAACTTGAATGCAACATTCTATGCGCAGTGCCAGTACGTCCCATAATTTTGACCCAGACTCAACAGACTTGGGTACATTCGTTTAACATACAACACTGCACATAAAATATTGCCGGAAAATTGGGTAACAGAACAGATCAATTTGAAGTTCATGCATATAAACTAAGCAATACAAATACACAACTGTTATATACGCGCACTATGCAACCCCTCCAGTCAAACACTATTCGACCCGCTATGGCAATGAGGGAGTACACAGTGTATCATATTTTAATAGAGTTGTAATTGGGTATATCCAAAGTTTAATTACAGAATAAAATGTCTTATTATGGGAACCCAAAAAGCCCAGCCAAAGTAGAGCTAAAGAAGGTATCCCGTATACTGTTCCTGCAACATATCCCACCGGCTGCAATGGCAAAGGAATCACATCGGACAAATCGAGACTGACTGAGACACGCGATGCTGCATTAGACCGTACAGGCTTAATTTGTACAGTAAACAATCTTGAACTCACAGGGGGCCATTTCGTGGGTCTAGATGGTCTAAAAAGTAAAATAAAAATTAGTGTTATATTATATATGTATATAATATAACACTAAATCAACCCAATCAATTTTTTTGACTTTTAAGACCATCTAGACCCACGAAATGGCCCCCTGTGCTTGAACTTACCACTTTTAGCATGAATATTCATGGAGTAAAGAGTTAAGAAATGTAGCAGATGACAATTTTTGCAGGCCAAAGTTACTTAGTGCTGATAGAGGTGACCCTTTACTTAATGTGCCTGTGTAAAAGGAGTAGTTCCTGATTAGACAGCATGTGTACAGACCTCTCCTATCCGACATCCTCTGCTTAATCATGTCTAATAAATCTGATTCTCTATAGTTTACCAATAGATTTCACATGGGGCCGTCTGATCTGGGTCTACTCAGTTTGCAAAGGCGTGAAAATTAAAGAATCAGATCTATCTCTCTGAAGTAAAAGGTTAACTCGTTCCCTCCTAGACTATTTTTAGACCAAGCCTCTTTAAATCAATCTACCGAAAAGGGGCATTAACTATAGGAAAGGAGAATTTCAGAATTGTGTAGTTTTGAAACCATTGTGATAAATAGAGCATTTGCTCCACAGGAGCAAATGCTCTATTTATTACAATGGGTTCAAAATGTGACTTTTACAGAGGTGCCAAAATGCATCATTAGGCGGGAATGTGTTAACCTTCAACTCCATAAAAATGACTTTCTACGGCTTTCCAAACAGAGTAGACTGCTTAACCCTTTCCCTCATATAAACGTGTTTTCACGCATTTGCAAACAGAGTAGACCCAGATCAGACGGCTCCTAGAGGAGCCGTCTGATCAGGGTCTGCTCTGTTTGCTTATAGAAGTTGATAGATCGGTTTCCTTGTTTTCTAAAATGTCTACAATGTTTCACCTTCCAAAATTTTTTTAAAACTATTTTGTTAACGGATATTCAGTAGGTATTGAAATTTGGCCTAAATACAGAACAGGGAAAGGGTTAAGACAGGTTCTACTATATTCAAGTTGTCATTATTTCTTGTTTACATATTCTGGAGTAAAGGGTTATGCAATGTATTGAGCAGCTGCAGACTGGATGTGTTACCATCAGTGTTCAAATAGCAGACTACATGTCCATTGTTTAACCCTTCTCTTGCTGAATTTTAAAATACATTTCTCATTCTTTACCCATGCCCTGTTGTATAATTACATATATCTTCACTGTGTATAAGTATTTCGCTGTGCAATCACTGCTGTGGAGTGCACTGGTTGCACAATCAACTTGTAAATAGTGCAGACCCTGATGAGACAGCTCCTGCAGGAGCTGTCTCATCTGGGTCTTCACTATTTACTTGTAGGTATATTGACGTGAATAGCAAGCGAAGGGTTAATATATGAGAGTTGTCCACAAAAGTCACAAACTTTGTCTTCCTTTTCAGGGACTGACATGAATAGGTGATTTATCAATTATTTCTTTTCATGTACGTAAAAATTGTTAACTGAAACTTGACCATCTGATGTGAGTTGGGCAGAGTTGGATTTATTATATTTCATACCCTATTTATAAATTAAAAATTATACAGATGACAATGTCAAAGTTTGGCGAGTAATTGTTTGAATTTTAACGCATTTGATGTCACTAACCCGGAAAACCGTAACTTTACTCTGAGCACCTACGGTTCCCATGTATTTGAAAAAATGTTAACTTCAGAAGAATGTGCGGTGCACAAGTTAATAATCAAATAATTTGGATTGACTCAACAACACGGAGAAAAATAGAAATGGAAAGTGTCAATCTCCAAAGAAGTGTAAGTTGGATGCTGGTATACATATCGTTGCTGTGCTGACAAAACCTCGTATAATGAAAATCACTACTTTTCAGGAGAAGCAAAAAACTGAATTTTTTAATTAATTCGTCATTATGTGACAAATAAGGTCTATATTCTGGTATCATATCAAAACACAAATTAATTGATGAAACTTTATTTATTCCATCATTGATAAAACATTATTTTTTCTATCATTTGGTATGACGATTTTTTAAATGTATGATGTTTTTGTACCAAGTTTTGTTCACCTTATGTATATACGAGCTTTTACCACTCACACAATATTTCGTTGTTTAATTTTTATCTGGAGATTATGATACACAACAATTTACGTTTCACTTGAGTCTAAGCTTTGTACCTTGACACACCAAGAAAAGGTCTGACCTATGCTCTATGCACCACTATACATGCAACAATTGGGCTGAGATTTTGGCAACATGTTGACATTGTACATTTAAATCAGAAATCGTGAAGAAACGATTTTCGGCCAAAATGGATATACGAGGTTTTGTCAGCACAGCTAGGATATGGCACAAGCAATTAATGCAAAATCAAAGATAGGAAGACGTGCAAAGGACAACTCAGCCCTTATAAACACTTTCCCTGTTCGGTATATTCATGTAAAATTTAATGAAATCATGTCTATTAACCCATTCACGTATATAGGCTATTTTTAGATACAACCTCTTTGAATTAATCTACCGAAAAGGAGCATTAATTAGAGAAAAGGAAATTTTTAGATTTTTGTAGTTTGAAACCATTGTGATAAATAGAGCATTTGCTCCTATAGGAGCAAATGCTCTATTTATCACAATGGTTTCACAAAGTGTCTTTTACAGAGGTATCAAAAGGCGTCTATATGCGGGAATGGGTTAACCTATTCTTTCCTACTAATGTCTTTTTGTGCCTCTGTAAAACTCATTAGGAGCAAATGCATTATTTATCACAATAGTTTCTAAACTACACAGTTCTAAAAGTTATCCTTTTGCTAGAAATACTCCTTTTCAGTAGGTTTATTCAAAGAGGTTGGGTCTAAAAATAGCCTATGAGGGAATGGGTTAATTATATTATTTGTTATGGCATATTAAAAAATGAAGTTTTGGCCATGGCAGAAACAGCAGAATCAGATCTATATAATCCCTTAAGCAAACGTAGCAGACCCTGATCAGACAGGGTGCTTAAGGAGCCGTCTGATCTGGGTCTCCTCTGTTTGCACATGTTCGAAATGTGTGAAAATGCATTATCTGAAAGAAAAGGTTAAAATAATGAAGGATGTCATTGACGCAGATGGGCATCAGAAAGTAAGCTAGAAATGTTTCCATGGGATACTGATGCCCCCACTTCAGATTTTTTGTCAAAGAAAGTAAGGGCCATAGTCCTGTATGCAAATGACTGAATTGATTTACATGGCTATCAAATTTGACCAAAATATAACGGCCACAAACATATATGTGTACAAATCATATAAATCTGAGGTAAATATAGTAATGAAATAATAAATAATAATAGAAAAGATATGAATTCTTTTTAAATTTTTTATACTTATACCTCTACAAATTATAATAATATAACCGTAACACAAAAAACTTTTTATTTCTAAAATGCACTGAGAAATTAATTTTCAAGATGATTGTGCAAAAGACCTGAAGAAAGCACTGAGAAACAAACATCCAGAAAAAGTAGAAAGCAATCAGAATGTCATCCACTATCCTCACAATGCCCCTTACACTTACATCAGCATACAAAGAACTTGAATGACCCTCATTGGATTTCAATTTGAAAGCTCTACAATGATTAGTTTAGAAATGACAGCCAAAAAAAGAGAAAGTGTGATGGACAGACAGACAGATGGACAGACAGACAGACAACTGTAAAGTGATCCCTAAGTGACACACTGCCTCTCAAAAGGTGACACAAAAACCAATGTTCACGACTTCAGCGGGCAGCCATCGTACATGCAGAATTTAAATGTATGTTAGATTTTTCAACAGTGCTTATTAACCCTTTACTCCATGAATATTACTGTAATAATAACATCATGAATATTAATTATTATTCGCATAATAAGTTTTGTATCTGTCACAGTCTTTCATGTTTTGTCCAATCATTTCTTCTGTTCCTTTCATTTCCCTTTTTTTCCCCGATTCATTAGATATTCAATGTGTTCATTATATTTTGGACATTTTTGTCAGTTTTATGTAGCTTTAGTCCTTTTCCTCATATAAATGTGTTTTTGTGCATTTGCTAACAGAATAGACCCAGACCAGATGGCTTCTATAGGAGCCATCTGATCAGGGTCTGCTCTGTTTGCTAATCGAATTTGATAGATCTGTGTGTTTTCTTTCTAAAATGGCTACAATATTCCTCCTTCCATACTTCATTGTAACAATATGCCCATGAATATTCAGTAGGTATTGAAATTTGAAAAAAAAAAACACAGGGAAAGGGTTAACAGATTTCCGTCACATCATGTCGTCCAGCTGATTACACGGAGGGAAACCTCAGAGGTTTTCTGTGCACAAATTGCATTCGTCTGTGCACAGAACATGCAGGAAGAACAGCCGACCTATTACCAGCCAGCGGGAAGGCTTCCTTACATGAAATATCCAAACGCCCAGATCAGGATTCGAACCACAGTGTAAGGTGATTGTCAGTCAAAGACTATATCAATTCAGTCATGGAGGCCCCTCATTGTAAAGAACAACTCATTTTGTGAAGTATTATAAGCCAAAGGGAGGAATTTAATAAGCTCCTTGCTTTCATTCTTTAATAGAAACAATGTACATCTATGCATGTTGTAAATTACAGAAATAAATATGGTTAACCCATTACCTCATAGGCTATTTTTAGATACAACCTCTTTGAATAAATCTACTGAAAAGGAGCATTAAGTAGAGAAAAGGATTTTTTTTTAGAATTTTGTTGTTTGAAACCATTGTGATAAATAGAGCATTTGCTCCTATAGGAGCAAATGCTCTATTTATCACAATAGTTTCACAGTGATTTCTACAGAGTCGACAAAAGTCGTCAATATGAGGGAATGGGTTAAACAAATATTAAATAGAGGTTTTTGTCACAAAAACGGATGTCTCCCCTCTAATAAAAACAATATGTATCATCCGGACAAAAAGTGTGACGGACAGAAGGACAGACAGACAGACAGACAGACGGACAGACAGACAACTCTCACGAAAACAATATGTCTCCCCCATATAAATAGGGGGGGGGGAGACATAATTAGATAAACAGTTATAACTGCACCTGAGCAAAGGAAATTTTCGCAATGGCAGAAACTGTTAAATCTATCTATATCATTCCTACAGGAGTCATCTGATCTATGTCCTCTCTATCTCCAAAAGGCATATCTATGGTGAAGAGGCTTAACCCTTCGCTTGCTGAATTTTAAAATACATTTCTCCTTCTTTACCCATGCCCTGTTGTATAATTACATTTATCATGCAACATCACAAAATACAGTCACTTCCTACTAGCATAATATTTTCCACGTCGACGCTGTACTTTTGTGAGGTACAGTGCATGTGTACTGACCCCACATGGATGCAAGTTTAATTCAGCCAATAGGAGGAAAACAGAAGAAACAAAGGCTTATTTAACATAAACATCAAACTTAACACATTTTCTTACCTTTGTCTCAACGTTTTTGTCCATATAAAAGGATTAAATCAAGTTTTTTATGTTGAAAAAATCGACCACGTCACTGCACACCAATATGAAGTCACGTATATTGTACTATGATGTATTTTCATTCAGGTGACAGAACTGCTTGATCAAACTTTCTTTTTCTTTATTTTCTCCATTCTTTATTGGTGTTGCATGATAAAAGAATTACTGCGCTAGTAGTTTAGAAGTTAAGCTGTATTTTGGCTCGTCAGGAAAGTAGTTAAATGCTCGCCAAGGCTCGTATTTAACAACATTCTAACTCGCCAAAATACAGCTTAACTTCCAAACTACTAGCATAGTAATTCTTATATATCTTCACTGTGTACAAATATTTCGCTGTGCAATCACTGCTGTGGAGTGCACGGGTTGCACAATCAACTTGTAAATAGTGCAGACCCTGATGAGACAGCTCCTGCAGGAGCTGTCTCATATGGATTTTCACTATCTACAGGTAGGTATATTGACGTGAATAGCGAGCGAAGGGTTAAGACCCACACCATACTCACCTTGAATTGATTAGGAACATCCTGCTGGTTCAGTGGATATAGTCGAACAAACTTGAAGCTCTCGGCTACTACGTAAAATGGCTTATTCATAGCTTTAGCTGCTATGGCTATTGTAAAGGTACCAATCTGTGAAAAGAAGAAAAAAGAATTAAATTCACATGAGGTATCAGCTTATTAGAATCTAAACAATACTATTTCACTCTCTGATTGTGTTTTTGAAAAGAAACTGGTAGAATTTTTCTAGAAGATTGGATTCTTCGAAGAGTTAATGAGCCCGGTATATGGAACCTTTTATATGGGACAGGACCTTGGATGACTGCACACAGTGACAATGTAAAACTAGAGCTATCACTAAAGGTGATTAATACCCCTACTAGCACATTTGACACAGAGATGGGGTTATAGAAACTAGAACACTGACCAAGTCAGAAGGGGCCCCACAGAATGATCGAACTAAACTATAAACCTATAAATCTATAAACATTCTCAGCACGTATTGTGTATAGCAGATGAGAAACGTTAGAGTTAAAGAGCAAGCAAGGCTTTAATGGCTATTTTGACTAATTCAAGGGCCATAACTCAGGTGTCAAAGGCAATTTAGCTGATAATCGAACTTGGCCAAGATGTTATAGCTATGAACATTCTCTGCAGGTTTGGTGAAGATCAGATGAAAACTATTTGAGTTAGAGAGCAGACAAGGTTAAAACAGCCAATTTTGACTAAATCAATGGCCATAACTCAAAGATGTCTTATGCGATTAAGGTGGTAATCGAACTTGGTCAAATATTTGCACCTACAAACATTCTCTGCAAGTTTAGTGATGATCAGATGAAAAATATTTGAGTTGGAGAGCGGACAAGGCTAAAACGGCCAATTTTGACTGAATCAAGGGCCATAACTCAGAGGTGTCTAATATGGTTTAGATTGTAATCAATCTTGGTCAAGATGTTACACCTATAAACATTCTCTGAAAGTTTGGTGAAGATTGGATGAAAACTATTTGAGTTAGAGAGCGGACAAGGCTAAAACGGCCAATTTTGACTGAATCAAGGGCCGTAACTCAAAGGCGTCTAAAGTGATTTAGGTGGTAATTGAACTTGGTCAGGATTATACACTTGTTAACATTCCCTGAAAGATTGATGAAGATCAGATGAAAACTATTTGAGTTAGAGAGCGGACAAGGCTAAACCGGCCAATTTTGACTGAATCAAGTGCCACAACTCAGAGGTGTCTGATGCGGTTTAGGTGGTAATCAAACTTCGTCAAGATTTTACACCTATAAACATTCTCTGAAAGTTTGGTGAAGATCGGATGAAAACTATTTGAGTTAAAGAGCGGACAAAAAAGCGTGACCGACAGACTGACTGATTGACTGACAAGGCGATTACTATAGGGCACCCACACGAAGGTGTGGGGCCCTAATAAACAATAATGCTTCAAAATTTAAAAAGGTTCTGTTGAGGTATGACAGAGTAAAGCTCCGGAACACTGAATTTTCATATGTTAAAATACAAAAAGGCAGATAGTTCATTCGTGCATGAAGTGACAAATCAAAACCTTTATCGTAGGTGCATCACTTCAGATGGTGTTCAACAGTACTGCAAAATTTAAAAAAGTTCTGTTCTGTTATTAAAATTAAGAAAAGGGAAGTAATTCATGAAGAATCAAATCAAAACCGCAATTGCAGGTGCACAATTTTAAATGGTGTTCAACAATACTACACAGTTTAAAAACAATTCTGTTGAGGTATGGCAGAATAAAGCTGCAGAAAATATTTCATTTATTAAAATTACAAAAAGGGAAATAATACAAGAAGGAAGTGACAAATCAAAATCACAGGTGCACACATTCAGATGGTGTTAAAATTTACTGTAAAATTTAAAGAAGTTATGTTGAAACATGACAGAGTAAAGCTCAGGATTAAATTACATATATTAAAATTATGAAAAGGGAGATAATTCAATAATGAAACAAAACTGCAATCGCAGGGCATAACTTCAGATGGTGATCAACAATACTGCATAATTTAGAAATGTTCAATTGAAGGATTGCAGAGTCAAGCTCCGGACAAAATTAATATACAGATGGACAGAGTGATTCCAGTATACTTCGTTGTAGGGGGTATAACAAGACCAGCTACCTGTAGGCTGTAGACAACATAAAAGTTGACATCTTTTCAAAAAGAGTAGTCCCAGATAAGACATATTAAAATGTGAGTCAAAGTGTCTGAAATAATGCGCTTTCAACTTTCTTTTAGAAGGATTCAACATGGAAGTCCATTCCAAAGTCTGGGACCAGCTGTCCCAAACATTCTATCACTAAATGTCTTTCCTTTGTTGAAAGGCACAGCATACATCTCTGGAGCTTTGTCTGCCAATCTCAGAGCGTGCTGGTGCTGGCTTTACAAGAAGTTCTGTCAGATAAACGGACACGTGGTTGAGAGAGCAATTGTACATGTATGTCATTATCTTAAAAGTGACCCTAGCCTTGATAGGCAACCAACGTAAGTCTTTTAAAGACTTTAAGATATTGTTTTGAGCTGTCTGACCATTTCCTATTCAAAACGAGTTTAATGCACATATTTTGTATTCACTGCAGTTTATCTATATCACATTGTGCAATTCCGTATAGGATGACATTACAATAATCTAAACTAGAGATCACAAATGAGAGAACTAAAATTTCGGCAGATTCTTTTGTTAAGTATTTCCTGATACATTTTATTCTATAGTATCCATAGGACAGACACTGACAGCAGTTTCTACTCGCAGTAATTGATCTGTATGCACATGTACAATTTTTTTATACAGAGAGTGCGATTCCTATACACACTGTGAAGACTAAATTATACAAACACAAGTATGACTGTAATATGGCAGCTTGTTTAAGGTGAACGTAAAGAAAGAAACTGGATTTTCAGAAAATGGCATGCGTTTTTTTTGGTCAAACTCTCTATGAGTCGAAATTTTTAACGGGTCCCTACGAACTCGACATAATGAGAGTCAACTGTAGTAATAATGAAAGACGGACAATGACATAACACTATCCTCGTAACTCACCTTGGCACTTTGTGTCAGGTGACCTCTAAACATTTGCACTAAAAATTGATGTAGCTGATAACTTTGTAATTAGTTAAAGGAGGTAGGCTGATAGTATTGCGTCTCGAGGGCTTGGTGCTCAAAGTGAAGGAGTTAGAATAGTTTTGCACCAAGCCCTCGATCTGCTTCCACCAAGAATATAAATACATGTAGTTGAAATACTATTCTACCTTATTAATGATTCCTCCACTTTCAACCACTCCTTCTGCTCCACACAGCACCATGTCAGCTTTCTCCATAATGTACCTTTCACAAAATTAGAAAAACAATTTACATGCTGAAAATTTTGACATGTAATGAAACACTGCTACCTAGATCTCTGTACTAAAAGTGGAATCTGTCTTCAATTTCTTGTGAAACAGTTAAACAGTGTCAACCATGGAAAATTGATAAGATTGACTGACATAGTGAGACAATGAGCTGGCATCAAACTGTTTGGAGCTTTCTGCATTTCTTTTATCACCATTAAGTTTCTTATCTGCCTTAAGCATTTACAGAGAGAATATTAATGTAAGAAATAATGACACCATGAGCATATTAGTTGAATTTTTTAATGGTTTTTGAAAACACAATATTTCTGTCATGGCAATTAAGAGCCATAACTCTGGAATATTTCAATGATATTACTGATCTTTGATCTTGTCCTAAAGTTCTAAAGGCTTTCTGAAAGGTTTGGAATAAAATGATACAGACTAGTATAGTGAATACAAATAACTGCTATCCAGAACAATGTTGATTTGGCTCAAGTTGTATTAAACACTTTGACCACTTGGTCACATGGAACACAGAGCTACAGAAAAAGGTGCATACTGAAATATTAAAATCCTCATTTCTCTACCAAACCCTATGCTTTAAGGACCATAATGGAAATACATGTTTTGTGAACCATATTATGTTTTCTGTTTGCCGAAATAAATCTCTCTATCTATGTTGTGACCACTCTTTAGAATCGTCTCGAAGAGACGATTCTAAAGAGTGGTAACAACATATGGTTTGATGGACGTTATTCTTGAAGACGTTTTACGCATCTTATCTGGACCTCAGCTAAAATAACAGCATATGTATGCTCTATATAAATAAATCATATATTAGAATCATATACAGTAGAATCTGCCTGTAGCAACCATATAATCAGTAAGTATGGAAGTTAAGAAGAGCAGGGGTTTACTTAAGTAGTATTAGGCTATTTTTAGACCCAACCTCTTTGAATGTATCTACCAAAAAGAAGCATTAACTAGGATTCCTCTATTAGAATTTTGTAGTTTGAAACCATTGTGATAAAAAGAGCATTTGCTCCTATAGGAGCAAATGCTCTATTTATCACAATGGTTTCATAAAGTGACTTTTATAGATGTGCAAATATGCATCATTAGGGGATAATATGTAAATGTAGCAAGAGATTAATGCAAAAAGCCAATAGAGTAGCTTTCTGCATAACTGTCATCCGACATGAACCCTTCCCTGTTGAATATTCATTTAATAATTAAAGATCAAGAATATCAGTTAGTTGAATATTTGTAATGCCTTACTGTACATTAGTCAACTATAGGCAGAAGGTATCCTAGAGGCATATTTTCTTTATCTCGCTAGGGAATTGTATTGTTTGTCACTTACCCAACTGCAGCATCTAATACTAAAGTTGTTGGTATTCCAAAGGACGACAACTCCTCTAAAGTCTTTTTTCTGAAATGGGCATACAAGTGGCAAAAGTCTATAACTAGTAAAAGTAAAGTAAAACACTAGCATTTTTTTTAACAATTTACTATTTTGTTTATGCCCAGTAATTTAAACATAAAATTCAATAACACAATGAAATTTTTCTTTGCATATCATAATTATGCTTCAGTATTAAAGTAAATATCAGTTTCCATTTTATTTTGAAAGCCATAATAGATGTCAAACAGTCCGGGTACTAATAAAATACTCAGAAAATCATGTATACCATTTGTTAAAATCATCACACACTAGAAGTCCATGGAGTAAAAATGCGTAAATTTTCAAAACCTAAAAAATTGTGTCTTAAGACACACTGATGCCCCCGTGGTGGTGCTTGCACGTAAAATTCCTAAGTCATTGAACCTTGACCATAGGCTTGCGGGCAGCATGGGCTTGGTGCGCAATGAAAGTATGGATGGGGTTTAATGTGTATATGCAATTCCATGCCAATAGCTATAGTGGTTAGTGAGATATAAGACAATGAAACAAGAGCTGTCCGCAGACAGCGCGCTCCAATTTCTTAAGTGCTGGATAGTGTAGTGGAAGTGTAAGTCAGAAAGGGGAGATAATAACAACAAAATTAATTTTAGGGTTACCTACACTTGTGTAGTGGGTCCCCCTTGTAATAGTTAATATGTATACCAAAGATGAACCAAATATCTTGGACAGTTTCTGAGACATGGACCTGAACATAAAACTTAACCAACAATGAAAATTCTAAGTCGAAAAAGGGGCATAACTATGGCAAAATTAATTTAAGGGTTACCTACCCTTGTGAAATGGGTTCCCCTTGAGAGAGTAAACATACATACCAAATATGAACCAAATATATTTGATGGTTTCTAAGAAAAGGACCTTAACAAAAAGGTTAACCAACGCCGACGCCGACGAGAGGGTCATGACAATAGCTCCACTTTTTGAAAAAGTGGAGCTAAAAACTGTGACAACCAACTGCATGTAAAAGCGTGATGGATGGACGGATGGATGGACAGATAGGTGCAAAACATAATGGCCCCTGACTATCGTCAACAGGGGCATAATAACTTCTTTACCACTCAACAAAACTCTATATTGTGACCACTCTTTAAAATCGTCTCGATGAGACAATTCTAAAGAGTGGTCACAACAAAGGGTTTGGTGGAGAAATTCCTTAGGGATAATAACAAATGTTTCAAGTAACAATGAAATTTACAACTTACCCAGCATTATTCGGTCCAGACTCAGTTACATACACTTCAAATCTTTTCTTGGATTGGGCCGCTTCCTTGAGAACTTGTTGAACAACCCTTGAATGTGAGTGTATTAGAATTTTCTGCAAAGAAAAAATGTGTGAAAAAGCGTTTATATGAGGGAAAGGGTTAAAACAAGCGTTATGTTTTGCTACTCAAAGGAAACACTTCAAACGATGTTTCTAATGAAAACTAATACGATAGAATATTTTTTTTTATCTAAGTTGCCATAACCCTTTACCTCATTAGAGAAATATTGACATCATGAATATTAATTAGATTAACGCTTATAATAGCACATGGACACAGGAATCGTTGGCCATGGCAGAAACTGT
This sequence comes from Azorinus chamasolen, assembly GCA_963576725.1. Taxonomy (NCBI): domain Eukaryota; kingdom Metazoa; phylum Mollusca; class Bivalvia; order Cardiida; family Solecurtidae; genus Azorinus; species Azorinus chamasolen. The sequence continues at coordinate 5,742,469 of OY755240.1, forward strand.
AAAATCATATCTACATGTATATCATTTCATAAGCAAACAGAGCAAATCCTGATCAGACTGATTTGTCTGATCTGGGTCTACCCTATTTGCAAAGGCCTGGAAAAGCGTATTTATGGAGAAAAGGGTTAACTATGTATATGCCTTCCTACACCTTTACAAACAGGATGGATCCAGATCAGACTGATCTACAGGAGCTGGCTGATCCGCTTGCTTATGCAGTAAAACTTCTCTTTAATGGCCACTGAATTGTGTTAATTAGTTGGTCCTTAGAGCAGGTGACTGTTTAAAACAGAACGCTCCCATTAGTCTCTGGTCCCTATGTTCATTACAATTAATCCTTTATCTGTTTAATATAGGAAATAAGGACATCCTGAATATTAATTAGCTTAATTTTCATCATGTAACATTTTCTAGGGAATTTATTCACATCATGTTATATTAAGCAAAAAGAGCAGACAAACATAAACAGCTCCTTTAGGATCCATCTGGTCTTAATCACTCTTGTTTGTAAAGTTGTGAAACAAATGTTTATATGAGGGACAACCTAAAAACACCTTAGCAAACAGAGTAGACCCAGATCAGAGGGCTCCAATAGGAGCTGTCTAATCAGGGTCTGCTCAGTTTGTGTATGAAATTGAAATAAATCAAACTCTTCAGAATCTGCCGATACCAAAACGTCCTGTGTACAGATGCAAAAATTCAAAAAATAAATATTGATGATGTCATTATTTCTTGCATGAATATTGAACAGGGAAAGGATTAACCTTTTACCTGTTGAATATTCATGTAAGAAATAATGACATAATGAATATTAATCAGACGAATTATTATAATGACATCTGAGCACAAGAATTTTATGCCATGACAAAAACTGTAGAATCTGACAAGAAATATAGGAGCTATCTGATCTGGGTCTACCATGTTTGCATAGGCATTTCTTTCAGGAAATGGTTTAACCCTTTCCCTCATATAAACGTGTTTTCACATACTTGAAAACAGAGTAGACCCAGATCAGATTGCTCCTAGAGGAGTCGTCTGATCAGGGTCTGCTCTGTTTGCTAAAATAATCTAATAGATCTGTTTGTTTACTTTCTTAAATGTCTACAATGTTCCACCTACCATATTTCTTTACAACCATTTTCTTAATGAATATTCAGTAGGTATTGAAATTTGGCCTAAATATAGAAGAGGAAAAGGGTTAAATGCTGAATTTCCACAGTAGAACCATCTGGAATTGTTTAACAGCACAGTTCATTTACAATAACTATGAGGTATGAAAGGAGTTTGCTGACATTTTTAAAGCAAACAGTGTAAAAAAGAATTGGTCGAGATCATAGGTCAAGTTAATCTTCATTTGATCTGGATCCAAACAGTCTGTAAACATCAGTCTGACAACAGCTTGCAGGATATGGAGAGAAATTATAAAACAAAGAACTAATCTCTTTCAACTTACTGAACCATCCCTGATGAATTTGTCTGCTTGTCGTGCTATCTTCTGACGTGAGGATGCCACCTTCCTGAGGAACAGATTCCCTCGCTCAACCATTATATTCTGGCAATGCTTGAAGTCCTATAAATAGATACCAAATTTTCCCATTACTGTTGTCAACCCTTTCCCTGTCCAGTATTAATTTAAGAAATAAAGAACATTTATTAGCAGATTTTTTACGATGGTACATAAATATAAATGTTTCTTTACCATAGCAGAAACTATAGAATCAGATCTATATTATTCTACAGAAGCCATCTGATCTGGTTCTTCTCTGTTTGCAAAGGCAAAGAAAGGCATATTTATGGAGTAAAGGGTAAATAACCAGCTTTATGGCTCTTCCATTAATCCTTTACTCCATGAATATTCTTGTAAGAAAAATGGACATCATGAATATCAATTACTTGTATGTTTATAATGGTATAATTATGACATTTCTGGCCATGGAAGAAATAGAAGAATCAAATCTACATAAAATTCATTAGCAAAAAGACAAGAAACATGCTCACAATATTAAAATTGAAAGATTAAAAGCAGTTTACCGAATCTTCCAAACTTGTGAGAGTAATGAACCTAAGAAATAGTTCACATCCAGACTGGACAGATGTAACACTGCTGTCAGTTTGGGTCAGTACTGTGATAGCATCCTTCAATACAGCTCTCAGTCCTGCCAGTGTCTCCACTACATTAAAATACACATCAATATATTAAACAGGTACAATGCTTCAACCGGGTTCCAAAATAAACTAAACATTTTGTAAAGAAGATGTCTTTATTTCTCTACCTAACCCGAAGTCTTGCAACTAGTAGTAATAACTATGGAATCTTTTTTCCAATTTTCACTCCAGATAGGTAACTATATGGTTAAACTATATACCCATTTCCTCATATTGGCGCCTTTTGATCAATTTCCTAATAGTGGCGCTTTTTTACGCCTCTGTATAAATCACTTAGTGAAACCATTGTGATAAACAAAGCATTTTCTTCATAAGAAAGATATGTACATGTCCTTATTTGGAGCTCTGCAAGATGCATAAACTGAGGGTTAAGTGCAAAAATAATTATTTCCATATACAGTAAAACCTCTCTATAACGACCACTAAATTGTGTTAATTAATTTGTATTTTGGGCAGGTGGTTGCTTAAAGCAAGGTGAAAGTAAAACAGAAAGCTCCTACAGGAGCGTTCTGTTTTACTTTCACCTTGCTTTAAGCACCCACCTGCCTTTAACACAAAATACTTGATGTAATTTAGTGGTCGTTATAGAGAGGTTTTACTGTACAATATGTGATCATCTCTGCAATAGTCACATGCAGAGTAACATTAGAATGAGCATTTATACATGAACATTGTCCAATTGTAAAAGATATAAACCATTTACTCCATGGGATATTCAGGTAAGAAACTAGAGGTTTTTGTCACAAAAACGGATGTCTCCCCTCTAATAAAAACAATATGTAAAGGGAAATCACTAAAAATGTTATGGTCTTGATGAATGATACTTCCCCTCATTATGCGTTTTCCACACTACATTTTTCAAGAAGAAAATGATAACAGCTAATAACTCCAAAAATACTGATACCAGATTTATGGCCCTTGTGCATGACACTTACTTTCAACATGCTCTTTCCAAAAATAAAATGTCATTCCAATAGCATCAGTCGAACAGGAGTTATTGATCGGCCAAAAAATGTAACAAAGGGCAATAACTCCAAAAGTATTGAAGCCAGAATTATGGCCCTTGTTCATGACACTTTCTCTCATCATGCTCTTTCCATGCATGAAGTTTCAATACGATGGCAAGAGCCATGTAGGAGTTATCGTCCGGACAAGAAGAATTAAACAAATGTACAAGGGGCAATAACTCTAAATTTATTGAAGCTCGAGTTATAGATCTTATGCATGACACTTTCTCTTATCATGATCGTTCCATGTATGAAGTTTCACTCCAATGGCATGTGTCACATAGGAGTAATCATCCGGACAAAAAATTGTGATTTTTTTACAAAGGGCAATAACTCCAATATTAGTGAAGCCAGAGTTATGGACCTTGTGCATGACACTTCCTCTCGTTATGATCTTTCCATATATGAAGTTTTAATCCAATGGCATGAGCCATATAGAAGTTATCGTCCAGACAAAAAAGTGTGAATTTTTTTACAAAGGGCAATAACTCCTATATTAGTGAAGCCAGAGTTATGTACCTTCTGCATGACACTTCCTCTCATCATGCTCTTTCCATATATGAAGTTTCAATCAACTGGCATCAGGCATATTGAAGTTATTGTCCGGACAAAAAATTATGATATTTTTTACAAAGGGCAATAACTCCAATATTAGTGAAGCCAGAGTTATGGACCTTGTGCATGACACTTCCTCTCGTCCTGATCTTTCCATATATGAAGTTTCAATCCACTGGCATGAGCCATATAGGAGTTATCGTCCGGACAAAAAAGTGTGATTTTTTTTTACAAAGGGCAATAACTCCAATATTAGTGAAGCCAGAGTTATGGACCTTGTGCATGACACTTCCTCTCATTATGCTCTTTCCATATATGAAGTTTCAATCAACTGGCATCAGGCATATTGAAGTTATCGTCCGGACAAAAAGTGTGACAGACAGACGGACAGACGGACGGACGGACAGACAGACAACTCTCACGAAAACAATATGTCTCCCCCATATAAATATGGGGGGAGACATAATAATGAAACCATAAACATTAATAAGATTAACTGACATAATAGCAGATGAACACAAGATCTTTTGGCCATGGAAGAAACTAGAATCATATCTACATGTATATTATTTAACACAAACATACAAAGCAGACCCTGATCAGACAACTACAACAGGGCCCATCTGATCTAGGTCTACTCTGTTTGCAAAAGGGTTAAGAACTGACTAATTCAAAAAAATAGTTTCACAATTACTTTTTGCCAGTTTTTGAGGATTTTGCAGTTCAAGACATTCAAATTGTAAGGATACCAATGTACATGTAAACTGTCAACTGCTATGTAATTTATCTTCCATGTTACAAAAGTATATCATAACAGAATATCAGAGAATCTTTTACTTAACCCATTCCCTCATATTGACGCCTTTTGACGCCTTTGCAAAAGTCACCTGTCGAAACCATTGTGATAAATAGAGCATTTGCTCCTATAGGAGCTCTCACAATGGTTTCAAACTACAAAATTCTATAAGTTCCTTTTCTTTAGTGAATGCTCCTTTTCAGTAGATTTATTCAAAGTAGTTGGATCTAAAAATAGCCTATGAGGTAATGGGTTAACCCTATTCCTGATAATGGTTTCATGACTACTAATTAGCAGGAGTTTCATAATGATAAATAAACATTGGATATTTTGGCAATGATATAAGAGCTATATAATTCCATCATTATAAGCAAGTAGAGCTGACCCAGATCAGTCAGTCTGTAGGCTACAGGAGATATGGTCTGGATATACTAACTCTGTCTAGATAAATCTATCAGGTAAAGGGTAAATAAATCAGACAAATATCAATATGTTTACAGCTAATTAATTGTTTATAGTAAGAATGGTAATTGCCATCCTGTTTTTAAAGGTGTAGGAAGGCATCAATAACCCCTGAAAGAGACTTAGTACCTAGTGCCTTGAAATATTTTTGTGGATGTTTTTGAGTATCATAATGAACTTTGTAAATCAAAGTCTTACATTTGTTATTCTCTATGTAATGTAGCAGTGTTTTAATGGCAGCAACAGCAGCTGAAACATCTGGATCATTTTCCACCATACAATTGAAGTACTCCAGTATACCTGAAAATAATAAATAAGACTCAAATATTTTTTTCAGAGCAACAGATAAGGGAGCATATTCAAATACTAAAAGTGTCCTTTAGCTTCACCAAATCCTACGTTGTAAGTTTGTAACAACTTTTAGAATTGTCTTTTCAAAAGAGTGGTCACAACACAGGGTTTGGTGGAGGGATTGATATAGAAGTCATTCTTGAAAACATTTACTATCAATGATACATTATACTCTCTTCAGTATTAAACTAATCCAGTTTGTATTCTTTCCAGCTGTGACTTGACTGGGGCTCGAACCCAGGGCATTTAGCTTACCATGCCATCACTCTACCGACTGAGCTATCAAGCCACAGTTTAAAGCCTATCAACTGTTTCACCTTAATTTCTACTCGGCTTCAATAAAATGTGTTATTAATAAATAGGGGTGTAACTACATGTATTAAGGACTGCAATTAATAACCGTAGTCCCATAATAGCTGGTATGGTTCATACTTGTGCGAATCCACAATTCTGTCATCACAATAAACTGATTGACCTATTATTTCCGAAATTACAGATTACTGCAGGTACGGATAATGGTAGAGCCCTCGCTCTGTTAAAAGAGGGGTCCAAGATTCAAGCCCCAGTCTAGCTGCGTGTTTTTCACCAGTCCTGTTACATGTACAGTTGGCACCTTACTTGAAAATCGGACTCTGTGCATGCACATGAGTTACACCAGTTCCTTGGGGGGGGGGGGGGGGGGGGGGGGGGGGGGATTTAAGGGACAGCGGTACAGGTGCTGGGTTAAGAACAGTAAGTGGTTCGATTAATTCAGTTAGTAGAGCACTCGCCCTGTAAGTGAGGGGTCCCAGGTTTGAGCCCCAGTCTGGCTGTATGTTTTTCACCAGTCCTGTAACAATAGATTATTTAGCATTCAACATAAATATCTAACTGTAGCTGGGTAAAGATTGTGGTGAAACAGTTGGTAGGCTTCAGACTGTGTGGCTTGGTAGGTCAGTCAGTAGAATGTTGGCATGGTAAGCAAAAGGCCCTGGGTTCGAGTAACATGGTCTCACCGTCTATCGAACCTCTTAAACTTTGACCAGGAACAAAAAACGTTTACCGTGGATATTGAAGAAAAAAATAAATCAGCAGTTCAAAATGATCTTTTATACATACCTTGAAACAATTAAGTAATTTTATTCCCATCTATTAATCCCCAAACAATCCAGTGTTCCCCACCACCCACATAACAAAAACAAAAATGGCTGCCAGAAAAATATCACCTGCTTATCAAACCTTTATTTTAGAAACTGTTTACTGTAACATAATACTCATAGTCAGGCGATTTCATCATGGGCACACGACCTTAGCATAAGCTGAAGGGGCCAGAGCTGTCAAACATTTTTAATGTGGTACACTTTTCAATTTATTTTGATATTTTATAACGTATTAAGAGTTTTCTCATGTTTGGCATAGTTGAAGGATAAATAAACTGTATTGACCTGTTTATGACGTAGTTTTCGTTTTTAAAGCTACGAGGCGTTGTTTACTGACAAAGCAATGGTACTCATGATTTTATGACGTAATATGCACTTGTACATGCGTAAAAACACAAAAAATGAAAGGTTCGATAAACAGGTGAGGTTCGATAGAAGGTGAGTCTACGATACCAGTGGAGTCATAATTCTTTCATTATGTTACATGTCATTCCGATTCATTCCAGGGTGAGGGGAGATATTCTAGTATATTGCCGCTTCCTTTGATAAGGCAGCGAAATTATTATCAGTGTTCCCGTTTACGTCGTAATCATATCTAAATACGCACCGAAAATTGTTGGAACGCAAAATAGTCAAGTATGTTGCGTCCATGGGACGCAAGATCAATGATCGAAATTTTACCGATTTAAATGAATCCAGGTAAATTAACAACTCAAACTCGGTCTTACATCAATCCAGATCAATAAACAAAGTGAATCTCACTCCGTTTTCTTGACATTTTTTCCGAAATTGCAACGCATCTATTAATATCGAGTCCTGGGTTATTCCAGGTACGTAGGAGGGCACCTGCATTGACTGGTTACGATTTCCACCCTAATGTCAGCATCTAAAATTCTGTAATTCTACGAGAACCGTTCTGTCGCGTAGTAATGACATTTGGGTGCTGAAAAAAGATGGCGTCTGCTAGTAAAAAGTTGAACACACCAGGAACTTTAAAGCTTTATGGGTACAAGACCGAGAGTTTAAAGACTTGTAAGTAAATGATGTTAGCCCTTAAACCAATAGCATTACCATGTGATGCTTTGTATGCACTGAAAATGAAGTGAAAACCGCTTTTACGTACCAGCGCATACAGTGATGCTCAGCTCAGTTCACTCAAACAATGCTCATCGTCGTGCACTTCAAATCAAAGCATCAAGAAATACCTTAGTATACAGTGCTTGTAACACTTATCTTTTTTATGTTAAATGATACATCAAGTTTAAAGTCTTAAATAGTTTTACCCCTTTACATTTAATGGTGCAAAAAATCTCCATTACAAAGGCTGGAGTGAAATTATCTGGGACTCAGTTGTATTTGCTTGGGACGCAACTTTTGCTGATGCCCTGGGTCCCAGGGACTCGGTAAAATTCAATCCTAACGAGAACACTGATTATCAAATCGGGACAAACAGTGATGCAATGTCGACAACAAGAGAGACATCTATCATGTATTGTGATGTACACAGTCATAACTAAAATACATATTACCCTTCTTTTGCGCGGTATCCATTGTGGTTCCCCTATTGTATCGTTAGTCAAGGCAAGTACTTATTTGAACATGTACAAAGTCTTTTTAAAGTTTATTTCCATCGATCAAAATGTGTTTACAATTTAGCATGCACCGGAAGTTATCAATCAACATCAACACCGGTTATTTTCGAACTTTATCTTTTCGAACGTGACATGAAATGGCACCTTTGATTAAAATTGTTTTATGCTAATATAATTCTTATTGAGATAAAAATCACTGTAATATCTTATTAATTAATAAAAAATAACAAATATTATTTTATTGAAAACAGAGAAATCTGTTTGTAATTTTGTCAGAATAAAAGGAAAAGTACGAAATAATTTGGAACGAAACTGTCAGAAAGCTTTTACAACGAAGTAGTCAATTGGTCAAAGTTATCGGGAAGGACCAATCGGATTTAAGATTAGACGACGAGTATAGCAACATTCCGTAAACAATATGGTCGACGAAGAACGAATGTACACGCGATAATAACACTTTCAGCACTCGAAGACAATTGGTAAAGTATAATTTTAATCCAGAAAGCATCGCAACTTCGATTATATTCCTTCATATATCAGCTTACATAGATGACAGTATGAAAAATAGTGTAGCCCACTGTTAAGAATTATTGGACGCGGATGCTAGCATAATTAACACCATACTTTATGCATTTCGTGTATTTGCATTTGATACATTGGTCATAAGCAGGAAAGTCATAAAATATAGAATAGATCTTAGTTGCCTTAAGTGTTTGCTTTATTTCTGGCAGTTGTGATCGTAAAAGTCTTTCATACATATGACAAGTAGGGCTGTCATGGTTGGACAGTTCTTGAACCGGTTAATCGGAAACAGCGAACCGTAACAGTCCTACTAAAACCTGTGACGTCCGTGACGTTCCGTGACGGTTATGTCACAGGTTTTATTCTTACTGTCACGGGTTTTCCAGCAATCGTCACGGGTTTTGTTCTAAACGTCGCAGATTTTCCATCTATTGTCACGTGCCTTATTCAATTCGTCACGGCTTTTGTATTGTCAGATAAACAACGTCATACATGTACAGATATCATAGCAAAGACGTCAAAGTCATTATTTCTTCTGAACAACGTCATTGTTGCATTCATAATAGATTATTTTTCAAGACAAATCATGTAGAAGTCCGATGTCTTTTTCTGTTGTACGCAATAGTGAACGCAACTGCTGAGGCGTTCGGTATTGAACCAACAAGCCAAGAGTACGACCCACAGTTGTTAACAGGTCACCTAATGAAATGCTTCGACGCCAATGAGATCAGTCCATTTCCTACTGGTACACGCACAACATCCAAGCCCATGCGCTACAATGCATATCTGAAAGTGTTCTGTTCATGTACGATGCCAGAAGACGGGGAATACGTGATATGTGACAAGTGTAAAATATGGTTTCACCCGGCATGCGAAGGACTATCACAGGAATAGATTCCCGAGGGACATATCCCTTATTATTGTAAGAAATGCATATATAAACAAGCACAGAAAATGAGTAAATCTATATTATATAGAATGTATACATGCTGTAATGAATGTGTGATTAATAGTACATGTCAGTATAAACACTATATATAGCGTTTTTTATGTTTCCAAAATAATAAAGTTGCAGTCACGGGTTTGCCAGTGATAAAGTGAAAAGCCGTGACTGATTTCGATGTTCATACCGACTACTCGGCGTATGTCTTAAGTATACGAAAAACCCGTGACGAAATGGATCATACATCAAAAAGCCGTGATGAAAACTGACCGTCTCAGGTTTTAGGAAATGATCGAGTTTTAGACCGTCACGGGACATCATGGCTTTTGTATTTGTCACGGGTTTTAGTAGATCCAGAACCGTAACCGGCCATGTTTTATCATCCGTCTCAGGATAAAGCATGGTTTGTTCGCTATAAATTCGAAAATTTAATCATATTTGGGCCGATATAAGACTTGAAAACCCGTTGACATCCTGCTTGATTCATTTGTTGACCAAAATCATATAACTAGTCATTTCAAAGTAACTTCTGGTAGATTTATGATGAAAGTGAAAGTAAGAATCGTGTTTACCTTTAAGTCTTCAACTAGAAATATATAGTGAAAACTTTGAAAATCTTCTCCTCTGAAACTAGAAGGTTCTCAGCTTTCATATTTGGCACATAGCATCATGTTCAGGTCCTCTACAAAAGTTATATAAATTATGGCCCTAGGGTTAAAATTAGCCCCGCCCCAGGGGTGGGCAGTTTTCAATGGAAACAAATAGTGAAATCTTTGAAAATCTTCTCTGAAACTGGAAGGCGCTTAGCTTTCATATTTGGCACAGATCATCATGTTCAGGTCCTCTACAAAAGTTATATAAATTATGCCCCTGGGGTCAAAATTGGGGCCGCCCCAGGGGTGGAAAGTTTTCAATAGAAACATATAGTAAACCTTTGAAAATCTTCTCCTCTGAAACTGGAAGGTTCTCAGCTTTCATATTTGGCACATAGCATCATGTTCAGGTCCTCTACAAAAGTTATATAAATTATGGCCCTGGGGTCAAAATTGGCCCCGCCCCAGGGGTGGGCAGTTTTCAATGGAAACAAATAGTGAAATCTTTGAAAATCTTCTTCTCTGAAACTGGAAGGCTCTCAGCTTTCATATTTGGCACAGTGCATCGTGTTCAGGTCCTCTACAAAGGTTATATAAATTATGGCCCTGGGGTCAAAATTGGCCCCGCCCCAGGGGTGGGCAGTTTTCAATGGAAACAAATAGTGAAATCTTTGAAAATCTTCTTCTCTGAAACTGGAAGGCTCTCACCTTTCATATTTGGCACAGAGCATCATGTCCAGGTCCTCTACAGAAGTTATATAAATTATGGCCCGGGGTCAAAATTGGCCCGCCCAGGGGTGGACAGTTTTCAATAGAAACAAATAGTGAAATCTTTGAAAATCTTCTTCTCTGAAACTGGAAGGCTCTCAGCTTTCATTTTTGGCACAGAGCATCATGTTCAGGTCCTCTACAAAGGTTATATACATTATGGCCCTGGGGTCAAAATTGGCCCCGCCCCAGGGGTGGGCAGTTTTTAATAGAAACAAATAGTGAAAACTTTGAAAACCTTTACCTCTAAAAACTTGAAGGTTCTCAGCTTTCATATTTGGCACGTAACATCATGTTCAGGTCATCTATGAAATTTATATAAATTATGGCCCTGGGGTCAAAATTGGCCCCGCCCAAGGGTTGGGCAGTTTTCAATAGAAACAAATAGTGAAATCTTTGAAAATCTTCTCCTCTGAAACTGGATGGCTCTCAGCTTTCATATTTGGCACATAGCATCATGTTCAGGTCCTCTACAAAAGTTATATAAATTATGGCCCCGGGGTCAAAATTGGCCCTCCCCAGGGATGGACAGTTTCAAATAGAAACAAATAGTGAAATCTGTGAAAATCTTCCTCTCTGAAACTGGAAGGTGCTCAGCTTTCATATTTTGCACATAGCATCATGTTCAGGTCTTCTACAAAAGTTATATAAGTTATGGCCCGGGGGTCAAAATTGGCCCCGCCCCAGGGGTGGGCAGTTTTCAATAGAAACATATAGTGAAAACTTTGAAAATCTTCTCGTCTGAAACTGGAATGTTCTCAGCTTTCATATTTGGCATATAGCATCATGTTTAGGTCCTCTACAAAAGTTATATAAATAAAGTAAGAATCGTGTTTACCTTTAAGTCTTCAACTTCCGCTAGACTGGTCTACTGTAAAATTATCAACTAGCATTATGAATGTGTACTGACTAAAAATGCAGGTTCGAATGCCCTTCCATTCTACCATATTGCATATGCTTGTAAAAGTAATAGTGCACACTAAACAGAGATGAGGAAAACTGGATAAAAACATTGATTTATTGTTAGACTAGTTTACATGATAAACCACCCTTAGGCAAGTGGAAGACTGTGTTACCTTTCAATTAGGTTTGAGAAATAGTGAGTTGTTTTTTTAGCTCACCAGAGCACAAAGTGCTCAGGGTGAGCTTTTGTGATCACCAGATGTCCGTCGTCCATCGTCGTGCAGTGTGCGTCGTGCGTCGTGTGTCGTTGGGCGTCAACAATTTGAACCTTTAAAAATCTTCTCCTCTGAATCTACAGGGTTCTCAGCTTTCATCTTTGGTACATAGCATCACCTATAGGTCCTCTATAAAAGTTATATAAATTATGCCCCTGGGGTCAAAATTGGCCCCGCCCCAGGGGTGGGAAGTTTTCAATAGAAACATATAGTAAAACTTTGAAAATCTTCTCCAGAAGATTATTAGCTTTCATATTTGGCACATAGCATCATGTTCAGGTCCTCTACAAAAGTTATATAAATTATGCCCCTGGGGTCAAAATTGGGGCCGCCCCAGGGGTGGGCAGTTTTCAATAGAAACAAATAATGGAATCTTTGAAAATCTTCTCCTCTGAAACTGAAAGGCTCTCATCTTTCATATTTTGCACAGAGCAGCATATTCAGGTCCTCTACAAAAGTTATATAAATTAAGGCCCTGGGGTCAAAATTGGCCCCGCCCCAGGGGTGGGCAGTTTCCAATAGAAATATATAGTGAAAACTTTGAAAATCTTCTCCTCTGAAACTAGAAGGTTCTCAGCTTTCATATTTGGCACATAGCATCATGTTCAGGTCCTCTACAAAAGTTATATAAATTATGGCCCTAGGGTTAAAATTAGCCCCGCCCCAGGGGTGGGCAGTTTTCAATGGAAACAAATAGTGAAATCTTTGAAAATCTTCTCCTCTGAAACTGGAAGGCGCTTAGCTTTCATATTTGGCACAGATCATCATGTTCAGGTCCTCTACAAAAGTTATATAAATTATGCCCCTGGGGTTAAAATTGGGGCCGCCCCAGGGGTGGAAAGTTTTCAATAGAAACATATAGTAAACCTTTGAAAATCTTCTCCTTTGAAATCAGAAGTTTCTCAGCTTTCATATTTGGCACATAGCATCATGTTCAGGTCCTCTACAAAAGTTATATAAATTATGCCCCTGGGGTCAAAATTGGCCCCGCCCCAGGGATGGGCAGTTTTCAATAGAAACAAATAGTGAAATCTTTGAAAGTCTTCTCCTCTGAAACTGGAAGGCGCTCAGCTTTCATATTTGGCACAGAGCATCATGTTAAGGTCCTCTACAAAAGTTTTATTAATTATTGCCCTGGGGTCAAAATTGTCCCCGCCCCAGGGGTGGGCAGTTTTCAATGGAAACAAATAGTGAAAACTTTGAAAATCTTCTCTGAATCTGGAAAATTCTCAGCTTTCATATTTGGCACATAGCATCATGTATAGGTCCTCTACAAAAGTTATATGAATTATGGCCCTGGGGTCAAAATTGGCCCCGCCCCAGGGGTGGGTAGTTTTCAGCAGAAACATATAGAGAAAACTTTGAAAATCTTCTCCTCTGAAACTGAAAGGTTCTCAGCTTTAATATTTGGCTCATAGCATCATGTTCAAGTCCTCTACAAAAGTTATATAAATTACGCCCCTGGGGTCAAAATTGGCCTGCCCCTGGGCCGGCTAGTTTTCTATAGAAACATATAGTGAAAACTTTTAAAATCTTCTCCTCTGATTGTCTGGTGAGCGCTTCAGGGCCATTCTGGCCCTCTTGTTAAAATTACAGTTAGCATGTAAAAGCGATACGTAGGTCTACGTGAGTTAAATGAAATAAGAATTGTTTACGGAAGATGATATGTAATTTTTTATGTATATGGTTTACAGCCTCGAATAATCAGATACCTGCACTTTTCTCCATCATAGCATGTCGAAGGGAAACAAAATAAGATATGACATTATAAATACTATTTTTAGCGTAATTTACTTTCCGAAATTATTACAGGCAGTTCACAGTTATAGTGAAATTTTGAACCGGTTAGAACAACGAACCGTCAACGATTAACCGAGTAACCGTGACAGCCCTAATGACAAGTATATATTTTGTTGTTTAGTAACATTAAAAATGATTACACTGAGTAAAACTTTATAATTTGTTTTTATTTTACGTACTAAATAATTAAGTCAGTGTTTGCTGCTGTGAATCTTTTCCTAATGGCAGTTTGTGCAATCAAATTGTGTAAGATAGCTGTAGGAAAGTTCTTTTCATTGAATATATTGTTGATATGAACGCCGAATTTTACTGTGTTTGACGTACAAGTAATCGTTTTAAAGCTGTCACCGGTTCGCACTCAGGGACGAGGTCGTGTCCGACTAACTTATTTTGGCCATTTTTCTCATGTTTCTGGTGCCGTGTTAAGTTTATCCCTTATTTGACCGGGAAAATCTTTGCATATTCGAATAAAACAATGTCTTTGCTTACAGAATAGCTTTTTATCTGATCGAAATCGGTGCATTTCTTGCAGAACAAAGGGTTTAAAGTAGATGAGTTGGTAATTTGGATCTTTGAAGTCGGATCCCTTCTTTCTATATATGCATGCATATACCGACTCAAACGTGTCTTACCCCTATGTATGTCACAGGATGCATAGCCATTGGTTTGTACAATTATATTTTCTTCATACACCCTCACTGTGTTTGCCAGTGAGTTAACCCGGCCATTCCCTCATATTGACGCCATTTGACGCCTCTGCAAAAGTCACCTGTTGAAACAATTGTGATAAATAGAGCATTTGCTCATATAGGAGCAAATGCTCTATTTATCACAATAGTTTCAAACTACAATATTCTAAAATTTTACTTTTCTCTAGTTAATGCTCCTTTTCAGTAGATTTACAATATTCAAAGAGGTTGGATCTAAAAGCCTATGAGGTAATGGGTTAATATTGCTGATTGTCAGCCAGTGCAATTTAAGTCTGCATTAATTAGAGATAGATCTGTTTATGATTTGTATGAACAGTTTTTCATGTTGCTGGGAGTCTAATAAATGGGCCTAGTGGCAAGACTTGAGGCCCTTTAGGTGAAGGGAACTGATGCAGAAACAAATTCATTGAACTGTCGATTATTATGTCATTTACTCATTGTTTTGATTGTAATATATTTCTTTCTGTGTTTAACAAATTGTGAAATAATTGTCTGCTTGTATCCAAAGTCTGTTCTGTTTTGGAGTTGATGAATGCACATGCTTTAAAGAGAGTTTGGATTGTTATGTGTTTTATCCTATTTTGTTCTGTGATCCTTTTCCATTCTGAATAGTTTGTTCCGGGATCGATCCACTCCCGTTCCAAATTAATTTGTTCCAGGACCAACTCCCATTCCAAATTAATCTGTGTTTTTGTTTTAGTGCGATCCCAGTTCCATTTTGAGTTCTGTTCCGGATTTTAGTAATGATCGACCCAGTGCATGTTGCTTAATTATAACACCTTTGCAAACAAAGTAGAATATGGCTCCTGATCATCTTGGTTCAAATATTTCACAAGATTCATTTTTTCAGCCGAATTAAGAATTAGATTGGGGTAAGAGTTGTAGCTGAGATGCGTACTGATCAATCAAAATCATTTGTTTCTCAGCCAAACCCTATCTTGCTGCAGCTGATTCTAATGAGTTTCAGCAAGATAGGGTTTGGAGGAGAAAAACAAAATATTTTAACCCTTTCCCTGTTCTATGTTTATATCAAGTTCAATACCTATTGAATATTCATTAGCAAAATAGTTATAAAGAAATGTGGAAGGTGGGATATTGTAGACATTTTAGAAAGCAAAGAAACAGATCTCTCCAATTCTATTAGGTGGCGGTGGTCTAGTGGTAACGCGCTTGACTATCAGTCCGGAGGTCCGGGGTTCAAATCCCGGTCCCGCCCGGAAATATCAGAGACGCTTTTCCGTGTCTCCCACCTGCACATTCTCTCCACCCAGGGGTTAAAATGGGTACCTGTAAGGGTCACTCGCCGGTACTGCGGCTGCATGATTGCGCCGTATGTTAGCAGTGCTCAATATTGTAGGCCAGTGACTCAATGACCAGGGGAGTAAATGTACAGTCGGCTGAGCGGTCATTCGGACTGAAAGTAGACTATAACTAGGTACTTTACTTTATTAGCATACAGAGCAGACCCTGATCAGACGGCTCCTCTAGGAGCCGTCTGATCTGGGTCTACTCTGTTTGCAAATGCGTGAAAGAGTTAAATAGAGTTTGTGTCCAGTACCAGATTGCATCTTTCCTTTGTTTTATACCCAGCTGACCATTTCCGTTTATGTGCTTTATAATCACATTTATAATCTTCTCTGCATAGATTGCATATTCATGTCTGAGTTAATTTCAGCTTATGCTCTCAAATTATAAAATAATGACTTCCTGATTCATTATATTTGAAAGGACAGAGACCATATTATAATGTCTAGTTTGTTATACAAAATTAATTAGTTAATTGCAAAGTCATGCCTTTTTAGCTAACCAGAGCACAAAGTGCTCAGGGTGAGCTTTTGTGATCGCCTGATGTCCGTTGTCCGTCGGCGTGCGTCGTCGGGCGTCAACAATTTCAACCTTTAAAAATCTTCTCCTCTGAATCTACAGGGTTCTCAGCTTTCATCTTTGGTACATAGCATCATTTGTTGGTCCTCTACAAACGTTATATAAATTATGCCCCTGGGGTCAAAATTGGCCCCGCCCCAGGGGTGCCTTGTTTTCAATAGAAACATATAGTAAACCTTTGAAAATCTTCTCCTCTGAAACTGGAAGGTTCTCAGCTTTCATATTTGGCACATAGCATCATATTCAGGTCCTCTACAAAAGTTATATAAATTATGGCCCTGGGGTCAAAATTGGCCCCGCCCCAGGGGTGGGCAGTTTTCAATGGAAACAAATAGTGAAATCTTTGAAAATCTTCTTCTCTGAAACTGGAAGGCTCTCAGCTTTCATATTTGGCACAGAGCATCATGTCCAGGTCCTCTACAAAAGTTATATAAATTATGGCCCCGGGGTCAAAATTGGCCCTGCCCCAGGGGTGGGCAGTTTTCAATAGAAACAAATAGTGAAATCTATGAAAATCTTCTTCTCTGAAACTGGAAGACTCTCAGCTTTCATTTTTGGCACAGAGCATCATGTTCAGGTCCTCTACAAAGGTTATATAAATTATGGCCCTGGGGTCAAAATTGGCCCGCCCCAGGGGTGGGCAGTTTTCAATGGAAACAAATAGTGAAATCTTTGAAAATCTTCTTCTCTGAAACTGGAAGGCTCTCACCTTTCATATTTGGCACAGAGCATCATGTCCAGGTCCTCTACAGAAGTTATATAAATTATGGCCCGGGGTCAAAATTGGCCCGCCCAGGGGTGGACAGTTTTCAATAGAAACAAATAGTGAAATCTTTGAAAATCTTCTTCTCTGAAACTGGAAGGCTCTCAGCTTTCATTTTTGGCACAGGGCATCATGTTCAGGTCCTCTACAAAGGTTATATACATTATGGCCCTGGGGTCAAAATTGGCCCCGCCCCAGGGGTGGGCAGTTTTTAATAGAAACAAATAGTGAAAACTTTGAAAACCTTTACCTCAAAAAACTTGAAGGTTCTCAGCTTTCATATTTGGCACGTAACATCATGTTCAGGTCATCTATGAAAGTTATATAAATTATGGCCCTGGGGTCAAAATTGGCCCCGCCCAAGGGTTGGGCAGTTTTCAATAGAAACAAATAGTGAAATCTTTGAAAATCTTCTCCTCTGAAACTGGATGGCTCTCAGCTTTCATATTTGGCACAGAGCATCATGTTCAGGTCCTCTACAAAAGTTATATAAATTATGGCCCCGGGGTCAAAATTGGCCCTCCCCAGGGATGGGCAGTTTCAAATAGAAACAAATAGTGAAATCTTTGAAAATCTTCCTCTCTGAAACTGGAAGGTGCTCAGCTTTCATATTTTGCACATAGCATCATGTTCAGGTCTTCTACAAAAGTTATATAAGTTATGGCCCGGGGGTCAAAATTGGCCCCGCCCCAGGGGTGGGCAGTTTTCAATAGAAACATATAGTGAAAACTTTGAAAATCTTCTCGTCTGAAACTGGAATGTTCTCAGCTTTCATATTTGGCATATAGCATCATGTTCAGGTCCTCTGCAAAAGTTATATAAATTGTGCCTCTTGGGTCAAAATTAGCCCCGCCCCTAGTTTTCTATAGAAACATATAGTGAAAACTTTGAAAATCTTCTCCTCTGATTGTCTGATGAGTGCTTCAGGGCCATTCTGGCCCGCTTGTTATAATAAAGATATTTAAACAATTGTTAAGTGTTATTCATGTGTTAATATTTTTTTCTAATATTTATAACAGCAAGCCTAACAACATGGCTTATTTACTTGGAGCTGCAGCAGTGATGGAGAGTCTACAGAGAGATGTTCGGGATGTCCAGGGGTGTGTGGCAGATATCATATCAAGGGTAGGGCCAGTCCAATTCACATCTTGGAAGTTCCCAGACAAATCTGCCTGTGAGTTAGACATAGAAGACTTGTTAGATCTGTACAGCTACTCAGATGATGAAGAAGAGAGGCAGGTGGCACATATTGCTCTGTATGAACTTGTTATAGATAGGTAAGAACAAAGGATAGATCTGTGATCTAGATGTACATGGAAGAACTAAGAATCTGTGATAGATCTAGATGTTCATGTAAGAACCGAGAATCTGTGATCTAAGTGTATATGTAAGAACCTGTGAACTTGGTCAACACATAAGAACCAATAATTTAAAATCTAAGTCTACATGCAAGAACCAAAAATCTATGATCGGGGTCCGCACGTTTTGCATCAATGTCAAGTAGATTTTTTTAATGCATTTTATCCCTTTGCTCTATGAATATTAATGTTAGAAAGAATAATGACGGTATCAATATTAATTAGCTGAATTTTTATAGAGGCATATGGACATAATTTTTAGCCTAAAATTGGCAGAAACTGTAGAATCAGATCTGAATTGTTTCATATAAACTTTTTATAAAGGAAACAGATCAGAATCTGATCAGCAAGCTTAGCAGTTGAGCTTAATACACTACTTACGTTTTGTATTAGAATCCACCTGCTTTTAAATGTCTCAGTGTTTATTTGCTTTTCACTTTCACCTTTTACCTGATAAAGGTGTCTTTTATTGGACTTTTAATGCCTTTACAGAGTGGACCCAGGTGAGACAGCTCTTGTGGGAAATCTTATTCTTCCTTTCTTACTCTCTTGTAAATATGCAATTTAATTATAAAAAAAACAAAAAACAACAGCCACTAATATTCATAAAGTCACATTAGTTTTCATGAATATTCATCAGGTAAAGGACTAAAATGACTGTTGTAATTAAGGAGTTCTGTGTCAGGATTGTACTCTTAACCCTTACCTTCATAATTATAAACATGTTTTCTCGCATTTGCAAACAGAGTAGACCCAGATCTATCTGGAGCCATCTGATCAGGGTCTGCTCTGTTTGCTAATGGAATTTGATAGAACTGTTTCTTTACTTTCCAAAATGAATACACTGTTCCAGCTTCCATATTTTATTATAAGTATTTTGTCTACAAATATTCAGTAGGTATTGAAATCTGGACTGAATATAGAATATAGGGAAAGGGTTAACCCAAGACATGCCTTTTAAACACCTTTGCAACAGTATACCCTGATCAGATGGCTGCTGATGAGCCATGTGCACAGAGACTGCTCTGTTTGCTTATGTAATAATATAGACCAGGCTCTACAGTTTCTGCCATGTCACTGTAAGTATTCATCTGACTTATATTCATGATGTCATTATTTCTGACATGAATATTCATGGAGTTAAGGGTGAAACAATCTTAGTAAATCAGTCCTTTTTAACAATTCAGCATTCAAAGGGTTAGAGAAAAAATTTTGTTGTGCAATCCTCAAAGTTTTAAAATTTGAATTAAAATAACATTTTGTTCACATCCCTTGTCAGTGGCGTCACATGAGCATATTGTTTTGTTTTTGCAGGCTTGTTTTGCTCCTTCATATGATGGCTACTTATACAGAAGGTGTCTTTAAGACCGCACGGGCTGAGGTAGAACCCTGTAAGGGAACAGGAACCTCAGTGGGGGTGGTTGTCAAAAAGTACTGGACTAGATTAGCCCAACTCCAGCAAGTTGTAAAGCAGGCTGTTATGGAGGTGAGAGAATAAAATTGTATGCAGTGATAATTAGCTGAACAGGCTCAAAAATCTGGAAAACACATTATCATAAGGCAATTTTCTCTGAATCAGTTACATATTGCCATGGTTTGGCATGTGTTGATTTTTTCTAAAATAACAGTAGTTAGAAAATCTATCACAGGAATCAATGTGGCCAGAGTGATGAATGTCTTTATATACAAATATAAGATGCATAACCAGGCAACAGCAAAACAATGATATTTACTGGTTTTATTCAGAGCTATTTGAGCCTTGTTGTATGAAATTCAATTTGTAAATGAATGCAAAAAGTGTTGACTTAAATCAGCAGCCATGTCACTTACCAGAGCAGTCCTAGGTCAGATGATGTTTTCTATAAATTTGGAGTTCAAATGTTTCAGCCTAGTTGATCAAGAGACTTTAAGAGTGAATTACTATCAATGATGATCATTTCTATTTGCAGGAAGGTTACAGTGATAATTTGGTATCTATATATAATTTCAAACATCACTTTTAAATTCACTTTTTTTTTAATTTTGGATTAGTTTTGATAATTCAAGTTTATAGTGATGCATGCTGGATTCTGATGTTTTGAATTTAATTGATCAAACAAGTTGGTACAATGTCCTGTGTTAGTTTTCACTGCATGAACACCTAGATACAAGTTAACATTCTTATTTACTAGAACCGTTTAGTATGTCTATAGACAGGAACATATATAAAATGTATTAACCCCTTCTCTGTTGAATATTCATGCAAGAAATAATAACATCATGAGTTTTTATTATGGCATATCATGTACACAAGAGTTTTTCATACAGTAAAACCCCTTTTAACTGGATATTCAAATAAATAATTGGTATAGAAGACAGATGCATTAAGCAGCCATCTGCCTAAAAGGATCTTAAGTCTCATCTACTAGAATTCCAGTATAGAAGGGTTATACTGTTTTATTCATAAGCACACACAGCAAACCCTGATTCAATGACTCCCGTAGGAGCTGTCTGATCATGGTCTACTCTATTTGCAAAGGTATAAACAAAATTATGAGGATAAGGGTTAATGAAACATTTTTTTCCAGAATAGCACCTATATTTCTGTACCAAATACTGTGATGAGACTACTATTTAGAATTGTTTCTATGAGATAATTTTATCCCTTTCCTTGATATAACCGCTTTCTCACCCCGTACAAACACCCTGACTCCTATAGGAGTCTAAGTAATGCATTCCTTTCAACTTGCATGAGGCTGTGTTACTAGATACGCATAGTCTAAGATCCTTTTAGGCAGATGGCTGCTTAATGCATCTGTCTTCTATACCAATTATTTATTTGAATATCCAGTTAAAAGGGGTTTTACTGTATGTAACAAGCGGTTATATCAAGGAAAGGGATAAAATTATCTCATAGAAACAATTCTAAATAGTAGTCTCATCACAGTATAGGAACCCTCTTATCAGTGTCTGCTCTGCTCTTCTTACAAGATATAGGTCTTGTTCTACAGTTGTTCACTTCCCTGTTGTCAAAGCAAAAAGTTTCCCTGAACATTTCACATGATTAATCTTCAGCTTATAAATATTGTGAAGTCATTATTTCGCACATGAGTATTGAACAGCAAAAGGGTTAAACAATGATCAACACCTAGGGTTTTGGAGAAAAATGACAATTTGTTAGTAAATATATGCCCTTTCCTCTGGCTTTGTATAAATATTTTCATCTGACTCAACTCTTCACCTCATAGATATGTTTGTTACCAAACCATTTACTCCATAAATACACTTTTCTACTCTTTTGCAAACAGAGCAGACCCAGATTAGACTGCTCCTGTAGGAGCCTTTTAATTAGGGTCTGCTCTGTTTGCTTATGATAACATATGGATATGATTCTACATTTTCTGCCATGATCAAAATTACCTGTGTGCATGTGTTATTGTAACAGGAATATAGCAATATATGAAAATGATATTCCTAAGTGTAGTCTGGCAAAGGTTTAATTAATTAAAACTTTCATTTAAAAAATACTGTCAGACCATCAAACTATTTGGACCCTTACAAGACCACATAGTTTTTGCTTACCAATACTTAATCTTTACAACGCTATCCAGGTTTTACTGTATGTAGACAAAGATCAGGTCTCATGTATGAATTATTGTAGATACATTGTACATACGAATTAGCAGTGTAGGTTCAGAGATTTTAGCATGAGAACACAATGTGTGTAATGTTGTATGGTACATGTACCGGTTATACGGTATATCATATATAGTTTGCCACAAATTGCATGTGCAATTGAACTTCAATATCTCAAACTCCGATAACTTGAACTTTGTGACAATTCAAAGTAAAAATTTGGTCCTACCAAAATATACAATATAGACTTGATTTGTTCTAAAATGTATCACTATGCATATCTAGTAACACAGCCTCATGCAAGTTGATAGAAATGCATTACTTTCGACCTGTATAATAACCCATTCCCTCATAGGCTATTTTTAGATCCAATAACTTTGAATAAATCTACGAGCATTAACAAGAGACAAGGAAAATTTTAGAATTTTGTAGCTTAGAAATCATTGTGATAAATAGAGCATTTGCTCCTTAGGAGCAAATGCTCTATTTATCACAATGGTTTAAAGAAATGAATATTACAGAGGCGTAGAAAGGCATATATATATGGAGGAAAAGGTTTAGCTCTGAACTTCAGAAATTGTCCAGATTAGAAATTGGATGACTCAAACTTCTGTTAAAACTCGAGGTAAATTTTACTGTCTCTTGGGGTTTGAGGTATTGAAGTTCAGCTGCATCTGTATAGTTTTATGTTACTTTCATGAATGGGGTCTGAAAATATGGGTCATCTGGAATCTTTTAGGATTTCAGATCCCCAAATACCAGTAGACCCTGAATTAAGATACATTTCTTTGGGAATCATGTCTTCACAGCGACTGATCTAAATCTCAAGCAACACAAGTGTTCAAGGAAACACTCTCTTGCAGTGCCGTAAAACCTCTCTAAACCAGATGTTTGAACCTTAGTATAGATATCAGTCCTGGAGACAGGTAGCAGCTTGATGCAGTGTGAAAGTCAGGCAGAAAGCTCCTGTAGGACCTGCATTAAGCAGCAACCTGACTAAAAGTATCAATATTCTTCTCTTTAAAATTCCGGTTTAGATCGGTTTTACTGTAGATCAGTTTTGACTTATTGTTGCAATCAGCCTGACATACTGGCCACATTTGCAGATAATTGCATGTACATCCATGTATTCATGTGTCCATCAACTTATCAAAACTTTCATGTGAAAAAAGATTTCAATCTAACTTTGCACTCATATAATCATGATTATTTTTTTGTGTCATATTCAAGAAATGTAAGTCTAACATGATCATTATGTTTTTAGCAAATTTTGCCTTTCCAAAAATTTCTCATGCATAAATAGGTTTTGATTTAATTTGACATGTATTTAAATCACAAAAAAAGTCTAGGAAACTCTAGAAACATAACTCTAGCTTAACCCATTTTCAAATTATCTACCTTTTCTGATTGCATTTCTTCCATTGTAGATTTTTGCCTGCATTAGGACTCAACATGCTGCCTGCAGGCATCAGTCATTAGTTTCTAGAAATCTTTCTAATAACAATGGGAATTTTAATTCGTTACAACATAAAATGTTAATCTATTACCTGATAGAGATATCTTTTAACACTTCTGCAAACAGGGTAGACTATGAACAGACAGCCCCTGTAGGAGTCCTGACAAGGGTCTACTCTATTTGCTTATTATATAAATCTGATTCTGCAGTGCCTGTCATGATCAAAAGATCAAGTATTCGACTATTCATACGCCATTGTAAAAAAAACAGCTAAAAATATTCATCATGTCATAATGAAATTAACATGGATATCCATCGGGTAAAAGGTTCATAAGATTTTAGTAACAATTGGTTTCCAACAGTTGACTATTATTGTCACTGGTTTTAACCCATTCCCGCATATAAACGCCTTTTGACGCTTCTGTTAATGTCACTTTGTGAAACCATTGTGATAAATAGAGCATTTGCTCCTGTTGTTTCAAAACTACACAATTATGAAATTTTCATTATGTCTCCCCCCATATTTATATGGGGGAGACATATTGTTTTCGTGAGAGTTGTCTGTCTGTCCGTCTGTCCGTCTGTCTGTCACACTTTTTGTCCGGACGATAACTTCAATATGCCTGATGCCAGTTGATTGAAACTTCATATATGGAAAGAGCATAATGAGAGGAAGTGTCATGCACAAGGTCCATAACTCTGGCTTCACTAATATTGGAGTTATTGCCCTTTGTAAAAAAAAATCACACTTTTTTGTCCGGACAATAACTCCTATATGGCTCATGCCATTGGATTGAAACTTCATATATGGAAAGATCATAATGAGAGGAAGTGTCATGCACAAGGTCCATAACTCTGGCTTCACTAATATTGGAGTTATTGCCCTTTGTAAAAAATATCATAATTTTTTGTCCGGACAATAACTTCAATATGCCTGATGCCAGTTGATTGAAACTTCATATATGGAAAGATCATAATGAGAGGAAGTGTCATGCACAAGGTCCATAACTCTGGCTTCACTAATATTGGAGTTATTGCCCTTTGTAAAAAATATCATAATTTTTTGTCCGGACAATAACTTCAATATGCCTGATGCCAGTTGATTGAAACTTCATATATGGAAAGATCATAACGAGAGGAAGTGTCATGCAGAAGGTACATAACTCTGGCTTCACTAATATAGGAGTTATTGCCCTTTGTAAAAAAATCACACTTTTTTGTCCGGACGATAACTTCTATATGGCTCATGCCATTGGATTGAAACTTCATATATGGAAAGATCATAACGAGAGAAAGTGTCATGCACAAGGTCCATAACTCTGGCTTCACTAATATTGGAGTTATTGCCCTTTGTAAAAAAAATCACACTTTTTTGTCCGGACGATAACTTCTATATGGCTCATGCCATTGGATTGAAACTTCATATATGGAAAGATCATAACGAGAGGAAGTGTCATGCACAAGGTCCATAACTCTGGCTTCACTAATATTGGAGTTATTGCCCTTTGTAAAAGCAATCACAATTTTTTGTCCAGATGATTACTCCTATGTGACACATGCCATTGGAGTTAAACTTCATACATGGAACGATCATAATAAGAGAAAGTGTCATGCATAAGATCCTTAACTCGAGCTTCAATAAATTTAGAGTTATTGCCCCAAATTTAGAGTTATTGCCCCTTGTACATTTGTTTAATTCTTTCTTGTCCGGACGATAACTCCTACATGGCTCTTGCCATCGTATTGAAACTTCATACATGGAAAGAGCATGATGAGAGAAAGTGTCATGAACAAGGGCCATAATTCTGGCTTCAATACTTTTGGAGTTATTGCCCTTTGTTACATATTTTGGCCGATCAATAACTCCTGTTTGACTGATGCTATTGGAATGACATTTTATTTTTGGAAAGAGCATGATGAAAGTAAGTGTCATGCACAAGGGCCATAAATCTGGTATCAGTATTTTTGGAGTTATTAGCTGTTATCATTTTCTTCTTGAAAAATGTAGTGTGGAAAACGCATAATGAGGGGAAGTATCATTTATCAAGACCATAACATTTTTAGTGATTTCCCTTTACATATTGTTTTTATTAGAGGGGAGACATCCGTTCTTTTTACAAAAACCTCTAGTTTTCTCTAGTTACTGCTACTTTTTGGTAGATTTAATCAAAGAGGTTGGGTCTAAAAATAGCCTATGTGGGAATTGTTTAATGGGCAGACAGTAACTGTTTCCTATAATTTTCTTCTCAGAAAAACGCTATGAACAGGAAGGTAACAGAAATGGAGAATGATGTCCGAAGACTTGATAGTGAACTGAAGCAGGCACGCAGTACTAGCCATAACAACAGGCCAAAGACTGCCGGACTTGCAGGACTGATTCCGGCTAACAGAGCAGAGATGGTCACAGGTTACACACATGTTATAGCTCGAAGTTTAAAGTGACTTGCTTTAGATTGAATTCATTCTCAAGCATCAGATTGGTCAGATTTTGACTGAAACTCTAAATCTATCCAGTCAGATACTTGAGAATGAACCTAGACTCAAACCCAGAAGTTTTATAACCTTTGGACCAGAACTCCTCAATATACAAGATAAAGCAGTTTCCCATCTATAGCTTAATCAGTCAAGCAATGGCTTTTGAATTTAAAGTTTGCCTGATTCTACAGTTTTTACCAGGGCTAAAACTAGCCTTTCTTCATAATAAATATTGAGCTAATAGTATTCATGCATACATTATTGCTTACATGAATATTCGTGGAGTAAAGGGTGAAGAGAGATGAAAGAACAGTTAACCCTTCGCTTGCTGAATTTTAAAATACGTTTCTCCTTCTTTACCCATGCCCTGTCGTATAGTTACATATATCTGCATTGTGTACACGTATTTCGCTGTGCAATCACTGCTGTGTAGTGCACTGGTTGCACAATCAACTTGTTAATAGTGCAGACCCTGATGAGACAGCTCCTGCAGGAGCTGTCTCATCTGGGTCTTCACTATTTACAGGTAGGTATATTGACGTGAATAGCAAGCGAAGGGTTAAATATGAATTGCAGCATAGGAAAAATTTTGCTTACAATACATGTAGTTACTAAGTGTCACAGCAATATGATTTATGACTTCAGGTTTAAGTTTTGACCCATCTCAGCTGAAGCAGTTTGGACTTCTTGCAAAGGATGAGTACAACAAATCCTGCCAGACTAACGAGACAGCTTTTACACCATGTGACTCCTGCTCTGTTGTGCAGAAAAGTTTCCGTCAGTCAGGGGAAATAATTGTAGGCATTTGTCAGCAACAGCAAATACCATCTTGCCTTCAGAAATTCCGTCCGCAGGTTTCACACCTGGACTGGCTGTCAGGAAATGATGTTTCTCGTTGGGCCACAGAACAGAACAAAGACTTACAGAGAATAAACAAACTGACAGCTACAATAAAACCACTGAAAGATGAGTTTTCACAGTGTTCTAAGCGGAATGAAAAGTTAGAAAACAGGGTGTTAAATTTTGATCGTGATTTGAAGAAGGAAAAAGATGAAAGGAGTATAATGCACAAGCAATATGAGTCGAAGATTAGAGAAATGGAGACACAGTTCAATCAGACAATAGAACTAGAGAAGCAGCAGAAGGATCTGCTAGAGCAGAATAAACAGGAATTAGAGAGACTGGTACACAACCACAAACAAGAGCTACAGCAACAACAGTCACTGTTGAAAAATTTAGGTTTGTAAGACAAGTTAACATGGCTGCACAGTAGAACATGTCATAAGCGGCCATGAAAAGAATGTCTAATTATGGGTCTTTAACCCATTCCCTCATATTGACGACTTTTGACAACTCTGTAAAAGTCACTTTGTGAAACAATTGTGATAAATAGAGCATTGGCTCCTATAGGAGCAAATGCTCTATTTATCACAATGGTTCCAAACTACAAAATTCTAAAACTTTCCTTTTCTCTTGTTAATGCTCCTTTTCGGTAGATTTATTCAAAGAGGTTGTATCTAAAAATAGTCTATGAGGGAATGGGTTAAGGCAGATGGAAGATTAATTCAAGTCGGAAGTAATGCAGAAAGCTCCAACACTTTTGTCCTGCATTAAGCAACCACCTGCATTTTAAGACTCCTATGTTCAATAATTAAATGGCTGCTCATGACAAGTTTTACTGTATTTAGGAGGAGCATTTGAGAAATCTTGGAACATACTCTCTGTGTTTCTCTGGAAAACTCTGTCTTGTTGGTACTCATTAGAATCATTTCTCTGGGGAAATTCTAATGAGTTGGTTTGCCAGAGAAATAGCATATTTAAATAGAGTAGTATACTTGGTATTTACAACTCTAGGAAACTAAATTTAGTTGATGACAAACTAGGGCTGAATTTGAACAGGTGCTGACAATGACATTTCAACAATTCTTTAGTCAGCTCAGGCAAGACATTTTAGAGATTTGTTAATACATGGTAATAATACACAATAATCCAATACATAAAACATGGAAGAATCCACATTGCACAAATGGGTTAATAGGCTATACATTTCAATGGTTTCATCTAACTGTAACAAATACTAATACATATTGTACAGAGGTTTCTTTTAAACCATACAATTGTAGTGTCAAAATTCCTATGAAAGTAGCTAGCTTTCCCCCCTGTATTAACCCTTTACTCGATATGGACACACAAATACTATGATGAGGTATCTCATGTACACATGGTCTGATAAGCACCTTCTCTGTTTGCTTTTAAAATAACAGTTTCTGTCATGGAAGAATTGCCTTGTTCATGATGCAGTGAAAAGAAATATTCATAGTCATTATTGCTGTTAAAGGGAGGTAATTAAGTAAATGGTTAAACTGTCACTTGCTTTTGTAGTTGTCATTTTAGAGTTTTATTGTCAGAGGTCTAGATAAGATGCGTAAATTAAAACATTTTCAAGAATAACTTCTTTATTTCTCCACCAAACCTTATGTTGTGACCACTCTTTAGAAACATCTCAAAGAGATGATTGGAAAGAGTGATCACAACATAGGGTTTGGTGGAGAAATAACGATTTTAGTACATGTACTTGAGTATGCACGTTTCTCTGTAGCTACATGTATGTATTGTTATACCATTTGTTGATTTATTTATACAGAGACTACCAAAGCTAAGATGGAAGATGAACTGTCTCAGACAAAAGTTAACACAGTTGAGGTCCAAAGACTCGAGAAGGAAATGACAGATCTGCAAGGCAAGCTTGGAGAAATATCAAACAAAATGGAAACTTCATCCAAGGAACTACAAAAAGAACAGGCAAAGTACAAGAATGCAGCCAAAAATAACCAGGTAATATTTGTGGAAGCTGTGTCCACATTATTGATACAAATACTCATGCCACAAACCCTCCAAGTTTGAATATTAATTTATTCAACCTTTACTCCATAAATACATCTTTTCTACTCTTTTGCAAAAAGAGTAGACCCAGATCAGGCGGCTCCTGCAGGAGCCGTCTAATCAGGGTCTGCTCTGTTTGCTTGTGATATAATACAGATATGATTTTACTGTTTCTACCGTGATAAAACATTCCTATCTCCATGTTCATTAGTAACAAATGATCTAATTAATAAATTAATTACCATGGTAAATGAGGATCAGATCTGTATAGTATAAACAAACAGTGCAGACCCTGATCAGACAGCTCCTACAGGAGCTATCTGATCTGGGTCTACTCTGTTTGCAAAGGCATAAAAAGATGGGAATGTGATGTAATGGGTTGAACACATTGCTGATAGATCTCTGCAGTCTTATTGTTTGCATGCTGAGTTATTGTCATCTGCAAGAATTGTCGTCTGTCACAATTTTCAAAGTTGACATTTCATAAATACTATCAGAAGGTTGAACAGTTTGGATCCAGATAAGACACTGATTAATTAGACTTCTCATCTGTATCCAAACTTTGCATAGGTATTCATAAATACGCCACTAGTGCATTAACCCTTCGCTTGCTAATCACGTCAATATACCTACCTGTAAATAGTGAAGACCCAGATGAGACAGCTCCTGCAGGAGCTGTCTCATCAGGGTCTGCACTATTTACAAGTTGATTTTGCAACCAGTGCACTCCACAGCAGTGATTGCAAAGCGAAATACTTGTACACAGTGAAGATATATGTAATTATACAACAGGACATGGGTAAAGAAGGAGAAATGTATTTTAAAATTCAGCAAGTGAAGGGTTAATAGTTTAAAGTTAACCCGTTCTCTACTGATCACTGTGGATGTCATTCTGTCGTATTGATGCCATTTGACACCTTTGTAAATGCAACTTTTGTAAACTCCATAGGAGCAAATGCTCTATTTTTCACAATGGCTTCAAAGCTACACCATTCTAAAATTTTCCCTATTTTCTTGTAAAATGGTCCTTTTCAGTAGAACTTGCCAATGAGGGAATGGAATAAGGCAGGTTGTATTTTGATTCAGGATAAAAGCAATGTAGAAAGCTTTCAAAGGAGCTCTTTTACATTACTCTCATTTTGTATTCAGTAGCCACCAGTTTTATGTTTCCAAGAGGAGCTGTCTAATCATGGTCTGCTCTGTTTGCTTATGAAATTATAATAGTTCTCACCCTATAGTTTCTACCAATACCAAAACTCTTTGCATATGATACCATAGACACGTCTACCATAGACATGCCTACCATAGACACGTCTACCATAGACACGTCTACCACAGACACATCTACCATAGACACGTCTACCATAGACACGTCTTCATGGCACTGAAGGGGATAAAAAAGTTTTATAGCATTAGTTACCCTTTAGTCCATGAATATTCATGTTAGAAATAATGATATCTTGATTATTGATTAGATTGATTGTTATAATAGCACATAGACAAAGGAATTTGTGGTCATGGCAGAAACTGTAGAATCACAGCTATATTGTGATTTTAGTTTGCAGATACATGTACACACAAGTTGCCTGGTAATTGCAAATAGAGATGTGCTCTGATCATGGTCTGCACTGTTTTGTATTTCAAAACCCTTTAGCAAAATGAATTTATGAACAATTCTAGCATAATAAGTTAGCTAGAATATTACAACCAAACCTTCCTAATTTGTTTTAGAGTTTGCAATCAAAACAACAATCTCTGCTTCAAAGAATTGATGAAATGGATCAAGAGAATAAAGAACTGCAGGAGCAGGTCAATGACCTGGAGGAGGAAAAGGAAACCTTTGAAGAGAAACTGAATGAGAGCAAAAGGGAAGCAACTCAGCTGGAGAGGAAATTGAGAGAAAAAGAGGTTGGTCAATAGAGTGACATAGAGCTGTAGACAAATGTATATGTCTTACTTATTAGGTTGTCTGCTTTTTATAAAAAAAAAGAAACAATAAAAACAACAACTAGTGTTGTCGTCATTGTTGTTGTCTTAAACTCTTTAAAACTCTCTGCATAAATTTCAACTTGCGTTAAACTACCACCTGTCGTAAATCCCATGAATTAAATTAGAATTTGTTTGTGAGACTGTTGTAGAAAAGAAACAAACCCTCAACCCTCTACCTCATACAAACACCTTTCCATACTTTTGCAAATAGAGTAGACACAGATCAGATGGCTCCTGTAGGAGCCATCTGATCAGGGTCTGCTCTGTTTGCCAATGAAATACTATAGATATGATTCTACAGTTTCTGCCATGGTAAAATATTCCCTTATCGATAATGCCATTATAAAACCTCAGTTAACCCATTCTCCCATAGGCTATTTTTAGAACCAACATCTCTGAATGAATCTACCCAAAAGGAGCATTTACTAGAGAAAAGTTATATTTTAGAATCTCAAAGTTTGAAACCAAATGCTCTATTTATCAAAATGGTTTCAAGAAGTGGTTATTACAGAGGCGTAGAAAGGTGTATCTATGGAGGAAAGGGTTAATTGTTATTGGTGATGTAAATAGTACTAAATGTTTATGAGGTAAAGGGTTAAAACGAGAGACCTTCACTTTATGTTTCATCCAGAGTGAAATAGAGCAGGTGACAGCTGACAAAGAAAGCCTAGAACAGACCATCTCGACACTGGAAACCAGCCTGCAGTCACTGAATGATAAATTGGAGGAAGCCAAAGAGCGGGAAAGATTGATAGTAGAATACCCAGATATAAATGGACCAGTTAACCCAGACCTAACAGGTACAGAAGAATATTGATTTAACCATTAACCTGTTACTCCATAAACATTCCTTTTAATGCCTTTGCAAACAGGGTAGGTCCAGATCATTTCATAGCTCTCTGATCTGGGTCTGCTCTGTTTCTTTAGATAGATATATATCGATAGACCTGATTCTACCATTTCTGCAGTAGCAAAAGTTTTCTGTATAATTTTTTTTCTGTATTTGGGCAATTGTAAAAAACAATTTTAATAATATTCATAATGTCAATATTTTCACCATGAATACTCATGGAGTAAAGGGTTTAACTTTGATGCCTTTTCAATCAGAGCAGACCCAGATCAGAAGCTCCTGTAGGTCTTCCAGAGTCTGCTCTATTTGCTCATAGAATAGAACAGATATGAATAATATGATTCTTCAGTTTATGCCATGGCCAAAGATTTCTGTGTTCATGAAAATTAATGTTTTTCTTTGCAGATATAAGTTAGAATGTGTTAATCAATATCTCATGTTCCTTAAATTTTGTACCCAAAGATCTATAGTGATCTTTACCTTTGATCACCATGTTAAGTACTGGACTATTGATTGTCTGCAGGTTTGTAATATTTTATGCATCAATTGTACATAAATCTACTGTTTGGTCCTGTTTTATGGGTGTTTGAAATAAGGGAAAACTCAATTCAAACTAGGTGATTCAAGTGCATATGCACAGTTTCATCATGTCATAAATATTTAGTTGATTTTACTCCACATACATGCTATTTAACACCTTTGCAAACAGAGTAGACCCTGATCGGATGGGCCCACCAGCTGTCTGATGAATGTCTACTCTGTTTGCTTATGAAATTATATAGAGTTGATTATATAGTTCTCTCCATTGCCAAACAATCCTGTGTTCATTTACCATTATAAAAAATTAGCTAATGATATATATGATGTCATAATTTCTGACATGAATATTCATTGGATAAAGGTTTAAGAAATACATATCTACGTATTCTACACTATAATTGCTTGTAGATCATTAGTTGAAAGTGCTATATTTATAGATTTCTTCTTTAAAAATGCATTAGAGTATGGTTTACAAGAAACAGAATTATGATAATGTTAGAACACTCATGTTCTTCAATAGTTACCTCCCTTAGTTAGATTCACAATTATTGACTAATGGAATGTTCAAAAGTATTTACCCATGTAGGAGGGGTAGCGACAAGTTTTACAAAGTCTATTTCGCGCACATCGGTGAGAAGAACCAAATGAATTGGCACATGAGAGCGTGGCAGAGAACAGTTTCTGAAGAAAGCCAGTAGTCGTGCACCTGTTTGCGGCGCTCTCGTTCTAAATTATGCCCTTCAGAGATTTTGACATATTACAGTTTTGTTTAATGACCATTGTTTATTGTCCAAAAATGTTGACAAAAGTAATACATACATCAGTATATTTATACACGTGATATACACATGTTAAGTCATGAATAGATTCAAACTCTTTGCTAGTGCCTTTATATGTGAAAGCGATATATCCTAAATATTTATCCTCTTACGTTTTGGTATCGTCAATATGCCTCTGAACCAATCAATGACCGCCCTAGATATTTGTGTCAAGTTTCATGTGATACTTCCAACAATGCATATGTCATAATAGTTATACCAGGTATTTACTTGTTACAGTTTGCAACAGAGTTCTTTATCATCATGCCATAGTATATTTTCTTGTTTACATAGTTATTTGTTTCATAATAAATGACTATAATTTTAATTTATAGCCTTGTCTCTTTATTATCACCTTTTTAGAGAAGGGGAGTAGGATATTCATTTATCCTCATTTATTTTAGCTCACCAGAGCACGAAGTGCTCATGCTGAGCTTTTAGGATCGTTGGATGTCCCTCGTCTGTTGTCCGTTGAGATACCACATTTTGCACTTGATCTCTAAGTAAATTGGTTTGTGTTTTGCCCTGCATGAAATTTAGGTCAATCTCGAATATGGGTCAACTGGGCTCAAAAACTAGGTCACTAGGTCAAATCTTAGAAAAATCTTGTTAACGCTCTAGAGGCTACAAATCTTATTGGATCTTACTAAAATTTTATCAGAATGTGTCTCCATGAAATCTAGGCCAAGTTCGAATATGGGTCATGTCGGGTCAAAAACAAGGTCACTGGGTCAAATCTTAAAAAATCCTAAACACTCTGGAGGCCACATTTTGCACTTGATCTTTAAGTAAATTGGTTTTTGTATTGGCCCTGGTGAAATCTAGGTCAAGTTCGAATATGAATCGCCTGCAGTCATAAACTAGGCCACTAGGTCAAATCATAGAAAAATCTTGTTCACACTCAAGTGGCTACAAATGTTATCAGATCTTACTGAAATTTTATCAGAATGTTTGTCCACATGCAATCTTGGTCAAGTTCAAATATGGGTCATGTCGGGTTCGAAACTAGGTCACTACGTCATTACACTCTAGAGGCTACATATCTCGTTAAGTTTTTAATGAAATGTTGTATTTCAATTGTCTTAACAAAACAGTTCCTTATTAAAAACCTTCCTTGTACACAAATTTCGCGGCGATCCGATGCCTTGCATCAGTATTCGTCTTGTATTATTTGTTTATATATTATGACATAACCTGTAGCAGAAAGCGATAATTACAAGTGCATCACCAGCACATGAATGTCTCTGTGTGCAGACAAAAATAAAATAGACTGATACTGTTGTCAACACATTTACATTATATCTCTTGACTTTATGAATATTCATGTAAGAAATAATAACATCATGAATATTCATTAGATGAATGTTTTACTATAGCATTTGAATACCAGAATCTTTGACCATGGCAAAAGATGTAGAGTCAGATCTTTATAATTTTATTAGAGAAGTTTGGATCCAGATGAGACACTTTGATACCAGATCCAGACTGTGTACAAAGGCAATCACCAATTCACCAATGTTATATGCCAATGGAAAAAGATTCGCAGTATAACCTAACTAATCTGAAGTGTTCATAAAGAAGATTTGAGAAACATGGTGAAAGTCATGCAGAAAGCTTCTAGAGGAGGTTTCTGCATGGCTTTACCTTGCATTAAGGTGAAACAGATCTTAAACCATTCCCGTATATTGACGCCTTTTGACGTTTCTGTAAAAGTCACTTTGTGAAACCATTGTGATAAATAGAGCATTTGCTCCACAGGAGCAAATGATCTATTTATCACAATTGGTCGACGTTCTTCTACAATGTCGTATGTCAATTTTGCTTGTTTTGAGAAAAACGAAAAAAACATATTCATTTCTGTGTTTGTTTAGTTACGGTTCACAAAATCGGCACACATCATGAGGAGACATTTTCACCTGTTTATGCACGCCACTTATGTGTCTGTGTCCCTTATGTTTCTGTGTCTGTGGCCCTTAGATTTTTTTTGCGGCAATATACGACCTTTAAGAACTTGAATATTGTAGTTTAGAGGTATTATATGACGGATACAACATTTACGAATTTGAAAACTGACTTGCACTTTGTTATACGACAGCTTGGAATGTCAATGTTTCTTTCGAATTCTTAAAAATAAAAGATGATTATTGTACATTAATTAGGCTGCTTTATCACAGAAGGCATATGTACCTTCAATTCCTACATTTAATTCTGAAAATATTAGTCTGAATGACAACACCACCTGAATTCGCAGCAGCTCTCCTCTACATACGACATTTTAGAAGAACAAAAATATTAACTAATAATTATACGATATAAAATCATGTGACATAACTTTGCCGCCTGATTGGCTACAAAAACTAGAAACTCACTAGACGATGCAGAATTTCCCACTCTTTCAGATGAAAAGAAAAATGTTTTCTCACCAGAATCGTTATACGACATTTTAGAAGAACGTTGACTAATTGTTTCAAAACTGTACAATTCTGAAAAATTCCGTTTTCTCTAGTTAATGCTTCTTTTTGGAAGATTTAATGAAAGAAGTTAGGTCTAAAAATAGCCTAAGTGGGAATGGGTTAAAGACAGATAATAGTTCTTATTTTAGTGTTCAGATTAACAAGGTCTTACTGTCCTTTGTCATTTCCCATTTTGTTGGTGCGCAGGTACTGGTGATATTATGTTGGACATGGAAAATCAAGTGAAAGCCAATAACATCCGCATCCAGCTCCTGGAAACACAGAATGAGGGACTGAGAAATTCTGTGTCCAAACTCGTACAGATGCAACAGCAACAACAACAGCAACAGTATCAGCAACATGAATTTGACCAGGAGGACAGATGGGCAACTAAAGTACAGGTAGTGAATATTTGTTAATTTATTGTTCAATGGTTACAGAGTGTATATTGATACTGAGGTCTAGATAAGATGCATAAATTAAAACATTTTTAAGAATAACTTGTTTATTTTCTTCACCAATCCCTAGGTTTTGACCACTCTTAAGAGTTGTCTCTTTGAGACAATTCTAAAGAGTGGTCACAACACTAGAGTATGGTGGAGAAACGATGCATTTAGTATCTGAGTTTGCACATTTATCTGTTGCTCTGTGGTATTAGTATACCTATTTTAAATTAAAGACTAAATTTTCTAGGTGGAGTGATCCATGGGTAACTATGCAGTCCATTTTGGTAAATGGTATTATTTGCTTGAGAATTTTGAATGACAAATAGTGTAAGTCTACGCTAATTAGAGGACTCCTCTAGGAGCCCTTTGATCTTCATCTACACAGTTTGCAAATGTCAATATACAGTTAACCCTCTCTATAATGGCCACTAAATTACTTCAACTATTTTGTGTTAAAGGCAGGTGACTGTTTAAAGCAAGGTGAAAGTAAAACAGAACGCTCCAGTAGGAGCGTTCTGTTTTACTTTCGCATTGCTTTAAGCAGCCACCTGCCCTAAATAACAACTAATTAACACAATTTAGTGGTCGTTAAAGAGAGGTTTTACTGTATTTGTTTCCATAATTCAAAGGATTATTTGACATTTACTGATTATATATAGGAGTCTTAAAAGTGGCTGGTTGATTAACCCATTCCCTCATATTGACGACTTTTGACGACTCTATAAAAATCACTTTGTGAAATCATTGTAATAAATAGAGCATTTTGCTCCTATAAGCAAATGCTCTATTTATCACAATGGTTTCAAACTACAAAATTCTAAAAAAAAATCCTTTTCTCTAGTTTATGCTCCTTTTCAGTAGACTTATTCAAAGAGGTTGGATCTAAAAATAGCCTATGAGGTAATGGGTTAATGCAGAGCAAAGTAATGCAGATATATAGGTCCTTTGGGAGCTTTCAGCTTCACATATGCCCTGCTTTAACCCTTTACTCCATGAACATGTATTTAAGAAATGATGACATCGTGAGTATTAATTAGATTAATTTTTTATTATGACACAAGAACACAGAAATGTTTTACCGTAGCAGAAAGAGTAGAATCTATATTATATCAAAAGCAAACACAGCAGACCCTGATCATACGGCTGAAAATGTCATTATATCTGACATGAATATTCATGGAGTACAGGGTTGAACTAATGCACGATGTGAACATTTTCTGATAATCTTTACTAACAGGTTGGATGAGAGACTCAACATCTCATCAGTATGCAAACTGTTTGACACCAATATTTTGCCATTTACTCCATATAAATATGGCTTTCTACATATTTGAAAACAGAGTAGACCCAGATCAGACAGCTCGTAGGAGCTGTCTGATCAGGGTCTACTCTATTTGCTTATGATATTATATATATATGATTCTGCAGTTTATGCTTTAGCTAAAAATTCTTGTTTCCATGTGCTATTATAGCAAATTAATCTGATTAATATCCATGACTTCATTATTTCTTGCATGAATCTTCATGTAGGAAAGGGTTAAAGCTTGAAGACAAATAAAGCTTATAATTTTAAATGCAAAACCAGGGCAGTTCAAAATCAGCAAGATAAAGATTAATCCTTTCAATACAGGACATGAATCGCCATTGGCCTTTGTAAATGGTGTAGACCCAGATGAGAGGGTTCCTAGGGGAGCCCTCTCATTAGGGTCTGCACTATTTTTCAAGTTTTATTGTTCTTGAAAATATCCCTGTACGTTTACAATAAGCTTGAACGTTTTTAAGTTTGGAATAATCCATTTGCCAATTCAGCACTGAAACTGTTAATCCTTTCCTTCATATAAATGTGTTTACATGTATTTGCAAAAAGAAAAAACCCCAGATCAGACTGCTTCTATATCTAAAGTGGCTACAATTTTCAACTTTCCATATTTCAATATAAATATTTTACCATGAATATTCAGTATTGATATTAGGAATAAACATAAAACAGGGAAAGGTCACTGTATAGTTATATAGGCCAGGGTCATACTGTTCTGTTATGACCAAAACATCCTGTGTCCATATCCTATTATGACAATTAATCTAATTAATATTCATGATGTCATTAATTCTTACATAATATTCATGGAGTAAAGGGTTAGCTTGTTCTATGTGCAAAGTGGCAGCCATTTGCTATCAGCTTGGATTCAGATGCAACTTTAACCCTTTCCCTGTTCTATATTTAGTTCACATTTCAATACCTTCTGAATGTTCAAAGTAATTACATGTATCATGAAATGTGGAAGGTGAAGCATTATAGCCATTTTAGAAAATAAAAAAGCAGGCCAGCTATCACATTCTATTAGCAAACAGAGCAGACCCTGATCAGATGGCTCCTGTTTGCTAATTCATGAAAAGGCGTTTATATGAAGGTAACTCATCTTATCAGGATCCAAGATGTTTGATATCGGGTCAATAGATTTAGTTCAGAAATAAAGACTTAACCCTTTACTCCATAGAGTTGCTTGTTTGACATCTTGCAAACAGAGTAAATGGCTCCGGTAGGAGCCATCTGATCAGGGCCTGCTCTCTTTGCTGATGACATATTATAGATCTGATTCTACAATTTCTGTCGAGAAAAAAATGTGCTTGTCCATAGTGATATTATAAAAGTTCAGTTAATTAACCCATTCCTTCATATAAACGCATTTTCATGTATCTGCAGACAGAGTAGACCCAGATCAGATGGCTTCTATAGGAGCTGTCTGATCATTGTCTGCTGTTTGCACATGGAATTTGAATGATCTGTTTCTTTACTTTCTAGATTGACTACAATGTTCTATCTCCCATATTTCATTATAACTATTTTGTCCATTGATATTCAGTAGGTATTGAACTTTTGGACTAAATATAGAACAGGGAAAGGGTTAAACCTATTGGGTTAAGGTATGAGTAACACATGGCATGAACTGCATTGCCTGACTGTATTATGTATATGCTTGATGTAATGCTCGTGTTCAATTGATATGTCTGAAAAATGATTTCCTAATCTTTTTTTTTATGCTTAGCAACAAAGATGTCACAATAAAACATGACCTGAGCCTATTTTCCCCCCATAATTCGCAAAATTGGATCACTTTTTAGGTCAAATAATTTTGTCTGCCAACGTAGTCTGCTTTAGGCGTCAAAGTACAGTACAGTAGAGCCTGTCCTAAGCATTTATTAAACATAGGAGTATATGTATTAAAAAGCAGGTGGTTGCTTAATGCAGGGCAAAAGTAATGCAGAAAGCTCCTATAGGAGCTTTTTGCATTACTTTTAACCTGCATTAAGCCACCACCTGCCTTACTGACCCATAATTATACCTCTTTTTGATGACTGCTTAAGACAGCTTCTACTGTAGTCTTAATTTTTTTCTTGGCGTGTCAGTCAGTATGGATCTTGATGAAATGCTGAATTACATATTGCTGTTTGCAAAGCCTGAAGGTAATCACAGGTTGAATCACTTTCTATGACAATGATGGTCAAAGAGCTAGTTGTGACTTTTTAATTCAGTTTTAACCCATTCCCTCATAGGCCATTTTTAGATCCAACCACTTTGAATAAATCTACCGAAAAGGAGCATAACTAGGGAAAAGGAATTTTTTAGAATTTTGTAGTTTGAAACCATTGTGATAAATAGAGCATTTGCTCCTATGGGAACAAATCCTCTATCACAATTATTTCAACAGGTGATTTTTACAGAAGCCTAGAAAGGCGTATTTATGGAGGACAGGGTTAAATCTTTACCTCATGAATATTCATATATAAGAAATAATGATGATATGAATATTGATTAGCTGAATTTTTATCATGTCATTGTGAACATTGGAACTTTTGACCATCACACAAACTGTAGAATCAGATCTGTATGATTTCATAAGCACACAGAGCAGACCCTGATCAGACGGCTCCTACAGGAGACATCTGATCAGGGTTTACTCTGTTTGTGATGATGTTACAAGGCATATCTATGAGATAAAGCCTGAAAATATAGGTATCCAAGATCCATGGACTTTTTTTCAGTTATATGCAATGAATGATAATAGGAGAGAATAGTAGATAAAAAAAAACCTGAATTATAGATGGGAAAGCCCATGTTTTCATCCTTATGGTTTTTTATGGTAATAGCTCCCATAAATTGTTAAAGAGCTTTTTTCCCTGAGGATAAAAAAATGATTTATTTATAAAATTTCGCACTGTTTATTTTTTATGAGCTATTATATGTACCACATATATTTTGATATTTGGTTTAACCCTTTACACCATAAATAAGCTTTTCTATGCCTTTGCAAACTGAGTAGACCCAGGTCAGATGGCTCCTATAGGAGCCATCTGATCAGGGTCTGCTCTGTTTGCTTTTGATATCATACAGATCTGATTCTACGGTTCCTGTCACAATAAAAAAATATTTTATTCATAGTGCCGTTATAAAAATTAATGTTCATGATGTCATTATTTCTTGCCTGAATATTCATGAAGCAAATGGTTAAGCTTGAACATAACATTGGCGAATGCATTCAGTTCTCATACAGTTCATTAGCCAAGTAAATAATGTGTCTCATCAGAATCCAAACTGTTTGCCATTCAGATTGTGAATTTGAAAAGTATTTGGTATTACAGTTAAACCTCCTCTAAACCAGACCACAGGGGTCTGGACCGCTTCATGGGGGTCTGTATGTACTATATAATAACGTTATTATATAGTACATATAGATCCCACACGAAGCGGTCCAGACCCCTGTGAGCCAGACATTCAAATTAGTATCAATACTGATCTGTTAGACAGGTGGCAGCTTAATGCAGGTTGAAAGTCATGCAGAAAGCTCCTAGAGGAGCTTTCTGCATGACTTTCATCCTGCATTAAGCAGCAACCTGCCTAAAAAGATATAATAATTTAATAAAATTCCATGGCAGTTTAGAGTGTTTTTAGTGTACCTATCTTTGACATTCAAGCGGTGGGCAGGTCTTGTGCATAGAGTACTAACAGTTACGGTAACCCTTTTCCTGATGAATATTCATGTAAGAAAAAAGGACATCTTGAATATTAATTAGAAGACTTTATTCTGGCACATAAACAAAATGCAGGAATATTTGGTCATGGTACAAACAGTACTAACAGTCTACATAGTGTCATATCTATAATCATAATTATCTATAATATATCATAAGCAAACACAGCAGACCCTGATCAGATGGCACCTACACGAGCCTTCTGATATGAGTCTACTCTGTTTATGGAGTAAAGCGTGAAGACAATTTTGTGCATTAATTGAAATTTCTTTTAACCCTTCGCTTGCTGTTCACATCAATATACCTACCTGTAAATAGTGAAGACCCAGATGAGACAGCTCCTGCAGGAGCTGTCTCATCAGGGTCTGCACTGTTTACAAATTGGTTGTTCAACCAATGCACTCCACAGTAGTGATTGCACAGCGATATGCTTGTACACAGTGCAGATATATGTAATTATACCACAGGACATGGGTAAAGAAGGTGAAATGTGTTTTAAAATTCAGCAAGAGAAGGGTTAATAAATACTGCAAATTCTGATGAACCCTTTCAATGCTGATATTTCAGAGTGGAATAGCCCATCAGTATTTAACTATTAAAAGAGTCCACTCAGTATGAAAGGCTTAACCTTGCTAGAGGATTTTGAATGACAAACAGTGCAGACCCTGATAAGAGGGCTCGTCTATCTGATCTGCATGTGTGTCCACATCAAAAGGGTTGATGAAGTTTCTTTTGATTAATAGGGCCTATTCTGATCTACCCTTTCCTTCATACAAACGTTTTTTCATGCCTTTGCAAACAGAGTAGACCCTGATCAGATGGCTCCAATAGGAGTTTGCTCTGTTTGCCTATGAAATTATAATAGATCTGATTGTAAAGTTTCTTACCAATACCAAAACTTCATAAATATGTACATATGCCATTGTAAAACTTCATATGTACATATGCCATTGTAAAAAATCAGCTAATGAATATTTATGATAGAATTATTTCTTACATGAAAATATAACAGGGAAACAAATATCGTAAAGGAATTGGATCTAATTGCACTCTATTTGCAAATATGTTTTTAGCCTGAGATTAACCAAGCATTAGGCTCTGCAATATACCTAGTATGACCAAGAGCAATAATTCAATAATAACAATAATGGTTTTTTATGAGTTTGCAGTTTATGTTGGCTCACTCGAGACCTAGAACAAGAATTCAGATGTAAAAGTGTTATAATGTCCCAGATAGTTGACTGGTTGATCAATAAGTCATATGTTTTTATTGGTCAGTCATTAAATAATGAAGTTTTACTCCTTTCTCTATACTATGTTAAATGTTAGTGTGCTGAATAATTTGTAGATCACTAAATATGTTGTATAACAATTAACCTAAAAGTGCTGTCTTTCAGATCTTTGCTAACAGAGTAGACCTAGATCTGATGGCTCCTGTAGGTGATATCTGTTCAGGGTGTGCACTGTTTGCCTATGAAATAATATCGGCCCAGATTCTATAGTTTCTGTCATTGTAGAATCATTCTTTTTTCTAATTGCCATAATAGAATTCATGATGTCATTATTTCTTAACCCTTTCCCTCATATAATTGTGTTTTCATGCATCTGCAAACAGAGTAGACCCAGATAAGACGGCTCCTTTAGGAGCTTTCTTATCAGGGTCTGCCCGGTTTGCAAATGGAATTTGATAAATCTCTTTCTTTACTTTCTAAAATGGCTACAATGTTCCACCTTCCATATATCACTATTAAAAGTACACATGTATAGTTGTAAACCTGTTATCACACATCACAGAGTAGACCGGCAGATCAGACAGATCCTATAAGAGTGGTTTGATCAGGGTCTGGTCTGTTTGCTAATGGAATTTGAAAGATTTGTTTCTTTACTTTCTAAAATGACTATGTTCTATCTTCCATATATTATTGTAACTATTTTGTCGATGAATATTCAGTAGGTACTGCAATTTGTAGTAAACATAGAATAGGGAAAGTGTTAAACGAATATTCATGGGGTAAAAGATTAAAACATAAAACACAAAACAACTTTATTATTCTCTGCACAAATGAATCACTAATGTCAAACAGTTTGGATCCTAATGATGAGACACTGAGACCTTTCTGGATCTAAAATGTGTACAAAGAAAATAATGTTTGGCCATAGGAAGGAGCATTTACTGCAAAAAGGGGCATTTGTAGATTTGTATGGTTTTGAAACCTTTTTGATAAATCACAATGGTTTCATAAAGTGACAGTGACCATTTGTTTATTGAACTTAGGAGTCTTACAAACCCATATTTAGACCTCAATTTAATGGTTGCTTAAAACTGCATCTATGGACACACTTAGTCTTTGTATAATTGTTGATATTTTTCATATCAATATCAGATACCTGGACTAGCTTAACCCATTCGCCCATACACTGTTTTTAGACCCGACCTCTTTGAATAAATCTACCAAAAAGGAGCATTTACTAGAGAAAAGGAAAATCTTAGAATTGTGTAGTATTGAAACCATTGTAGTAAATAGAGCATTTGCTCCTACGGAGCATAATTTTAATGCTCTATTTATCACAATGGTTTTAAAAAGTTACTTTTACAGAGGCGTATAAAGGCGTATTTATGGAGGAAAGGGTTAAGAGACAGAAAGTTCCTTCTCAAAGAAAACTAGAATAATAAAAAATGAAATAATATCAAAATAGAATTTTAAATATTTAGTTTAATTTTGTGATTTGGTCATAAAATTTGATAGTTTAACTTTTTGACCCTACATGATTGTATTTTTAGCTCACCAGAGCACAAAGTGCTCAGGGTGAGCTTTTGTGATCGCCTGATGTCCGTCATCCGTCGGCTTACGTCATGCGTCGTTTGTATTTCATCGTCAACAATTTGAAACTTTAAAAATCTTCTCCTCTGAATCTACAGGGTTCTTAGCTTTCATCTTTGGCACATAGCAT
Source organism: Azorinus chamasolen (assembly GCA_963576725.1). Taxonomy (NCBI): domain Eukaryota; kingdom Metazoa; phylum Mollusca; class Bivalvia; order Cardiida; family Solecurtidae; genus Azorinus; species Azorinus chamasolen. The sequence continues at coordinate 5,786,564 of OY755240.1, forward strand.
CACCTATAGGTCCTCTACAAATGTTATATAAATTATGCCCCTGGGGTCAATATTGCCCCCCCCCCCCCCCCCCAGGGGTGGCCAGTTTTCAATAGAAACAGTAACAGTGAAAATTTGAAAATCTCCTCTGAAACTGGAAGGTTCTCAGTTTTCATATTTGGCACATAGCATCATGTTCAGGTCCTCTACATAAGTAAACTATGTCCCTGGGGTTAAAATTGCCCCGCCCCAGGTGTGTCCAGTTTTCATTAGAAACATATAGTGAAAACTTTGAAAATCTTCTCCTGAAACTGGAAGGTTCTTAGCTTTCATATTTGGCACACAGCATCATGTGTAGGTCCTCTACAAAAGTTTTATAAATTATGTTCCTGGGGTCAATATTGGCCCCACGCCCCACGGATGGCTAATTTTCAATAGAACTTTGAAAAAACTTCTCCTCTGAATCTGGAAGGTTCTCAGCTTCCATATTTGGCACATAGCATCATATTCAGGTCCTGTACAAAAGTGATATAAATTATACCCCTGGGGTCAAAATTGGACCCGCCCCATGGGTGGCCAGTTTTCTATAGAAACATAATTTATATTGAAAACTTTGAAAATCTTCTCCACTGATTCTCTGGTGAGCTATATCAGGGCAATCATGGCCCTCTTGTTTAAGGGAAAAAAATGAGAAAAACACGCACCTCTTCATGTCTTTTCAAACTTAACAGAAAATACCCAGATCAGATGGCTCCTGTAGGAAATATCTGATAAGGCTCTTGTCTGTTTACTATATAAATTTAATTCTACAGTTTCTGTCATAATGAAACTCTCCTGTAAAACCAGCTTATAGATATTAATTTGTTCCTTCCATCAGCATGATGTCCATTGGCCAATATCAAAATACATCTAATTGTTATTCATACAATGATTATTTCTCTCATGAATATACATTCAATAAAGGTTTATTTAATTAAACTCTTGTATTAACCCTTTCCTTCATATAAATGTGTTTTCGCGCATTTGCAAACAGAGTAGACCCAGATCAGACAGCTAAAATAGGAGCTGTCTGATCAGGGTCTACTCTGTTTGCTTATTGAATTTGAAAGACCTGTTTCTTTGCAATCTAAAATAGCTTCAATATTCTACCTTCCATATTTCGTTGTAGCAATTTTCTCCATGAGTATTCAGTAGGTATTGAAATTTTGAATAAATATAGAAAGGGAAAGGGTTATATTGAATAAGGAAATGTATTGCCATGAAGAACAGAAAAGAATCATCAGAAAGTTCCAAAAAGAGTTCTCTGATCTGGATCTTCTGTCTACAAAGGCTTAAAGCCTTCCCTGTTCTACATTTATTCCGAATTTCAATACCTACTGAATATTCATGGACAAAATAGTTACAATGAAATATGGAAGATAGAACATATTTTAGAAAGTAAAGAAACAAATCTTTCAAATTCCATTAGCAAACAGAGCAGACCCTGATCAAATGGCTCTTATAGGATCTGTCTGATCTGGGTCTACTCTGTTTGCAAATGTGTGATAACATGTTTAAATGAAGAAAAGGGTTAAAAAACAGGATCATCATGTACAAGGTTATAATAGGTGGTAGCTTAACTCAGAATGAAAGTTATGCAGAAAGCTGTATTACATCCATCCTCCATTAACCCATTCCCTTATATTGTTGCCTTTTGACGCCTCAGTGAAAGTCAATTCTTCAAACCACTGTGATAAATGCTCCATAGCAACTGCTCTATTTTTATCACAATGGTTTCAAATCTAAATAATTCTAAAAGTTTCCTTTTCTCTAGTAATTGCTCCTTTTCAGTAGATATATTCAGATTTTTAACCGGGTTTTCCACGGAAAATCTGGTTATTGAAAAGATGTACAGCGAGCGGGCGGTCGGTCGGATGGACGGACGGGCGGGGGGCTGCTAATCTTGTAAGCGCAACTCTTCTGAAACTGTTCAACAGATTTCATAAAACCTTGCATGTAGCAAGGACAAAATATGTAGATGTGCATATTGTCAGGAAGTTTTTCATTTTGCAATTTTTCTGGGAGTTATGCCCCTTTGAACTTATAAATCACTAGGTCGTTTGACCCTTTCCTTGTAAGCGCAACTCATCTCCAACTGTTCAACAGAATTGCATAAAACCTTGTATGTAGCATAGATACAATATGTAGATGTGCATATTGTCAGGGATTTTTCCTTCTGCAATTTTTCTGAGAGTTATGCCCCTTTGAACTTAGAAAATCACTAGGTCTGACTTGACCCTATCCTTGTAATGGCTTTTGAGCTGTTGAACAGAATTTTACAAAACCTTGTATGTAGCATAGACATAATTATTATGTAGATGTGCATATTGTCTGAGATTTTGCCTTCTGCAATTTTTCTCGGAGTTACGCCCCTTTGAACTTAGACATCACTAGGTATTTTGACCCTATCTCCCTTTGAACTTGGACATCACTAGGTCTTTGTAAGCACAACTCCTCTCAAACTGCTCAACAGATTTTCATAAAACCTTGCATGTAGCAAGGCCCAATATTTAGATGTGCATATTGTTGGGGATGTTTCCTTCTGCAAATTTTCTGGGAGTTATGCCCCGTTGAACTTATAAATCACTAGTCCATAGGAGCAAATGCACTATTTATCACAACTGTTTAAAAACTACACAATTCTAAAATTTTCCTTTTCTCTGGGAAATGCTCCTTTTCAGTAGATTTATTGAAAGAGGTTGGATCTAAATATAGCCTATGAGGTAATTGGTTAACTGCAGTGTCTTTCTTTCAGCCATCCAGACCTCAGCCTCTATGGAATAAAGGACATCTGAATAAGCAGTTTGATGAAAATCAGTGCTCGGCTCCAGAATATGCCAGTATGGAAAATAAATATAACCAGTCTAGCATGTTTAACAGAAATTACAATAACCAGTCTGAAGTTCATTCACACAAAACAAGTGGTGCACATTCTGGCATTCAAAATATTCATTTTGATGAAGCAGCAGCGAGGCAGACAAAGTCATCACCACCAAAGGACAGACCTCCATTCGGACACCGACCTTTGACCGGAAGTAGTGCAAAGAATTCTGGGACAGAGTTCCTTGTTGGTAGAGCAATGAGGCCTGAAAGTGCCAAGGGAAAACAGGAGGGAAAGTCTCCACCAGGAAAAAGCCGTCCAATGAGTGGGAAAACTTTGAAACATGCCCCTGCTCATAATGCTAGTGCAATTAACGCTTATATGCAACTGAAGAAAGCAGGGAAATTGAGTGTAGGATCTAAATTTGATGCTAATACTACAGGTGGGTTGTGTTAAGGGATGTTAATATTACTCTGAATATTATGCTTTTTGACACACAGAGCTGATCCAGATGTTGTCTGAACATGGTCTGCACATTTCGCTGATTGAATTATATAGATCTGAATTAACCCTTCGCTTGCTATTCACGTCAATATACCTACCTGTAAATAGTGTAGACCCAGATGAGACAGTTCCTGTAGGAGCTGTCTCATCAGGGTCTGCACTATTTACAAGTTGATTGTGCAACCAGTGCACTCCACAGCAGTGATTGCACAGCGCAATACTTGTACACAGTGAAGATATATGTAATTATACAACAGGACATGGGTAAAGAAGGAGAAATGTATTTCAAAATTCAGCAAGAGAAGGGTTAACAGTTTTTGCTATGGCTGAACATTTCTGTATTCATAAGCCACTGAAAAGTCTATGTAATCAATGTCCATGATATCATTATACCTTACATGAATATTCCCGGAGTAAAAGGGTTTAAAAAATGGGAATCCTTAGATCAGGCAAATAGAATGGAATCAGATATAACCCTGATCAGATGGCTCCTACAGAGAAGGTTCCTATAGGAACCATTTGATCAGGGTCTATAGGAATAAAGGGAGTGAAAGGCATTTATGTGCTGTAAAGGGTTGACCACAACTCTGATGTGGCATTAGATGTAATCATATATTCTCAGGATGTCCGTTCTATCCTAACTTCTACTGTGCCAGCATTTTTTTTTGCATCCTCCCTTTCATCATTTTTATCTCTATGTATTCCAGTTTTTGATTCTGTTCCTTCATTATCTCCTCATTTGTTTCTTCCTCTCATCCTCACCTTAATCATGTTCTTGAAAGATTACTTTTCCTTCATCTTTTCTTCATGCACATATGTTTCTTTCTTCTTCTCTTCTACATCTGCACATAACATATGACACTAATTTGATATGTTTTCATTTTTTCAGGGTCACAACCGACATCAGGAAAACCACACATTCCTACAGCAAATATTGATGGTGAATCTAACTATTCCCAGCAGGATAATTTTACTTGCTCAGCTTGTGACAAGATGTATACAAGAGCTAAGGACCTTGAGATACACATGTCCTATTGTACTGGCTGAAACTTAGCATCCAAAGGATTAAATAAACCTAGTTAGAAATGCAGTTGCACAGCGTCTTAGCTGGACTCATGCTGTTTGTTAACCTTTTACTCCATAAATATTCATTCTAACCCTTTCCCTGTTGAATATTCATGCAGGAAATAATGACATCATTAATATTAGTAAGATTATGTTTTATAATGGCGTATGAACACAGGACATTTCAGCTCAGGCAGAAACTGTAGAATTAGATATATATTTCACCATAAGCAAATAGAACAGACCCTGACCGGACGGCTCCTATATTAGCCATCTGATCTGGGTCTATTCTGTTTGCAGATGCATCAAAATGTGCTTACATAAGGGAAAGAGTTAATGCCTTTGCAAACAGTATAGACTCAGATCAGCAATCTGATCAAGGTCTGCTTTGTATGCTCATTTCATAATATAAATCTGATGGTACTGTCTCTGCCATAGCCACAAATTCACGTGTTCAGTTACCATTATGAGAATTTATCCAATTAAAATTCATGATGTCAATATTTCTGACATGGATATTCATTGAGTAATGGGTCAAGCATGTTATGAGACAGTGCAAGGTGTTCAGTTTAGATCATAGTCGCACCGTAGACACATTTCATCTGGATCCAAACTCTGTGTGTGTAGGTTATCACACATTTGCTGCTAGCTGGCAAAGAGGCAGGGTAGACCCTCTACTGATAAACCGTTTCCTTGTTGAATATGCATGTCTGAAATAATGACATGACTATTTATTAGCAGAATGATTATAATGGCCTATTAACCCTTCGCTTGCTATTTACGTCAATATACGTACCTGTAAATAGTGAAGACCCAGATGAGACAGCTCCTGCAGGAGCTGTCTCATCAGGGTCTGCACTATTTACAAGTTGATTGTGCAACCATTGCACTCCACAGCAGTGATTGCACAACGACATACTTGTACACAGTTAAGATATATGTAATTATGCAACAGGGCATGGGTAAAGAAGGAGAAATGTATTTTAAAATTCAGCAAGAGAAGGGTTAACACAGATTATGTTAGTATTAGTAGAAACTGTAGACGTAGTTCAGCTGTTCTATTATAATTTCATTCATCAGCAAACAAGGCAGACCCTGATCAGATGTCTCCTATATGAGCCATCAGATCTGGGTCTACTCTGTTTGCAAAGGCATGAAAATGCATTTGTATGAAGGAAAGGGCTTATAGTTGTTTTACCCTTGCAGTCAAAGAATGACTGTGATATACTGTGTACATTGTAATGTGATCTTCAGTGCCTTGATTGATTGTGTTCATTTGTAAATGGGATTACATGTATATCTTATCATTTTTGAATGGTCTTTTTTTCTTTCTTTTTTCTTTTCTGAATATTCATGTGAGAAGTATAGGAGCGGTCTGATCAGGGTATGCTCTGTTTGCTAATGGAATTTGATAGATCTGCTTCTTTACTTTCTAAAATCGTCGCTACAATGTTCCACATTCCATATTTCATTATTGCTATTTTGTCCATGAGTATTCAGTAGATATTGAAATTTGGAATAAAATTAGAACCGAGAAAGGGTTAAAAAGCAATTGGTTGCTTAATGCAGGTCAAAAGTTATGTGGAAGATTCCCTTTTGGAGCTTTCTTCATTACTTTTGTCCTTCAGACTTAAAGTTCCAGAACTAATAATGGTAGCTAAAGATGGGTTTTATTGTTTGTGTAATGCAATGACGGGTCTCTATGGTGACTAATTAATAAAAGAATATCAGAGTTTGTAAATGTGAGTGGATGCTAGATGCAGAACAAAATACAATTAGCCTCTATCTAGAGCAACAGATAAACATGCGTACTCAAGTGCTAAAATCGTCATTTCTTCACCTACCCTTATTTTGTGACCACTCTTTAGAATCGTCTTTTCGAGATGATTCTAAAGAGTAGCCACAATATAAGGTTTGGTGGAGAAATAAAGAAGTTATTCTCGAAAATGTTTTAATTTATGCATGCTATCTGGACCTCTGCTCTACCTGATAAAGACACATTCTTATGACTTTGCTAACATAGTAGATCTGATCATGATCTGAGTTAATTATTGAATAATATAGATCTGATTCTACAGTTTCTACCATAGCCAACAAATCCTGTGCTTTTATACAATGTATCATTATAAAAAATAATTAACCCTTTACTCCATGAATATTCATGCAAAAATAATGATGTCATGAATATGATTTAGATTAACTGCTATACTAACACATGGAGTCATGGACACAGGGTGTTTTTGTATTGGTAGAAACTGTAGAATCAGATCTATATTATATCATAAGCAAACAGAGCAGACCCTGATCAGACAACTGTTTGCGAATGCATAGAAAGGCATATTTATTGAGGAAAGGATTAATGTTCTTTATGTCATTATTACTTATCTAAATAATCATGAGGTAAAGGTTGAAGTTACCATTTAATACTTTACTCCATGAATATTCATGTAAGAAATGATGACATCATGAATATTTATTAGATTAGTTTTAAATAGGCATATATTAACATATGAAATGTCTGCCAAAGCAGAAACTGTAGAACTAGATCTACATTATATCATAAGCAAACAGAGTTGACCCTTATCAGACGGCTCCTACAGGAGCCGTCTGATTTGGGTCTACTTTGTTTGCAAAGGCATAGAAAGGTGTTTTTATGGAGAAAAGGGTTAAAAGTCAGACATGTGTTGGCTTATCATGGTAGAAAAGTGCTCCAGTATGAGCACTTTACACATGCCTTATCTCATTAGTCAATCCTTTTAGGAAACCAAATAAGATTAACCCTTTCCCTGTTCTATGTTTATTCCAAATTTCAATATCTACTGAATGTTCATGGACAAAATAGTTATAATGAAATATGGAAGGTGGCACATTATAGCCATTTTAGAAAGTAAAGAAACAGATCTATCAAATTCCACTAGAAAACAGAGCAGACCCTGATCAGATGGCTCCTATCGGAGCCGTCTGATCTGGGTCTACTCTCTTTGCAAAGAAAGGGTTATACATTATCTACATTTTGAATGCGGGATAAAAGCAACAGCCACAAAGAAGAAGAATTCTGGAACTGAAGCTCAGTAAAACAGTAGATCCCACATGGAAAGTTTCCAACAGAATCTGGTGTCAAAACCTTGACTGTTTACTAATTCAAAATCAGAGTTCTGCCAATTTAAAACTGAAAAGAAATAGTGGTATAAATTGACAGAATATTTTGTCTGAAAGGTAAACTTTACATGTATTAAAAGTACTTTTAGGGTCATATGGGGCAAACTTTATCACTGGAGATAAAATAAGGAGGACATCCTGTTTTTGAGTCACCTGTTTAGTAGATGACACTAAGGGATCCCTAACTGTGCCTGTCTGTCTAACTTCCTGTCTGCCCAATGATCTGTCTGTTTGTCTGTCCAGCTTTTTTGTCACACTTCTGCCAGCAGGTGACACACGTTCCTTTGAACACATTATAGTTGTTTGTCTTATGTTTTATGGTCTTTAATTTATATATGAACACATTATAGTTGTTTGTCTTATGTTTTATGGTCTTTAATTTATATCTCCAAAAGTTCAACAGCAACCTTGTCAAGTTTTCCAGTTTTTACAAAATAAGTTCTCCAGTTGTGTACTTTTTTCAGTTGTGTACTATTTGTTGCAATAGATAGATTGTTTAGGTTGGCTGATCTCACACTTTCAGAATATATGTACTTCACGACAGCAGGTGTTATGTGCTTGTGTGGTGGCCCCAGTACTTCATTCTAAGTGTTGTTATATTTTCTGGTCCTTCGGGATCATTAGTTATGATGTATTTGTAATAAGTTTTGAAAATTGAATACTCTGTAATCCGGTGCTAGGGGGCGTGAGTAGTGTTGCACTTTTAATTACTACTCATAACCAGACTCAGCAAAACTGAATCTGTAATTTTCTCTTTTCGCATTGCTACTTTTGCTATTAAAGGATTCCCACTTTCAGAATATATTTTGATGTGCCCTTGGTTAATCAGCCATGTTTTCTACAAGCTTTAGCATGATGCAGATGAATTTAGGATTAGCTTCAGGTGAATAATGGCTGAGTAAGTTCTCAGAATCCACACTATTGCATACTATTGCAGTTTTTATTTAAAGAAAAGTTTTAGAATTGATAAACCTTAACTCATTACCTCCTACTGATGCATTTTCACGTCTCTGTAGAAGTCAATTTTTGAAACCATTGTGATAAATAGAGCATTTTCTCCATGGGAGCAAATGCTCTATTTATCACAATGGTTTCAAAACTACACAATTCTAACATTTTCCTTTTTTTCTAGTAAATGTTCCTTTTCGGTAGATTTATTCAAAGAGGTTGGGAAAAAATAGTCAAAGAGAGAATGAGTTTAATACCCTAAGTATTTAGACAGACAAACTAAGGCAAATAGTGCAGACCTAGATGATAAACTGCTCCTACTGGAGTAATTAGGTCAGGGTCTGTACCATTTGCTACTATGTCATGGTGTTTTAAAGTTATCAGAATGGTGCCACTTTTACAAATCCCTGTGGAGGAGAAATTGGGTGTCCGAATACTTTTGGTAACTAGAATAGATGACATTTTAGTCATCTAGAAATAAATGAAGCGAACGCATGATACAGTAGTACAGTTGACATGAACTTTCAGCATTACTTTAGACCTGTATAATTAAGCTGTGAACTTGAGAAATTGTCCAGATTAGAAATCGGATGACTTGAACCTCTGTTATCTCTAAGTAATTTGTAAGATCCCTTGAAGTTCTAGATATCGAGGTTCAACTGTATACATATTTATAGATATATAATACAGTACAGCAACTTTATAGCAACTGTTTAGTGAACACACCTTTGTCTTTAAAAGTAGATGTTTGCTGAATGCAGAATGAGAGTAATGCCAAATACTCCTGTTGGAAATTTTTACATAACTTCCATCCTGCATTAACCCTTACAGTGGGGAACACGAATCACTGCTGTCCTTTGCAAACAGTGTAAACCCATATGAGAAGTCTCCAAGAGGAGACCTCTCATCGGGTGTTTCAATTTTCTTTAGAAAAAAACCCTTAATATTCACTCTAGACTTGACTTGTTTAAGTTTTGGGATAGTCCGTTTCGAAATTCAGCATTGTAAGGGTTAACACATCCCTAAATATTCACCATAAGCTCGACCAGTTTGAAATTTGGAATAGTCCATTTGAAAATTCAGTGTTGTATGGGTTGAGTTATTACATTTATTAATTCTTTCACGCTGTTTGACGCTTGTAGACTATGTTAGACTGCTGTTTGCCTAAGGCATGATATAGTATTTGTCAAAGCAAAACATTCCTTTGAATATTTTACATCATAGAAATTCAGCTCATAAATATTCATTATGTCATTATTTCTAACATGAATATTGAACAGGTAAATGTTTAAAGATGCAGATTTTTGACAGATTTTAGAGAGGTTATACTTTTACTTTATATGTGTATGAGCTTGTTTCCTCAGATCTAGTCTTTCAAATAAAAATATCATGAACATTTGTTATTTATTTTATGTTTTGGTCATGTGTCTTACAACAACAGTTGAGATTAATGTCAAATGTGTTGTATTCATTATACCCCCGCAAATGAAGTTTGAGAGGGGGTATATAGGAGTCAGTGTGTTGGTCAGTGTTTTGGTCTGTCTGTCTGTCTGACCGTCCGTGTGTCCGTACGTCTGTTCATGGCACAACTTTGTTAAGTTTTTTATTAGCTCACCTGAGCAAAGCTCAGGGTGAGCTTTTGGTAGACTTGAATGTCCGTCGTCTGCCGTGCGTCGTCAACAATTTGCTTGTGAATACTCTAGTGGTCACAATTATAGTCCAATCCTCATGAAACTTGGTCAGAATGAATGTCTTGGTAAAATCTCGGGCGAGTTCGAAAGTGGGTCAAGTTGGGTTAAAAACTAGGTCACTAGGTCAAATAGTAGGAAAACCTTGTGAACCCTCTAGAGGTCACATTTTTAGCCGAATTTTCATGAAACTTAGTCAAAATGATTGTCTTGATAAAATCTTGGAGGAGTTTGAAAAGTGGGTTACGTGGGCTAAAAAACTAGGTCACTAGGTCACACAGTAGCAAAACCTTGTGAACACTCTAGTGGTCACATTCTTTGTCCAATCTTCATTAAACTTGGTCATAATGATTGTCTTGATAAAATCTCAAAGAGTTTGAAAGATGACTCCAAATCACTAGCGAACAAGTTGCAATGCTCGCAAAATACTTCACTTCGAAGAAATGAACGAGGTTTTCAAAGGAAATACCTTGTTCGACAGATCCTTCACTTCATGCAAATGAGCTACAGTAACAGTTACTTGATCGTCACATGGCATTTGCGCTCACAGAAAGTAAACAAAAATGGCGATTAACAAATTCTGAAAATAGGAGATCGTACGAAAGCAAAAGCAGTACTGCAAAAAGAGAAACTTGTAGTTCCGGTTTTACCGAGTCTGGTAATGGGCAGTTATTAATTGAACAATACTACTCACGCCTCTAGCACCGGCTACGTATGGAACAGCGGAGTGGCACTGAAAGATGCTATCATAAGGGGAAATAAAGAACATACTAAGAGACAGTGTTTCCAGTCGAGATTCACCGTTCGCTTAATCATCATGAAATGTGGTGAATATTGAACCAGTTGCTTTTAATTTCTCTGTTGTTATTGCACTAAAATATAAATTAAAGAAAAAAACACAAGACAGAGCTTTCATATAATTTAAGTCGATAGTCACGTAATTCACTGTCACTCTCTAAATGTATAGTTTTCTGCTTCTTCTGCGATATTTTCCTGCGTCGTTATATTCTATAACTGTATATATATAACTTCAAGAGTAACGGTTTGACGGAGAATGTAGTGCGAAAATTAATTGACATAAAATATAATGACACATTAAACAACAAACAGAGGAGTATCTAACCATAAAACACCTACAGGACTATGTCTGATCAGAATTTGCTTTTGTTAGCAAATGTGTTAAACAGATAGTCTTTATTTGCAACGCGTTTTAAAACGCCTAAAACAACATAAATCATTTGTGTATATACTTCAAAAAAGTGTTTCGCGACAATCACTGGAGATGACATAAGGAGGGCATGCTGTTTTTCGGTCATCTTCTTTGGTAAGTGACACATAGGGATCACAGACTGTCTGTCTGCGTGTCTGTCTGTTTATCCACTTGTCTGTCTGTGTGTCATGCTTTTTTGTCACACTCTTTTGTCACATGTTCCTTTGAAAACTCTTTTCAGTATAGTTGTTTGTTTTATGTTTAATGGCCTTTCATATGTCAACACGTTTTACAACAACCTTCTTAAAGACATTCCCTTGGCCGGCTTGGGTCTTTACAGCTAACCTGTGGAAAAGCATGCGGCACATGGTAACAGCTATAGCAGTCTGCCTGTCAAGAACCACTGGAGCGTTCCATGTGAGGCCCGTCTCTTACATTTGATGATTTGGAAATGATTAGATTGTCACTAATGCAGTATATGTTTTTATTTTTTATTATGTCAGGGCCTCTCTAGACAGAATGAGACGGCTTGCCATATTTTGCACACTTGTATCATGCTTTTACTGTTACTTTCACGCCTATTGAGAACAATGGGGGGGGGAAATCATTGAATGGACCTGGGTAATGTCTTTAAGTTTTTCCAGTGTTTACAAATTGAAATCTCCAGTTGTGTACTTTCTTCAGTTGTGTACTATTTGTTGCAATAACTAGATTGTTTAGGTTGGTTGATGATGAGTATATTTTGACGTGCCCTTGGTTAATCAACCGTGTCCTCTTCATATTCATCATGATGCAGGTGGATTTATGATTACCTGTTCCGGCCCCAAGGTTATAAAACATTTGCTTGATTCTGAGATCATTCTAAATCATCTGATTGGTCAGATTCTGAGCCTGCTCAGAATCTCGCCAATCAGAAACTTTAGAATGATCTTAGACTCAGACTCAAAAGTTTTATAACATTGGACCCTAAAGGAGATACATGTACCATTTGCTACTATGACGTGCTAATTTAAAGTTATCAGAATGGTGCCAACTTTACAAATCCGTGGAGAGTGGAGACTGGGTGCCCATATACTTACAGTAAAGAGAGTAGATGACATTTTCAGCCATCTAGAAATAAATGAAACGAACTAGAATAATGCATAATACGCCAGTATATATATCTATAGGTATACAGTGCAGCGACTGTGTAGCGATCATTTAGTTAACAAACATGTGTCTTTAACAGTAGATGTTTTCTCAATGCAGAAAGTAATGTATTTACCATTAGCTCCTATTTGAACAGTCTACATAACTTATGAAACGAACTAGAATAATGCATAATACGCCAGTATATATATCTATAGGTATACAGTGCAGCGACTGTGTAGCGATCATTTAGTTAACAAACATGTGTCTTTAACAGTAGATGTTTTCTCAATGCAGAAAGTAATGTATTTACCATTAGCTCCTATTTGAACAGTCTACATAACTTTCTTCCTTCATTAACCCTCACAGCGTGAGACACGAGTCACTATTGCCCTTTGCAAGCAGTATAGACCCAGACGAGCCCTCGCATGAGGGCTTGTTTAAATTTTGGAATACATGTAATCCGTTTTGAAACTAACTTGAGCATCGACGTAAAGATTAAAACATCCAAAAATCCTTACCATAAGCTTGACCTGTTTGAATTTTGGAATAGTCTATTTGAAAATACATTGTTGTTTGGGTTGAGTTTTCACATGTCTTAACGCTTTCCCTCATGTAAACGTTTTTGACGCTTGTGCAAACGAGTAGACAATGTTAAACTGCTGTTTGCATGATATAGTATTTGTCAATGCAAAACATTCCCTTGAATATTTCACATCATAAAAAATCAGCTGATAATATTCATGATGTCATTATTTCTTCCATGCATATTGAACAAGTAAATGGTTAAAATGCAGACTTTGACAGGTTGTAGGTTCTTCTCCTGCTATATATGTGTATGAGCTTGTTTCCTAAGATGTAGTATTGAACGTGGGCGATCATTTGTGCACCTTTGCACATACTTCAAACTAGGTATGCATATACAACTTATGGAGACAAATTTGTTTAAGTCAATGTCATATATCAAGGTTAAATGTCAAATCGGGGTCATAGTGTTTCACAAACACATCTTGTGATTTATTTACAAAATTTGAAATTCCTGTTTAAGTGCTTATGAACATACTCATTGAACCGCGTTTTACAGAGGCACACATTCATATATTCAAAACGAATGAAAGATTGCAAGATACAAATGTACTTGTAATACGGTCAGTTCAGTGGTGACAAACAACATATTAAATGTTTACTATTTATTCAATGTACTAACTACAATTGAAATCCCGTGAAAGAGCTCCAATCATAACCGAATATTTTATTGCCCTCTGTACCACGATGTCTAACCCACACTAAGTCATTTATTTTGACATTGACGACGACACCGTTAGTTCCCTGATCATGCTTGGGCCCGGAGCTATACATGGGAGCAATCTCGTTTCCGTTAAGGACGATCTCTGTTTCTATATAATCCCCATAATGGGACAGAATGCTTGCGAAGAAAAAATACGTCCCGTTAGTTGGAACTGTGAATACCCCGGATATAGGTGAGTAGCCGTTACCAACGTTTGTAAGGGCAATGTCGAAGACAATTGGCTGTTGGTTCCCGATGCTAGTCTGATGTTCTGAAAGTTTGGCTGTAAAGGCAGGCTTGTTGTAGTGGTTTGCGTTTGTTAAATCTTGGTCCATTAGCAAAACTGAATAAAAAATAAAACTGGTATTAACTAATAATATCTGAGATGGATTGAAGTATACATTGTTTGTCCAGTATTTTATTAGTCCTTAAAATTCAGTGAACAAAGACATGAAAAAGTAGTAAAGTCAGGAGGAAAAGCAACACAAAAAACGCCACCATCACCAAAACACCTACAGAACATATACACACACACGTTGATTTTTTGGATATTGTGCAATCTGAATACTTTGATCAAGCTTCTAAGAAAGTATTCACCGGACTTGGAGCCTGATGAGCCATCAAGGTACTCCAGGTCTCATCTGGTGCGATGACTCGAATAAGGATTATTTTTTTACACTGATCCGTGAGAAATACAAAACCAAGCTACTTCACAAACAATGAAGACCCAGACCAACAACGATGTTGAGATTGTTTTCTTTTTTGTCATCAGAGCAGGTGGCAGCTTAATGCAGGGTTAAAATCATACAGAACGCTACTCTAGGAGCTATCTCCTAAGCATTGACCTGCCTGAAAGTATCTAAATTCGTCTCTATTACAAATCCGGCTCGGAGTTGTTTTTTTACACAGCGTCTCATCTGGATCCAATCTGTTTGCAAACGTGGACGAGGTTGAGCATAACAGAAAACAGTTTTTAGCATATGGATTTGAAAACCCGTTTCCACGCTTTGGCGGGCAGGGATGCGCTTTGATTAAACATTTAGCTGATGAATATTCATGTAAGATCATGTAAGATCCATTCATGATTTTTTATCTGAATTTATATAATGGTACATGGACACATGGCTTTCTGATCGTGGCATAACTGTAGAATAATATCTATATAATTCCATAAGCGAATAGGATAATCCTTGACCAGACGGACCAGGGTGTGTGCAAATGTGGCGTGTATCAGGTTAATAATTAACCTATTTGCACCCAGTGGATTCTTCCATGTTCATATATTGGATTAATCCATTTTTGATCTAAGGGATGCTTGTCCTAATTGTTCCGTTTCGTTTTGTTTTATATTGAAATTCCTATCAGCAAACAATGTAGACGTTTTGCGGCGTCTAATCACAGTCTATGTACAATGTTTGCCTATATCCCGTATATGGGATCGTGGGCACAAATGGGTTAAAACCAAAACACCACTCGGCAATTTGCATTAAAAATCTACTAATTTATTATCCCTGTCTCAAATACGGTGAATGCGTTTACTAATAGGAAGTGATCCTAAATGTCTATTCCTATTGCCGAAATCTTGACTTCATGAAAATGTTTAAATAATGTAAACTTAATGAAGAGGTTCCCGATAGATATAAGAACACCATATAATGTAAAACACATTTCTAGATCGTACTCTGTATCGAACCTGACCAAAACTATAACATTGTACTAATATTCTGAATATGAGTGATCCTTCGAAAGCAAAAGTAGAAATGCAAAAAGAGAAAATTGCAGACTCGGTTTTATTGAGTCTGTTCATGAGTAGTAATTACAAGTGCAACACTACTCACGCCCCTGGTTTATTTTGATCTAATTCCAACACATGGACCTAAGTCCAGCAAACTGAACACACGTTTAACCTATTTCCAGTCACATACCTCCCGCCTTTTGATATTGCTTTGGCACAAACATACCTCTTTTGGATATTTGTTTTATAAATGTACAGTAAACCCCAACTGTTTCGAATGCCAAGAAGAATTTTAATTTGGAACCATTGGGATAGGAAGTAGCCCCTACATTTTTATACATTACGTTCTTCTTGCATTAACCCTTTCTTTCATATAAACGCGTTTTCACACAGTTTCGAACAAAGTAACCCAGATCAGACGGCTCTGGTTGCTAATGGAAGTTTATAAGTCTGTTTCTGGAGTTTCTAAAATAGCTACAAATTTCGACCTTCCATAAGGCATAACCATTTTGTCCATGAATATTCAGTAGGTATTGAAATTTGGAATAAGTATAGAACAGAGAAAGGGTTAAGGTACTACATCCGGTTAATAAGTGGTCGCTTTAGAGAGGTTCTACAGTATGCGCAAACTACTCACGCCGCCCATTTCTAGAGACAGTCTTAGTGTATATATTAGACTTTAGCAGTTTCCTCAGCTCCTTGTTTTCATTTTCGACTTCTGCAAGTTTGTTTGTCTGTTCAACATTTTCTATTGTCAGCACGTCAACGGTTTGTTTCAGTGTTTCAATATCTCTGGCTTGTTTGGCGAGTGCGTTCTTGATAACGGTGATTTCTGACACCTCCTCTGAGTTCCCCGCTTCGCACGCAAAGACAAAACTTCCCACAAGAAACATCAAGAGTAATCCGGACATCTCCATCTCCAAAGTTCAAGTACTACTAAGTGTCTTCAAGGTGTGTCGTAACATATTTTGCATGTGTTATCTTATATATTCGTTGACCTGTTCGGCGTGGTTCTACAAGTACAACAATGAGTCATGCAGGAAACACCACATACAGAACAAACAGTCGCCCGAACAGCAACACAAGGAAACGGCTAATGTACATAACTATAAAAACAACAAGAGACCCACAAAGACAAAACAAACATACAATAGGAGGAATATGGAAGTACCGCATTGGAACGGTCAGTGACAAAAGTCACTGGGGGGGGGGGGGTTAACCGGTTTATGGGCGCCCAACCTCACACGTATTCCATCCCCACCCTAAAAGACAAACAGTGTAAATAAACGTATCCCCTCTCCGACTAATCTACAACAACCTCGACCGCAAATACAGTGGTAAAGTGCATGTATAACGAAAACATTCAAGTGAACATACTGTATCCACCTATCGCTAGTGTTCTCAATGATTGAGCTGCAAACAGAGTAACCGTAGAAAAGTAATAAAGGGTACGACAAAAATGAAATAGTACAGATATCCGACGTTCTCCTTCCATTTCTGGATTTAAGAGGTCGCCTTCATAGAGTACTAAACCTTTCTTGTCGGCGTACATGCAAAGAGGCCAGCGTGATTGCCAACTGTAAAAGGGTTCACAACCAAACATGCAGTATGTTGTAGTACTACAGCATCATATCCCTTTTTAACGAATGGTTTAACAGATTTGATGAACAAAGTGAGAATATGGGTTTGTCCAATAATTTTACGAAGTTTGTAAATCACATCACCATAAAATTCAGGATGTGAAATACCGTGTCGCAGAAGCACCTTGAGATTACATTGGTACTTGCCAATAAGCGAGAGATTTCGATAGTAAAATTTAGAGAAAGTTTTTCTTAGTTTATGGTATCTATATCCTTGCTTAAGCAGTTTTTCTGTTAAAATGAGATTTCGACTGTTAAAATCGTCAATAGATAAACAAGCTCTAGCAAAACGAATAAGTTAAAATATATAAACCCTGTAAGATGGAGCACGGGGAACATCCCCGTAAAGATGAGGAAATTTACAATATTAAAATCAAAATCATCTCTTTTGTCATATATTTTAGAAGAAATCATCCCATTATTAATTTTAAGGTCTAGATCAAGAAACGCTGCATAATTATCGGACGGGCTAGCATTATTCAATTTGAGTTCTTTAGGATAACTAGTAGGAATCAGAGCATGAAAGAAAGGGTTATCTAAGTTAAAAATATCATCCAAATATCGACAAGTTTCATTAAAGGCTTTTATAATGGTTTGTTCATGTTGTGGAACGTTTGTCCCTGGTTCTTGTGTCTCTTTTGGTGTTTTCTGTGTTCAT
The DNA here is from genome assembly GCA_963576725.1 of Azorinus chamasolen. Taxonomy (NCBI): domain Eukaryota; kingdom Metazoa; phylum Mollusca; class Bivalvia; order Cardiida; family Solecurtidae; genus Azorinus; species Azorinus chamasolen. The sequence goes on from OY755240.1 coordinate 5,804,426, forward strand.
TTCGTGTGTGTGTGTGTGTGTGCGTGCGTTTGGGTGTGTGGTTGTGTGTGTGTGTGTCATGCTGTCTATCGGTGTTTTGGTGGTGGTTGCGTCTTGCATGTGGCTTTGCCTGCTTGACTTTACTACTTTTCCTTTTATAACATCTTCTTGTGATTGAGGATTCAAACGCAACATGAAAGATTGACATTGTATAGAAAATAAACAATTAGTGATTTGAATATATTAATAAATTCTTACAAGACGAGATCCTTCGGAGGCAAAAGCAGAAATTCGAAAAGAGAAAATTGCATACTCGGTTTTATTGAGTCTGTCCATGAGCATTAAGTAAAAGTCCAACACTGCTGCTCTCTCCTCCTGGCACCGGCTATTTAAAGCGGCTTTCATTTTTTTAACAATAATTACTAAAATCACTGAATTTGATGATCCCGAAGGACCAGAATATATAGCAACAATTTAAGAGACACTGGGCACATCAGGATCTAAGCTGTCGGTCAACGAATTATCAAAATCTTCATCGATTCAGAAGAGGTAAAACTCTGAACCAGATTTTATCAGACATACAGTGTAGGGGTTAGGCTAATCCAGTTATACGTCGTTGTCAGTCTTAATGTTTGAATTTACTGCACTCAAATTGTGTACAGAAAGGCATTATTGAAAATAAAAATTAACCGGTATCTACATCATCTGTGTAAAACCATTTACCCCATGAAATTTCATGTGAAACAATTGACATTATGAATATTAATCAGATGGACTTGATCATGATACTATGAGCATATTTGTATCACGGCACAACCTGTAAAACACATCTACCTGGATCTTCATTTGTGCACGAAACAATGCAATATGTTCCATATATAGAAGAGCCACTGGGGTCTTCCTCCACCTGTAATTAGCTCGATGTCGTGATATGACTGAAACACTGTTAAACCGACGTAAATCCGATAAAAAACAAATCAAACAAACAAATCTGTGTTATTTCATACAATAACCCATTCCCTCATATTTACGCCTTTTGACGCCTCTGGTAAAGTCACTTTTTGAATCCATTGTGATAAATAGTATAGTTGCTCCATATGGGCAAATGCTCTATTTATCACAATGAATGGTTTGTTTCAAAATTACCCAATTCTAAACTTTCCGTTTTCTTAAGTTAATGCTCTTTTTTGGTAAATTATTCAAAGATAATGGGTCTGAAAATAGCCTATGAGGTAATGGGATAAAGGCGATAAAAGGTGTATCTATGGAGCAAAATTTTAATAACTGATTATTTAATTGTTCTGTGGTTGGTTATTTGTGTCGAGACATTCATTCAGTGTTAACAATAAGCCTACTAAAACAAGTGTCTTTCAATTTTGACCTGGTTAAGTTTAACTACTGCCGATTCGAAAAGAAAACCATTTTGAGACACCAATAGCCGAGGGTCACATAGCTTGGACCCTGACGAGACGCCGAGCTACTCGGTATCTCACAAACTAACGATCCAAATTGACTACAAATGCAGTTCACGGTTTAGCGGAATAAATGTTAACAGACGACGCTGGAATACTCGTGTTTAATAAAATCAGAAGATAATTGTAATGCAAACTGATAATTGTGAAATCGCTTTAGAATCTTATTAAATTTAATAGGCATGGGTTTTAATTGCTATTAATTGTCTGCATTCCGAAGCTGACATGCACGTGCATCAACAGAGGCAGAGGTAAAACATTTTAACGTCATGACTATTCATTTAAGAATTTATGATTTCGTAGATTTCAATCGATTGAACCTTTATTGCCCATAAAAGCGAAATGTTTTGCTATGGTTCAGCTTGTTTAGAATGATATATTACATATAATATCACATATTAAGCCCACTATATTTAAGCATCACCTATGTATGTGAAAAAATTGAAAGTGTCGATTGTCTGTCCAAATATGACTCCAAAGCACTAGCGAACAACTTACGATGATCGCAATATGCACCAGTTTGGAGAAATTGAACTAGATTTTCAAGGGAAATCCCTTTTTGACAGCTCGTCCACTAAATACAAATGAGCCACAGTAGCTGTTATGGGATCGACACATGACGTCTGCGATCAAAGAAAGTAAATAAGCATGATGATTAACACATTCCTACGAAAGCAAAAGCAGTACTGCAAAAAGACAAAATTGCAGAGCCAGTTTTAATGAGACTGTTCACGGGCAATCGTTAAAGTGCAACACTATTCACACCCCTAGCATTGCCTACGTATGGCACAGCGGAATCGTACCGAATGCTGCTATCATGACAGGAAAATAAACAAGAACATAAGGGAAGATGGTTCCAGTCGAGATACACCGCCAGCTGAATCATGGAATGTGGGTAATTTTGAACCAGTTGCTTGTAATTTGATTTTTGTAGTTCTAGTTGTTCTAGTTTCTCTCCAAACAGAACATACATTGTAATTTCTAGATAAATTAGGTCGACAATCACGTGATTCGGAACATCATATTCGCGTTAGATTTAGACTGTTCTGCTTGTTCTGTTATATTTTACTGTGTCGTTAGTTTCTATATATAACCTCATGTGAAACGATTTGACAGCGAATTTAGTGCGAGAATCTGACCATACAGCTCCTACAAGGACATGTCTGATCAGGATTTCATTTGTTTACAAACGCGTTAAATTGATAATCTGTGTTTGTAACTCGTTTCAATTATTGTTGATATACTGAAAAAAAGTGTTTCGCGAGACAACCGATTAAATAAGTAAAAACAAAACTTTCATGCGTCTGATATCGAAGATCTTGATGAAATTCGACGATGTATTAGTATTTATTCGGGTTTGTTTTTAGTTTCGTAGAGAAAACATATGTCATACAGTGCGCTAAAACGAAATATAAACGTTAGAGAAAACATATTATACGGTGCATTATAAAGCCAAAATATATGCAACATCAACGGTAGAGAAAACAACAACATGACATAAAGGCCTTGAAAAACAATGCCTTTGATACATCAGCGGTAGAGGAACAATATACACAAAAACTATATGACATCAACAGTAGAGAATAAAATTGCATATAGCGCTTTTAAAGGGAAACACACACACGCGTGCGCGCACACAGGTTTACAAATAATAAACCGTTTTAACCCCAAGTGAATTTTGTCACTGACTGTTCCAAGGCGGTACTTCCATCTTCCCCCTATTGTATGTTTGTTTTGTCTTTGTGCGTCTCTTGATGTTCTTTGCTGTCTCCTTGTTTTGCTGTTCGGGCGACTGTTTGTTCTGTATGTGGTGTTTCCTGCATGACTCATTTTTGTACCTTGGTCAGTAAGTGGTTTTAAGGTGAATGATGGAGTAAGTTTGCACATAATTACAACGTCCTCCATGCACATAATTGTCCAAGTTTGAGAACAAACTACTATCGTGCCTGTTTCTGTGCTTTATCCCCAGACCCCGAATATTATATCGATATCGTTCTTCCTCTTCATGGTCACCGGTTAGCCGATCTCGCGAGCCAGCACTCATTGCCTGGAACTAGCAAGACGCACCTGCTGACAGCCTGACCAGAATGGTCAAGGGGCCCACCTCTCAGTGGCCCCCATTCTCCAATCCTGCTTGGACTCCTGGCTTTGCTGTCTCCCACCAACCTAACAGCCTGCCTGGCCTCCATGCCGGTCAGGGCATGTGGTGCGTTCGACTCAGGCAGTGACAGTCCTCTTCCTTGTGACTCACAGTCCACTCTTCAGTGACTTTAGGGGTCCTACCATCCGGGTACCGCCGTCTGCGACAGTCACAAGGGTGTAGTCTGAGAGGGAGCAAGAAGTCCTGTCAATAAAAGCTACTAGGAACAATCCTATTTTGAGGGAGTCGGATCCAACTTGAGCGTCAACATGTGTGAGCAAGTTGGAGCTGATATTAAAATTATAAAACATACACTTTCTACAATGTATTGGTTACCGAAACGACATCAAAAAACATATCAAACGTCTTTATTTCAAATTCTAGCTCTTGTACAACTTCACAGGTGTTTATACTTTTAACGTCTTGTTTAACTAAGATAAAGAACATGTAAAATTATATTGTGCTAAGACTTATGAAACATCTGGAATAAATCTCTTTTGGTCTATTAAAAAACTTCTCAGAAGTGTTAAACAAACTTAAGAACAAAAGTTTTGTTTGCATCCACTGTACGCACATATGATTCGTCTACTTTGTACATAACCATTCTCATGATCTAATTAAAGATAAACTTTAGCAGGTGTTAAGTGCTTGTGTGGCGGCCGTAAAACGTCGCCCCGTACTTCATTCTCGGTGTTGTTATACCTTCTGATCCTTCGAGATCATGAATTTCAGTACTTCTTGTTCTGAAAATTGAATACCGCTTTGAAAATTGAATACCGCTTCAGCCGGTGCTAGTGGGTGTGAGCAGTGTTGCACTTTCAATTACTGTTCATGAACAGACTCAATAAAACCGAGTCTGCAATTTTCTCTTTTTGTGTTGCAATTTTTGCTCTCGGGGATCACCCCCTTTCAGAATTTAAATATAAATTAATCTGATAATCTGTACTATTTCGTTTTTGTCGTACCCTTTATTACTTTTCTACAGTTACTCAGTTTGCAGCTCAATCATTGAGTACACTAGCGATAGGTGGATACAGTTTGTTTATTTACACTGACATAAGTGTGAGGTTGGGCGCCAATAAACCGGTTTAACCCACCAGTGACTTTTGTCTCTGACCGTTCCAAGGCGGTACTTTCATTTCCACATATTGTATGTTTTGTTTTGTCTTTGTGCGTCTCTTGATGTTTTTATAGTTATGTACATTTGCTGTTTCCTTCTGTTGCTTTTCGGGCGACTGTTTGTTCTGTATGTGGGGTTTCCTGCATGACTCGTTTGCTTAATCCAAAAATATGTGCCAGAGTAAAAACATCATTTCTCCAATGTAGTGCTGATAAAGCTTTCTTTACTGACGAGCAAATGAAATATTACACCAATTGGTCTTGCTTAGAACTTTGTGAATCACTAATTTTTCTTCTTGATAATATATGTGTACGTTATGGGAATGCTGTATACCGTCAGTTGATTGGTATTTCTATGGGTACGAATTGTGAACTACAGATTTGTTTTTGTACTGCTATGAGAGAGATTTCACGTTTAGGTTGAACCCACAATCACAATAAGATGTCATAAAAGCCTTCAGTGATACTTTTTAATATGAGAATGATATTTTCAATTTAGATAACCATTTCTTTGATGTTTTAATTCCTACCGTTTACCCAAAAGAACTGAAATTAAATATAGCTAACACTTCCGTCACTTGTGCGGCTTTTCTCGAACTAGACCTTAAAATCGACAATGGAATCATTTCATCTAAAATTTATGAAAAAAGAGATGATTTTGATTTCAAAATTGTAAATTACCCTCACCTTGATGGAGATGGTCCCCGTGCCCCATCTTACGAAATTTATATACCTCAACTGATTCGTTTCGCTAGAGCTTGTCCTTTTATTGATGATTTTTAACAGCCGAAATCTCATTTGAACTGAAAAGCTGCTAAAACAAGGATATACATACAATAAAATATGGAAAACATTCTCTAAATTTTATTATCGAAATCTCTCACTTATTGGCAAGTACAAATGTAATATTAATGCGCTCCTGCGACACGGTGTTTCACATCCTGAATTTCAGGGTTAAGTGATTTACAAGTTTCGTAAAATAATTGGACATACCCATTTTCTCACTTTGTTCACTAAATACATTACAAATTCATTAAAAAGGGATATGATGCTGTAGTACTACAACATACTGCATGTTTGGTTGTCAACCCTTTTACAATTGGCAATCACACTGGCCTCTTTGCATGTACGCTGACAAGAAAGATTTAGTACTCTATGAAGGCGACCTCTTAAATCTAGAAACGGACGGAGGACTTCGGATATTGTCTCGTTTTTGCCGTACCCTTTATTACTTTTCTACAGTTACTCTGTAGCTCAATCATTGAGTACACAAACGATAGGAGGCTACAGTTACTTCACTTAAATATGTTTTCGTTTTACATGCACTTTACCACTGTATTTGCCACCGTAACTGTTGTAGATTAGTCGGAGAGGGGACACGTTCATTTACACTGTTTGTATTTTAGGTTGGGGATGGAATAAGTGAGGTTGGGCGCCCAGAAACCGGTTTACCCCCAGTGACGTTTGTCACTGACCGTTCCAAGGCAGTATTTCCATCTGTCCCCTATTGTATGTTTGTTTTGTCTATTTGTGCCTTTTATATACATGTTCATTTGCTGTTTGTCGTCGTGGTGCTGTTTGGGCGGTTGTGTGTTTTGTATGCGGTGTTTCCTGCATGACTTTTATATGTACTTTTCAAAGTTTCAATAATTGCTTCTTCTACTCCAGGTTCACTTATTCTTTTCAAACATTAAATTCACCTAGAAAATTAACTATGCAGACAGACAAAGGCTCCAACTCATTGCAGTATATTTAACAAGCATCCCACCCTTCGAACCAACTAACAAAAAGACAACCGTAAAGTATATTGAATGACAGAGTAGATCTGCCAATCGTTTAAACCATTTCCTTTGCACGCCTCTATATTAGTATAATAACATACACCCCTTCCTAAATCTAGTTCCCGATACTAACGGAATATCAAAACATTGAATTAAATATTGCAGAGATTTAATACCACTATTGATTTGTACATTATGTCAATATTTGAATGCGACTGAATATCTTTTTAAATATAGTTCTTGTTTAAATGCAAATGACATGAGGATATTTCAGTTTCTCTTTTTACACATCATAATTTTACTTATTCTGATCCGTCCTGATCATGGAACTGTGCAAACTGTCATGACGTTCGAAAAACATCACATTTCACAACATCACGGTTCCTTTGAACTTACACTGTTTGCTAAGTCACAGAGTTCGTTATTTCTCATGAAGCACCGTAAAAATATTCTAAACATAATTCGAGCAGTTGTGGAGAAGTCATTTGCAGTACGAAAGAACGGACGAGATACAAATATCCAGCTTCCTCTCTCCGAAAACGGGTTTAAGAGGATGCCTTCTTAGAGTATTAAGTATTTCCTGTCGTCGCACAAGCAAAGAAGGTAGCTTAATGTCCAACTGTAAAGTGGTCGACCACCAATCATATAGTGCGCTGCAATATTGAAGGGTTATAACCCTTTTTAATGTAATGCTTTATACAGCAAAGTATCAACATTAAAAGTATTATTCAAGCTGCACAATATCAAAATTAGAGCTATTTCACAACGAGGTTAACTTCAATACAGTACAGGTTATGAATGTATAATTCACTTCATCTCAGCATTTATTAGTTAAAAACATATGCTGAGCAAATGTCCGCAAATTTTGCGTTTCAAACTGATTTCAGAATCGGAATCTAGATGCATTCATGCTAAACAGCACGGTTAACTTGTAAGTGTTGATTGTATCAGGAAAAATTAGAAAAAAGCGTATTGCTACGGAAACCAACGGAACTGCGTTCTCCATTGACCGGAAGCTGTCGTAAGATTCAAATTTGCATACCGGAAGTACTCATTCGATGTATATTTAGGTCAACAACCAGTATCAGCCAATGTTACATGTGATAACAACCTAATTAATATTCAAAGCCTTGTTCCGAAATATAATCGGAGTCATTTGGAACTTGGCCGAAGATGTCCGCTGAATTCCGTACGGATAAGGCAGTATTGGGATAGCGATATATTTAGCTGAACAAATATATCCTGTCGGAAAATATAGTAAGCATTATTAACATGGTATCTATACGTGTACAACTTCTGGTGTTGATTGATTAATAGGGAAAATACGCATATTATATCTTTAATATAAGTTTCTTATATTTATGTTTTAGATTTGCTAAATGGCCAACAATTAACAAGCGGAAACCTTAACTACAAGCCTGCATTTACAGCCAATGTTTTCCAGCATCAGACTAACCTCGGAAACGAGCAGACAATTGTTTTTGAGAATATTCAAACGAACGTTGGCAATGGCTATTCACCCATATCCGGGATATTCACAGTTCCAACTAACGGAACATATTTTTCTTCGCAACTATTCGGTCATATAATGAGGATACTGTTAAAACACAGATTGTCCTTAACGGAATTGAGATTGCTAGAATGTATAGCCGTGGGGTTGAGCATGATCAGGGATCCAGCGGCGCCGTCGTCAATGTGAAAGAAACTGACATGGTGTAGGTTAGACTTTTCGGTTCGGAGGGCTCGCAAGTATTTGGAGAAAAATGGTGTTCTTTCACAGGATTTCCAATGTAGCCACTGCATTGAATAAATGTAAATGCATACGTTTAGTATCTTGATTGTCATTACTGCATAAGCCTATTATCGACTTTCTTTTTTCCTGAACATCTGGGTCCATGCTTATAAAGCTTTTAGTTGAGTCTGAGATCGTTCTCAAGCTTTTGATTGGTTAGACTTGAGCCTTTGGCTCAAATCTGTCCAATCAAAAGCTTGAGAACTCAAATCTGACCAATCAAAAGCCTTAGAACGAAACTCAGACTCAACTAAAAACTTTATAAGCATGGGCCATTGATTGTGTATCACTAGAGCTGCTGTGACCTTTCGTTTGACATCTATGTCCATGGTTATAAAACTTCCGAGTCTGAGTCTGAGATCATTGCCAAGTATCTGATTGGTCAGATTCTGAGCAAGCTCAGAATTTGACCGATCATATGCTTGACAATGATCTCAGACTCAAGCACACAGCTTTATAACCTCCACTCCTAGTGTCTGACTTCCATTCTAGTTTTGGTTGACCTAAATGCATTTACCGTAAACCGTCATAGACCGAAATGCATTTACCGTAAACCGTCAACTTAAAATTGACGCTGAAAAACGACCTAGACAATACTGAGTTTCTGTTCTAGATTACTCAAAATACACATGCAAACAGAAGACACCCAGCAGATCAGACGGTTCCTGTATCAAAGTTTGTTACGATCATAGGTCTGGTTCTGCAATTTCCGCCATGGCTAAAACTACATAATGTTCAAGTCCTATGGTAATATAATTTAATTAATATTTATGCTGTCATTAATTTTATCACGGATATTCATGGGGTTTCGGGTTAATATTTTGCAGGATACAAACACATGTGTTAAACCCTTTCCTCAATATATCTTTACATGTCTGCAAACGGAGTATAGTTGTCCAGATAAAATGCGTAAACGTAAACATTTTCAGGAATACCTCCTTTAATTCTTCACCAAACCCTATATTGTGACCACTCTCTGGAGTCGTATCCTCGAGACTATTATAAAGAGTGGTCACAGTATAGGATTAGGTGGATAAATAACAAGTTTAGTATTTGGGTACATGCCGTTATATGAAGCTTTTGAGTATACCACGATCAGACGGTTCCCGTAAATGGGACATACTCTGTTAATACGGTTTCTGCGAATAGAGCATACCCATATTAGACGGGCTATTGCAGGAGACGTTAGATCGGCGTTTCATATACTACAGGAGATGTTAGATCTGCGTTTCATATAATGCATAATAATTTTAATATCGGCTTCAAGTTGTTCATAGACCTTGTACATTTGTTTCATGGCATATTTTTTCCTCTACCGCTTACGTTTTATAAATGACAGCCATTAAACGCACTGTTTAGCATGTCTTTTCTCTACTTATATGTGTCTTCTTTACAGGTCTCTGCATGACGTGTTTGTTTTCTCTGCCGTTGATAAGTTATATGAATTTGTATGCAATTTTATTCTGTACTGTTATGGGATAAATTAACAACCAACACGTTTTTTATTTAACTGCATACATGTTTCGATTTACATCTTCATCAGTGCATAACAACTATAATATACTTAACGTCACGGAAGTGACGTCATCGTATAAACAATGGCGGGAAAATTAAACGTAACGTTACGACGAGTTTATCCCTTTACTCCATAGATACGCATTTCTACGCCTTTGCAAACAGAGTAGACCTAGATCAGACGGCTCATATCGGAGCCATCTGATCAGGATCTGCTCTGCTTGCTGATAATAAAAAATAGTTATGAGTAATTCATACTATTGGCGTAAATATTTCTTACATGAATATTCAAGGAGGAAAGGGTTAAGAATGTCTGAAAATGCATACAGGCGGATTGCAAGAATACGAATAATTCCTATAGAGATATATATAAAAACCAAAAATAGGAAATAACGACTGTATGCCTCTGTAACGTTACGTTAATTAACAGGAAAATATGTGTATCAAGTATATTTAATAGAACAATTAGATATCATATATAACTTTTAGATATCAAATATAGCTTTTGCATTTAAACCTTTTGGTGTAAGAGTGTCCATTTTATGGATCCAGTATGTTTCTTTGCAAAGTCGTTCTAAATTATCATTAACAATATCGAAAGGCATAAATGTAAAGTCATCTAAAGAGTGGTTCTCAGAATTAAAGTGTGTTGCAACAGTGGTAGAAAATTTTGAATCGATGAAACCATTTATATCGAATCTATGGCTGTTCATACGTCTAGAAACAGGTTACATAGTTTGACCAATATATTGTATGTTACATTTCTTACACGATATCAAATAAATGACATTACTTGTAGAACAGTTGGTATTACATCTAAGGTTATAAGTGTCACCTGAAATATTACTCGTGAAGGAAGAACTTGAAATTATATTCTTACAATGAGAACATATATTTCTATTACAAATCGAGGATGCACAAGTATGTTTTTGGGAAGAAAAATTTGAATGCACTAAATGATCCCGTAAATTACGCGGTCTCTTGTAAGCTATTATTGGTCTGTAATTATCAGAAACATATTTCACATTTTCATTTTTTGATAACTTAAGTAAGTCCCAATATTTATTTATCACTAAACCTATATTTTTTTTATTCTGTACTGTTGATATACATGTATATTACAGTTTATGTTTGCTTTCACCACAGTGTGTGACAGGGCATTTTTCTACCTTTGATGTATTATATGGATTTGCTTTTCGATGCTCTCTATGGCATAATGTTCTCTCTGTCTATACTATATTATATGCGTTTGCCTTTCCCTACCGTTGGTATCGTATGTATATTGCTTTTTAAGACACTGTATGACACGTCTTATATCTCTGCTCCTGATACTTAACCCTTCTCTTGCTAAATTGTATTTGCTAAATACATTTCTCCTTCTTTACCCATGCCCTGTTGTATAATTACATATATCTTCACTGTGTACAAGTATTTCGCTGTGAAATCACTGCTGTGGAGTGTACTGGTTGCACAAGCAATTTATAAATAGTGCAGACCCTGATGAGACAGCTCCTGCAGGACCTGTCTCATCTGGGTCTTCACTATTTACATGTAGGTATATTGACGTGAATAGCAAGCGAAGGGATATGTGTCTGGGATACAACGCGAAGTTATGGGATGTTATTCTCTCTACTGTTAATATCTTATATGCATTTACTTGTCACCATTCGTTATGCTCTCTGCCGTTGACAATAACGTGTGTGCGCTTTTTGTAGTACTGTATGACTTGTTAATCCTTCTCCGTTGATATCGTTTATGTGTTTGCTTTTCAATGAATTTTTATATCGTTTATATTCTATACACGCATATACATGCTTGCATTTTCTACCGTTGATATGTTTACTTATTAATGCACTGTATGACATGCCTATATAGTCCGACAGGGAATTCCTGACAGTTACGTCATAATTAGTTTACTTGAATATTCATATGACATGTTATTTCTTAAAAGAGAAGACTGTCACTATTTGATTATGATGACATGCTTGTGGAGTCTGTATCCGACTATACCTCTGATATTCAATAGATATTTACCTTTCAACATTCTCTATGGCACGTGATTTACGTTGATTGTATACATGTGTTTACTTTCCAACGCACTGCCTGGAATATGTGTGTCTATCGTTGATATTTTAAATGTTTTGCTTTCCAACACATACTATGACTGGTTATTTTCTCTACTATCGATTGTTTAAAAGAAATTCTAAGCAATCTTATCATGGCAAAACATCTCGCTTATGGGCAATAAGATTTCGATTGATTGAAACTCATGAAATCATAAAATCTTACATGAGTATTCATAAAGTTAAAAGGTTTTGCAGGAGTGGCCTCTGTTGATCCACGTGCGTGTCAGCTTCGGAATGCAGACAATCAATTGTAATTAAGACCCATGTGTATTAAATGCAATGACATTCTAATGCGATTTCACAACTATCAGTTTGCATTACAATTATCATCTGATTCCATTAGACACAAGCGTTCCACACGAAAGTACGCCTCTAAACCGCTTCCTTAGGCGTTTTGCAAACATTTTTTATCCAAATGAGATGCCGAGTAGCTCGGCGTCACATCTGGATCAAAGCCGTTTGACTCTCGATCAGTAGCTTCTAAAAAGCTTGTTCTAATCAGTAGTAACCAAACTTGTACGAACTCAAAATTGGAACAGTCTCCCCTTTAATTGTCGGCTGACGGTTAACAGCGAATGGTTGACTCAACGCAAGCAACCATCCATCCAATAAATTAACAAATTACCTTTTAACCTAGTGCCACGCATGTACAACTATTGACGCATTTGCAAACAGGGTAAACCCGGTTTAGACCAATCGTGTATGAAATAGTATAAATATCATTATACAGGTGGCCCCATAGTACAAATACTTTGCTCATGATATCATTATACAATTCACCTGATTAATATTCATGATGTGAATTGTTTTACATGAATATTCATGCATTAAAGGGGTTAACTCAGACGACGTAGAAACTCGTTAATTCTTATTTGCAACACTAGCTAATTACGTTTTTCTGTACACAAATGGAATGCATTCATTCAAACATTAGGGCTCTGAACGATATATTACGGGATACCCATTCACTGCTGTGCAAATAAAATTCAGTTTGGTCAACACCTGGAGCAATGTTTACTACTTCCGATTCGATAAAGCGTTTCAGAATATATCGACTGAGTGTCAAACAGCCTGGATCCCGGCGTCTCATCTGGATCCAAGCTGTTTGCAAATGCGAGGCGGGTCGCGAATAGCGTGATAAATGTCAACGTGTTCACACTTTACGCAAGTGCACTTGAAAATGAAATAAAATTGAATTGTATTGCTCAAAATCTGAGATAACCTTTTCATAAGTTGTAGTTTTGTGCACTCTATAATTGCAATGTCTGAATATGCAGTGCACAGGTTAGTTTAGCATTTCACTCTTTTTAACCCTTTACTCAATGTACATTTAATAAGAAATAATGAATGTATTAATATTAAGTAGCCGGAATCTCATACTAGCATAAAATCAGGGGACTTTTTACCATGGCAGAAACTGTAGAATATTTCGCTGGATTTCATACTGGAAGTGACACATTAGTTTGCCTGAAGTCCAAGATAAAATCAATGTTTGTTCAGTAAGCAATAATGAATGTATAAATATTAAGTAGCTAAAACTTCAAAATGGTTGAACTGGGGATGAATCTTCGATATTAATATTAACCTCAACCCTCACGACTTAATCCTAAAAGTGCGGAACACGAGTCACAAAATTAATGTCATTTGCAAACAGTGTAGACCTAGATGAGATTGCTCTTCTAGGGCCAGGGTCTGCACTTTTTTATTATGTTACACCTTTCGTTACAAAAATCTCTAGATATTCACCTGTTTCAGTTTTGGAATAGTCTATTTGAAAAGTCTGCTTTGTAAGAGTTATGTTTTACATTTGGTCCTGTATTTACCGTGTTCTATGTTGTGGGGAAGTCCGGCTGGTGTAATGACGAATTTGTACTCCCGTAGAATTTGTACTCCTCATTCCATTTTCTACGGCTAAGGGGTACTTATTCGTCAACGAAAAAGTACTTCTCTGTCAAAAGACCCATAATATTATGACTCCCCTCAAGTATAATATGTACTCCCGTATAAAAAATACCCCCTTTAAATAAATCTATCCAAACAAAGTTTCGAGGGTGCACTAGATTCAACTTATCATCGATCGATTGATCGGTCAGTAGGTCTGTCGACTGGTTGGTCGGTCGGTAGGTCGGTCGACTGGTTTGTCTGTCGGTAGGTCGGTCGACTGGTTGGTCTGTCGGTTGGTCCATTAGTTGGTCGGTCCGCATAATAGTGTTGCGTGAACTACTAATACAGTTTTTATTAATATTGTTTTAATGTATTTCAATGAAACATTATTCACATTATAGTCTTTAAATGTTCTTGTGCAATGCTTTCTTTTTGCCCCAGCCAGATGCGTCATTGCAGAGTCATATCCCTTAGAGAAGGGCAATCATTTAGCGAAAACAGTTTGTGCAGAGAGCTTTTTATACAGTTTCAGTTTTAAAGAGAGTTGAATGAAACTTCATACACATAGTCACTATTGGGTGTACTTGTGTAGGATGTACTTTTCGAATTGATCGGAATTATAATTGTAGAGTTATGACCCTTTGATCCAATATGCATTGTTTCTGACATGACTTTCTGTTCGTAATATGAAAAAGCTTTATTTTATATCAATTTGGGTTCGGATGTCAATTTTGTCTCATCAGTGACTGCTTTATAGGCAACACTCAGCATTCAATAATCATCGCATGCGCAGACTCTCGTCTGCTTTATGTTTAAGGCTTTACACATAGAAATGCTGAATGAGTGTCAAACAGCTTTTATCCGGACGAGACACCGAGTTACTCGGCGTCTTATCTCGATAATGATGTTTAAACATGTAAATCACTGGCCAACATAGCCTAGGAGTTGCGGTGCGAAAGGTATACATGGCTTCCCTCCTTGGCGCTCAGAATTTAAGGGATATCATTACGACTGGTTCCGTCAGTGCCAGTATGAATTGAACGACTGGGTTAAGTCTCTTGTGTAGCTAAAACGTCACAGAGATACCTGAGTTCAGAGGTGCTGCGCCGTAGCGGTGTTCTCCGAACAAGCATGATGCAAAACATGCCGTGGGTCGTACGCTTGAAACGAACATGCAAAGTTGGATCCGGATGAGACGCCGGAATTACTCGCCGTCTTAACCCGATCCGAGCTGTTTGATCAAACATCGAATTACGGTTGCACTCTGCAGATTTAGGGTAAAGGTTTTGAGCTGAGTGAAGCATTTGGTTACTTTACAGTAAACCATCGTCGACGGACAACTGCCCCTTGCCAACACTATAATATAGAAAAAAGATTTTTAACATACTTTTTATCGATCATATAATATTACAATATGATCAAACTATGTGCAGACGTTCTTAATGGCTGGCTGAACGTAATGTATTTAGCTTTATGCTGAATTAAATACATATATTTCTACTTGTATAAAGTGTAATATTCAAATATACCTACATAAACTATCAAACACATGCGACAGGGTCGATCCAGATCAAATGGCTTTAATTTTGATTTGGGTCTACTTTGTTAAGCAGAATATATAAGGAATATCCTTGTGTTAATACAATGTCTACTTTTATTAGGCATGTGCTAATTATATGTGCTAGTATTACTTTCACCTTACCAAATGATTATTCATTAACTGTCATTGAATTGAACAATCAAGGTAGATCCACATCATATAGCTTTCTTAAATAATCTGCATGATATTGGTCTACTAATTTTTGGAATTAGATATACAGATATAGAGAAGAGTTTGTGTATTTGATAGGTACGGTCATACCATTTATGCTTATTTTATATACAATGATACGTGCTAATATATCATTCATCTTACCTAATAAATATTCATTAATTCAAAAATTTCCTGGAGAATACAGCATAGAACCTGACCAGAAAGCTTAATGTTAGATTCTGCATGATCTGGATCTATTGTGTTTGGAAACAATCTTAGGAAAATCCCGAGTGGCAATACAATTTATGCTTTTTTACGATAATATGTGCTGATATTACATTAGCCTTACCAAATTAACCCTTTCGCTGCCAAACTCTGTCGTCTGCTAACTTTGTCGTCTGCTACAAAATTTCACTCTTTTGATTTTCTTCATTTTTGTTTCAAAAACATAGTAACAGTAACAAACAGTTTGGATCCTGATGAGACGCCGAGTTACTCGGCGTCTCATCTGGATCCAAACTATTTGCAAAGGTAATCACAGATCCGGCATTGGCAGCGAAAGGGTTAATATAATAAATGATATAAAGCAAGGGGTTTATGCAATCAGGACATTATATAGATTAACCTTTATTTATCATTAATGTTTGATATTCCTATATACATGTAGTGTCCCAAATTGAAACATTATCTTAGGTAATTACTCTATTAATCTGGACATACAAACCAAAGTGTAGTTCTGATTATCTTATTAACCATTAGCCTGCTAAAGAAATAATATCTGCTTAAATCCAACCTGTTACTTTCAGTGTGTGTAAGATGTTGCGGGACTACTGGCCCGGTGGCATACAGCTTGCATGTTTACTCGGCGCCTAATCAGGATTCAAACTGTTTGCAATTACCACTTAGGTCGCACTTAGCAGGCAAATTGTTAAACTGAATTTTGCATGTAAGTTGAACATAGATTTGATTAGAATCTACTTTCTAATGGGGGACTTTGCTATATTTGCAGGTTTACATTGTCCAGATATTTGGAGTAAATACAATACATACAAGAGTGACAACTAGTCCACACAGCCTTCTGCCCATTTATTTATATTATATAAATCGTCCTCAGGGACAATCATTTTAAGGAGCTATCATCCAGAGGGCCAATCGTCCGAGGTACTATCGTCCTAAGGGACAATCGTCCTAAGGGGCAATTGCCCTACACTCTAAAGTGGCACTGTCGATAATTAATATAATGTGTATATTTACATTTTACTGTAAGGAATTGCCTTGTAGAAAAATAAAACTCCACAGGGGAGTACTACGTAGAATATGGACCGGGGAGTACATATTCTACGGGAGTACATATTCGCCATTACATCGGCGGGGAAACCTTTATTTACACTGTTTGGACAGATAGGGTGACTTTGATGGTATGAGTTTTAAAAATTGAATACTGCTTAAGCCGGTGCAAGGGGCGTGAGTAGTATTGCACATTTAATTACTCGTGAACAGACTCAATAAAACCGAGCCTACACTTTTCTCTTTTGGCATTGCTACTTTTGTTTTTGAAGGATCACCCACTTTCAGAATGTTTGAGATAAGTGTGAGCTATCCGTAAACCGGTTACCCCCACCCCCTCACACACATGTTGTGGTTATGCAACTGACGGCTCCAAGACGGTAATCTCCTTGTCACTCTTACTTTTATTGTTGTCTGGTGTCTCTGTGTCTTTGTGTACTTGTGCTTTTTATTCATTTTCAGATTTTAATCGCATGCGTGTATCTGTGTGTGTATGTGTATAACTTGCTTTCTATCGAGGCTTTGGTGATGGTTGTGTCAATAGTGTGGCTTTTCATGCTTTACTACTTGTTCATTTATAAGGGATAAAATCCCAGATAACAGACCGATGTTGGCCCAATGTCATATAATGGTTTGTTTATTGACATTGTGCTGGCGTAAGCTGATACATGTGGGCCCAATATGGGACCAACGTCATCCATCCAACCATCTTTCTCTCGTTGACGGCGTTGGCCTGTGTTCGTCGGGACAATGTTGGGCCAATATTGCATAGCCAACTATAAAACACGATACGTCTGGTAAAAGTTGTCCCAACCGTATTTCGATAGAAGTCTGAAAAGTGTATAAAACAAATATTTCTCATTTTAAAATTCAAATACCGAATATATTTTGCGTTACGAGTACATGTACTAAAATGCTAGACATCCTGATTTAACATTGATATTTACTATTTTAACCTGTATATTTAAATTTTCCCATATATGAACTTATAAAAAATACTTAATTTGCGTATTACAAAACTTAATTTTAGATTTTCAAATAAAAATTATTATTATTTTTTTTTATATAAAAATTAATATCTAGATTTATTTCGCGAGACGAGACGATAATTTTATTGTACCATTCGGCCGTGAATTTGTACATATCCAGTTCTACAGCAGACAACACAAATGTCAACCAAAATGTGAGTAGACTCTTTTATTATCACAACAGTGTTGCTTGTGCCGTGTGGTGGCCATAAAAAGTCTCCCCGTACATGTAATCGATGTTGTTATCATTCTCTTGCAGGATATGCAAGTAATATACACAACTCTTATTCGCCTCTTACATCATCATATGTATGTCATGCACCTCGTGGTAGGTGTTGTGTTCACCAACAACTTGATGCACATGGTAGCTATACTAATGTAATTGACGTGTTGATGAACACAATACAGGTGCCCCTCTATCACTTTCCAATATGAATAAAGTTAAAATACCTCTGATATAACTGAAAGCTATAAGTATGCAATCTGTGTCGTCTGTAAAAGTACCCAGAAATATTTCTAATTTCTCTTCCCTTCAACCTTATGTTCGTTTAAAACAACTTAATCTTCAGTCGGCATCATCCTTTCACATACCATCTCTTTCTATTAATAAATGTTTTTTTCAATGGACCAAGAGTTGTACTTTTACCTTTAAAATCTGTTATCCAAAATGTGTCTTCTATTCGTAAACGGTCCTTATACAAGCGACACAGAGTGTATCCGATTATCCAAAAGTGCTTTGCTAAGAGGTGCATATGTTGTAGTAACATTTCTTGTAATTCCACTATAAAATCTACAGTTAATGGTAGAACATTTAATGTCAAGATGAACTCAGACCTTGATTGTACTACTACTAACGTTATTTAGGTTTTAACTTGAAACGCGCCTAGTTGCGGTATACAGTATGTAGGACAAACAGGACGTGCTTTGAAGACTCGATTTCGTGAGCATGCATATCAGTGTCGAAATCGTAAACTAAATTTTGTTTTATACCAACACTTTCGGAAATCTGGCCATTCTTTTAAAGATGTTTTAGTACAAATTGTTGAGCATATAACATATGATAAGGAAGCTACTAGTAGCTTTAAATCGAAAGCTAGATTTATATCTGAATTAAATTGGATCAAAAATTGCAAACACCTTTTCCTTTAGGATTAAATGATAATATTTACCAGACTGGAAATATTTCAAAAGAACCTGATATAGATATTTTTTTCATTTTTTTCTATAAGAAAACGCAAATCTCGATCACATGGCATTCGTAAAAATGGTAATGTTAAACGAAAATCTCGTTTGAAAATAACTATTCTTGATCTACATACTTTACGTCAAACTTCTGGTAAACATGCCATGCTTTCTAGACTTTCCTCCTTATCTATATCTTCATTAAAAGA
This sequence comes from Azorinus chamasolen, assembly GCA_963576725.1. Taxonomy (NCBI): domain Eukaryota; kingdom Metazoa; phylum Mollusca; class Bivalvia; order Cardiida; family Solecurtidae; genus Azorinus; species Azorinus chamasolen. The sequence continues at coordinate 5,823,693 of OY755240.1, forward strand.
AATTGACGAGCAAGCTGATAAAATTATTTTTAGATCAGATCCTCTCACAGGAACGGCTAGTTTGATACAAAGCTTTACTCTACATGTTCTCAGACCGCACATTGACAAATTATCTGAACACCACAGATTCGTCTTGAAAATTCCTTTTATCAATAAAGGTATTGATTTTATTGACCTCCAAAGTATTTTTAGAGACAAAAATGTAATTGACACTATTCCTAAATACTTTAAAAATACAGAACCACCTATCATCTGCTACAAATATAACAAACCCATCAGAAATACAATTTTCAACTATAATAAAATTGTGGCCGACTTTAATATTAATGATAATATTCATGATAATTGAGATTGCGCCACCTCAAAATTTTGCTATTCTCCGGCTGGTCATGTGATTACTGGTAACATCGAAATAATTAAAGATAAACGTCTACGATCTCTTTTGAATAAAGGTCCCAAATATAGAATACCATCCTTGATAGAGTTTAACTCTTGTCGAGTTCAGATTGCAGAGGCTTTACAAAAATTTAGTATTAAATGGTGTCGAAGAGAACATGTTGAGTCTAATGCTCTTTCTAGTTGGAAAAAAACTAACTTTTGATATAATTGACAAACGCATTTCCTTTTATAGCTCTAATAAACACCTTCCACTTAACCTAGAATTTCTTTTAGACATCTTAAAACGTGTTTACAGAATTTCCATTCAAAATACGTTTTTGTTCCTGCTGATAAGGCATCGAATAATATGATTATTATTTGACGATTACATTATATCGATGTCTTGAAGCCGGAAAATATTAATACCAAGTCATACATTTCAGTTACTACTGACGAAAAGGCCATCGTTTTAGACCATGTCAAAAAGTGTGAACAACTTGGAACCGATATTAAAATATACACAACATAAACTTCCTACAATGTATTGGTTACCAAAACTACATAAAAACCATATAAAGCGCGTTTCATTGCAAATTCTAGTTCATGTACAACTACTAAATTGTCTATACTTTTGACTTCTTGTTTAACGAAGGTAAAGGAACATGTAACATTCTACTGTGATAAGACATGAAAATTCTGGAATAAATCTCTTCTGGTCTATTAAGAACTCTTCAGAAGTCTTAAACAAACTTAAGAACAAAAGGTATCATGCATTCACTATAAGCACGTACGATTTTTCTACTCTGTACACAACTCTTCCTCATATCTTAATTAAGGATAAGCTTACCAACTTAATCCAGAAAGTATTTGCCCGGGAAAAAACACCATTCCTGGCATGTAATGCTGAAAAGGCTTTCTTTACTGACGAGCAAATGAAATATTACACTAATTGAACGTGCTCAGAAGTTTTGCGAATCACTAACCTTTCTTTTGGATAACATATTTGTACGTTATGGGAATGCTATATAACGTCAGGTAATTGGTATTCCTATGAGTACGAATTGTGCACCATTTGTCGCAGATTTGTTTTTGTACTGCTATGAGAGAGATTTCATGTTGCGTTTGAATCCTCAATCACAAGATGTTATAAAAGCCTTCAATGAATTTTGTCGATATTTGGATGATATTTTTAACTTAGATAACCCTTTCTTTGATGCTATGATTCCTACAATTTATCCTAAAGAACGCAAATTGAATAAAGCTAAACCGTTCGACAATTATGCAGCGTTTCTTGATCTAGAGTTAAAATTGATAATGGAATGATTTATTCTAAAATATATGACAAAACAGATCATTTTGATTTTAATATTGTAAATTTTCCTCATATTGACGGGGATGTTCCCCGTGCTCCATCTTACGGGGTGTATATATCTCAACTTATTCGTTTTGCTAGAGCTTGTTCATCTATTGACGATTTTAACAGTCGAAATCTCATTTTAACTGAAAAACTGTTTAAGCAAGGATATATATACCATAAACTAAGAAAAACTTTCTCTAAATTTTACTATCAAAATATCTCGCTTATTGGCAAGTACCAATGTAATCTCAAGGCGCTTCTTCGTAAAATTATTGGACATACCCATTTTCTCACTTTGTTCATCAAATATGTTAAAAACTTCATTAAAAAGGGATATGATCCTGTAGTACTACAACATACTGCATGTTTGGTTGTCAACCCTTTTACAGTTGACAATCACGCTGGCCTCTTTGCATGTACGCCGACAATAAAGGTTTAGTACTCTATGAAGGCGACCTCTTAAATCCAGTAACGGAAGGAGAACGTCGGATATCTGTACTATTTCGTTTTTGTCGTACCCTTTATTACTTTTCTAAAGTTACTCTGTTTGCAGCTCAATCATTGAGTACACTAGCGATAGGTGGATACAGTTTGTTCACTTACATGCTTTCGTTTTACATCCACTTTACCACTGTATTTGCCATCGCGGTTGTTGTAGATTAGTCGGAGCGGAGAGGGGATACGTTTATTTACACTGTTTGTCTTTTAGGGTGGGGATGGAATAAGTGTGAGGTTGGGCGCCCATAAACCGGTTTAACCCCCAGTGACTTTTGTCACTGACCGTTCCAAGGCGGTACTTCCATCTTCCCCCTATTGTATGTTTGTTTTGTCTTTGTGCGTCTCTTGATGTTTTAATAGTTATGTACATTTGCTGTTTCCTTGTGTTGATGTTCGGGCGGCTGTTTGTTCTGTATGTGGTGTTTCCTGCATGACTCATTTTTGTTCTTCTATATATTGATTTCATTTGTATGGAATGTAGATATTTAAAGGCAAACACAATAATCCAACAGTTAAGATCATAGAAGACAGTTTCTAAAACAAATAAACATTATTTATAGCCAGTAAATATCTAAACATATATCACTTGATGTGCATGCCAGATGTAGATCTGTCATCACAATGTGCTTTTATAATATCCGGTTTTTCATCAAATCCATATAAAGTGTCGGTAATGAATTTTTTAAGGACAGTAGATCTAGTTCTAGACTGTTCATGTATTGTTTACAAGAATATATGTTTTAGAGAGGATATTTTTTATACATGCAACGATAGAACTGATTTGTAATGCAAACCATTCTGCATACTTTGGGGCATAGGACCATGCACATGTAGTTTTCGAAAAGCTGGATATGAAGGAATATATGAAGGAATATTCTGAACCTGCACATTTATTTCTTCAGATAGATCTACCCTACGAATAACCTGGGGAAGTAGAAAAGCTTGTTTCAGCAAAAGACGCTTGACTTTTCTTCAGAATTTGTTTCAAATGACTTGTTCTGTCATGATAATTCAAGAATAACAAAACCGGTTTGTTTGTTTCTACTAGTGTTTTATGTAGCTATTTCTAGTGTTTTATGTAGCTATTTAACAATCCATCAATCCTCTGCATCCCAGCTAAAGGCCATCATGACTTCACTCCTACCGGGTGTCGAACATTATTGGAGACTGATGCCAACAAAAGTAATAGCTGGGCAATAGTTGGTACTCTGTTGGCCTAACATTGACTCGATGATAATACATATTTGCCGATGTTGGCCTAACATTTGTTTGCCAACAGTTGGCCCAACCAATCTGCAACGAGCACAACTACATTGGGCTTACATCATTTTCCAACATTTGCCCAACAAAGTGAACACTGTTGGGCCAACGTTGGGCCAATAAATGCTTGCAATCTAGGATTACAACTGACGCACTGTTTATGTTCTGTACTGTTGACAGATCTAGTATGTATGAGCTATTCTTACGAGATTGTGATTATCATGATGAATCACTGTCGTAATAAAGTTCTCAACATTGTGACAGCGGTTTTTTTTATCGCCAAGAAAATTGAAGAATGTGGCCGGTACGAGTAGCTTCCTATGAAAAGTATTGCATGAACGCAGATGATGACAGAATTATCTTCCTGACTGCTAGGTTCATTGAACGTCGTCGCCTTATTCTTATAATGAACTATCTACATTTTTACAGTTTCGAGAAAAACGCCTTCAAACATTCAAAGTGTATTATTTCATTAATTTTTCGTCTTTTTTGAGAATGTAAAAAACATATGAAAGACCTTGCACATGTTCTATAAACAAACCCAATAACAGCCTCATTCATTGAATAGTTTTTCCATAATTTTAATTTTAATTTTGGAGATAGCTCAAAATTCAAAAAATATTTTTTTTTAGTATTATAGTGTGCTATCGGGACATAGCGTAGTATCAAATGAAGATATCTTTAAAATCACATTTTAAGTGAAAATAAGTTCTATCTCCCGAAAATCTGGAATAATGACAGAACACATTGTTATAATAACTATTTACTAACGTTTAATTAACAAATAACTAATTAAAAAGAACAGCAACAAAACGGAAACGTTAACCAAGTACATAGTACAGTAAAACAGTTCTATTCCGTCAACTAAATGTTGTAATTATTAAGGGTTAAAGACAGTTGACTGCTTAAAGCAAGATAAAAGTAAAACAGAAAGCTCCTTAATTATATTAGTTTTACGTTCACCTTGCTTTAAGCTGTCACGTCCCTGCTATACAATCAGTTAGTCTTCATTGTAGTCGCTCTATTACGACGACTGAAAGGAAGGCCAACTGTTTGACTTTAAGACAAGAGGCAGCTTAAAGCAAGGTTATCGTAAACAGAAAGCCCCTAAAGGAACTTGTTGTTTTACGTTCACGTAGCTTTAAGCTGACGCCTGCCTTTCACACTTAATAACAAAAACAATTTAGTGGTCGTAATAGAGCTTGTTGTCTTCCAAAAATCTGTTTTACAGGAATTTGTTGAATTGAAAAATCACTGATTAAAAGTACAGGAAAACCTCTCTACAACGACAACTGAATATTTCAACTATGAAGTGTTTAAGACAGGTGACTGCTTAAAGCAAAGCGAAAGTAAAACAGAAAACTCCTACATGATATTTCTGTTTTACTTTCCATTTGCTTTAAGCTGTGACCTGTCTTCTATTCAACCAATTCGCCTTTATTTTAGGGGATGTATTACGACTACTTAAAAGAAGGCCAACTGGTTACACACCTTAAAGCAAGGTAATCGTAAAACAGAAAGTTCCTAAAGGAGCTTTTCGTTTTACGTTCAATTTGCTTTAAGCATCAACCTGCCTTAGTGGTTGTAATAGAGAGATTTTACAGCAATTGGTTGGATTGAAACATCAATAATGTAAAGTACAGTAAAACCTCTCCATAACGAAAACTAAATTTTGTAAAGTATTAAGTGTTTCAGACAGATTACTGCTTAAAGCAAAGTGAAAGTAAAACAGAAAGTTCCTAAAGGAGCGTTTCGTGTTACTTTCAACTTGCTTTAAGTATCCACCTGTCTTTAATGTTTAACAAGAAACACAATTAAGTGGTAGAGAGATTTTACTTGTCATAGAGAGATTTTACTTGTTGTCTTTAAAAACCATTTCTTTACACGAATTTGTTGAATTGGAAAATCAATAATGAAAAGTGCAGTAAAACCTCCCTATTACAAACACTTAAATAAGTTCAATAGATTGTATAAAGACAGGTAAAGCTTGAAACAAGGTTAAAGTGAAACAGAAAACTCCTAAAGGAACTTTCTTTTTAACTTTCACCTTACTTTAAGCAGTCATCTGCCTAAAATACCTTTTAAATAACACAATTAAAGGGTCGCAATAGTTTTACTGTATAGGCTTAATCACATCAGGAACACTGTTGATTTTCACTACAAGCGTTCCCAAACCACCCTCTCTGCATTGTTCAGTCAAATCTCTTACAGTAGATAAACACTTGATTATTTTGGTCTCAATTTACCAATCTTCAGTAAATCTTCCATATATGCTCTGTCGGAGGGTGGCATGAACCTTAACATACTCTCAATGTCCTTCGTTTTATGTTAATTCATTTCAGGAGTTTTGTTTAGTAGGTTGGGCTGTGGTATATCTGGATGTGTTGTATTTCGTGTTTGTCGCCTAACAGACGTTTCAAAACTGTCCTCTCCAAATGCCACTTTGTAGTAGATATGCAATGGCAGTGATGAATCATATATCAGTTAAAAGTCCATTCCTTACAATCATCGTCATGTTATTGGAATTCATAGGTGAAAAGTTTTGGAAATACTCATTATATAACATTATCATCTTAAGGAATTCAAGTTCTATCATCTACACTACGTGTTAGAAACAGATATGCCCCTATAATCAATTTATAACGCTAAATATACACATGAAACTGAACTGAAATGCAATAATAATAATAATGTGTTTCGACTTGATATGCGTCCTGTTGTGTTTTGTCTTGTGGCTTTACCGTTTCTTGTTAGATGCTGTTTGGTGCGGTGTCATTTCGTGTGTGGCTCTCCCTGTTTGACTATTTTTCCATATTGTACAATCAAATCTGTCTAAGCAGCCCGACAAAGGATATATAAACGGTTACAGCTTAAACAAATTTGCTGCTTAATAGATCTAGGTTTATTTTGCGGTAAAACACTTCTAAGACTACATATCTGTTATAAAAATTAAAAGCAGATGGCTGCTAAATGTAGAGTCTTGTTACGTATATCTAAAATAAGCCAGGCACCTGCTTAATTTTTAGAGTTACTTTAGAAAGACCTTTCTGTACAGTAAACATACAGATTGGGATACGCAAGTATCGGCAGCGCAAAATTGGCGACTGCCTAATTAACGTGACTGTTTATACAACTTGTACTCGTGTTTTGTTTAAAGCGAATAATATCTGAACAGGTAGTCGATTACACGTCTCTATAATACATCATAAAACATTGAGAGGGAATTATTTATTTAGCTGGCTATGTATTGCAAGTAAACAAAGAATGTTAATTTACATATACACAATCATACAATTGACACATTAAACGAAACTTACCTGGAAGTTGATGTTTGATTTTAATTTTGTTAGTCCCTATCTACCAGAATCACATGAGTGAGATAATGCGATCACGTGACCAAACCCCTCAGCCTTTAGAGAATATATCCAATTCTTGACAACATGATTGTATTAAAAAGGTTTTAAAACGAGAGGGCACAATAAGGATGGGCATGTGATTCTGGTAGATAGGGACTAACACAATTAACATCAAACATCAACTTCCTGGTAAGTTTCGTTTAATGTGTTAATTTTGTTATCCCTATCTACCAATCAGAATCACCATGAGTTTTTAGAGTTCATGTGTCAAGAATGAATCCGGCAATAATTTCATATACACATGTAAATGAATTAAAACACGAATAAATCCATATTCCGTTTTGAGATGTAATGTCTCTCCAAATCGACATATCTAACCATATTATGAGTATACATGTATGTGGAAACAATTTGTAAAACGAAATTGGCCAGTTTATCAACTAAAATTACACCCTTTGATACTCTTCTAACACTGAGGTGGCAAAGTCTGCACAGTTTGTAACAGGGCGTTTGTAAAATTTTCTGAACACACAGTCTGATTTCCACCCCGCAGTACGTAACACAGTGTCAATAGGGACTTTAGTTACTGCAACACTAGTGGTAGCACTTCTGGTGCTATGAGGTGTGAATATATTCATATCAATGCCTGCTTGTAACAATACTATCTTTACCCATTTGGCTAAGGTTGATTTTGTCACCGATTTGTGGGGTTTATGAAAACTCACAAACAGTTGAGTTTCATTACCGCTCAATTTTTCCGTTAAACGTAGATAGTCTCGTAACGTTTTTACTACACACAATTTCTGATGTTTTACTAAACATTTGAAGAAACAATTCAGGAAGGTGTGTTCCATGCCTACTTGATTTTAGCAGATCTCCTATCCTGATTTTTGCATACTCCTCACATATATCAATATTATTAATATTGATTTTATGAAGAGTTTGCAGTCTTTGCCCCGTGGTCAATGCTAATAATACAGCTAATTTTAAAGTTACATATTTTTAGAGTAACTTTTGAATCAGTAACATTAAGTTCCTGAGAAATGAATCCCAAAACAGTTGCAACATCCCAAGCGCAATTGTAACGAGGTAAAGCTGGCTTCTTATTAAAAACACCTTTCATAAATTGTTTGATTACAACATTTGTCCAATTTGAACATTATGAACAACATTTACCACACAAGAAATAGCTGATTTTGCGGTATTTAATCCTCTGTACCCTAATCCCTTATTGTACAGACTAGTCAAAAAGGCCACTACTGAAGTGATAGAGGGATTAAATGGATCAATTTGCCTTGCACTACAAAAGAGCACCCACTTGCTAAAATTACCTCCGTATTGCTTTTTTGTCCCCTCTCTCCATGAAGACAAGATAAGTTCGACAAATTCTGTCGGTAAGCCTTTCTTGCAAAGCTTTTCCCTGAGACCCGGAAAACACCCAGTGTCATTTTCGTGAGTCTGTGACTCTCTGTCACTGGTGGAAGCAACCGCGGCTGCTCCACTACCATCTGGAGCAATCGTGGAAACCACGGCTGGGTGGAAAACAGTGGTGCTGCTCCAGCTTCTGTAATACATTCCCCATCACACTGGAAGGAGGGAAAATGTATGAATAGTAGGAATTCCAACTAAAAGAAAATGCATTAATAGCTACTGCATTCACATCCGGTGTATAAGACACATATTTATGCAACCTGTTATTCTGTTTGGATGCAAACAGATCAATGTTATATTCGCCATAAATTTCCATTAGTTTGCGAAAAACTGATATATTTAATCACCATTCCATATCATCATTGAGTTTTTGTCTGCTGAGTGCATCAGCACGCACATTTAACTTCCCAGGTATGTGATAAACACTAATCCACAATTGACTACTTACACACCATAACCACATGTCCTTGACTAATGTGTTTAATGTTTGAATTCTACCTCCCATTTTTGTGATATATTTAATAGCCGTAGTATTATCAAGCAAAAGTTGTACATGGATCTTTTCACTATTAGCACAGAAATGTTTAATAGCCAAATACGCTGCTTTGAGTTCTAACACATTAATATGTTCTTCACGATCTGCCTCTCTCCATATTCCACTAAACGTATCATTTGATGTAACAGTGAATGCCCCGTAACCAACTGAACTACTGTCAGATTCTATTATTACATCTGGTCTGGGTAACAGAACAGGTTTGAACGACTTCTCCACATTATTTATCCACCATGATATACAATCTCTATTTTCCTCTGACACTACCATATTGCCTTCAAAATTACCCTTATTTCTTTTCAACTTATATCCCTTTGAATTTCTAATGACTTGTAATAAAGAGATGCGTACTGAACACCTTGTTCACTTGAAACCATTTTCCCTATTAATTGGACAAACTGTATGATCGTTATGGTCTCTTTTTTAAGCATATTGTTACATTCTAAAATAATGTTTTGTTTTTTCCTCCCTGGTAAGCGAACTGTCATATCCTGAGAATTCAGCAAGAATCCTACAAATTCAATACATTGTGTCGGTAGAAATACTGATTTATCCGAATGTACCGTAATTCCTAACTCGTCTATCAATGATCCTGTTGTGTTTACATTATCTAAACATTCTTGAAATGAATCTCCTGATAACAGAACATCATCAATATAGGAACAGTTTGTGTTTCCTTCTTTCCTTAAAGTGGAAAAGACTGGTTTCATCAAATTTGTAAATATTCTAGGTGCACTGGACAGGCCATTTGGTAAACATGTAAATTCGAACAAATTCCCTTTCCATGTAAATCTCAAATATTTTCGATCAGTTTTCTGTATTGGAATACTGAAATAAGCATCCTTAAAGTCTATTTTCGCAAAGAAACAATTTTCTCGAATTAAATGCAAAGCTGATTTAAGAGTCTCCATTTTAAAATGCCTCTTACAAACATGGTCATTCAAATTGCTAAGATTTAAAATAAGACGGTATGTGCCATCGGGTTTCGGCCTAATGAAAATATTTGATACCACTTGATTTGCATGATCAGTCACTTGCTCTATAACACATTTAGACTTAAGTTTTTGTACTAAGTCAGTAATTATTACTTCTTCCTTTCCGGAAAACTTTATTTCTTTTCTCTTACATATAGACCATGGCGGGGAGGAAACTTCTATTTTATATCCTGACCGAATAATGTCTAGAATGTATCTGTCACTAGTTAATGTTTCCCATTGTTGAATAAAAGAATAAACTTTCCCCTCCAGTGAAATTGTCCGGTGTATTACTAAAGTCTTTACTTACACCTACTGTCGATGAGGAATCTGCTTCCTTTTCAGGCCCTGGTCCCCTTTTCGGACAAAGTGACGTGACTGTGTCGCTCTATGTGGAGGCAGGGCCCTTGTCCCTAAAAAAGCTCGTGTTGCAGTAGCAGTGGGTCTGGGCTGATGTCCTTTCCCTCCCCACTTGGGTACAGACTTCGCCGAAAAGCTTGGCTTGTTACCTGAAAATACTCTCAGGCTCCTCCCCAATTTTTGACTGTCGTCAATTTCTTTTAATCTTTTTTCTAAATCTTTCTCCTCTCCAAAGAGATGTGTTGAGGATGCAACATTTTCTGACTCATTGCACAATGCTGCATACTTCGTAGAAATAGCTGGAAGTAGTAGCTTCCTACGGTGACTCGACAGGTCACGGTGCGCGTACGCCAGCAGGTTAAATACGTCCAGTGAGAGATCGAACAATTCGTCCGCCTCATCTGCATGCATAGATAAAGTTTTGTTCATAATATTGACCAAGGGAATCATACCTTTAGTCAAATAACATTGTGTCCTTTGAAAAGACCTATCCCCTTGCTTAAGATCTTTTCCTGTCTGGCGATTGGTCCATAAAAGCCGGTTTACCTTTGGGACATCCAGAAATTCACAGTTTCCTGGACGGTGGTGTTTTTTTCAGCAACTCCTGCACAGCGTCAGCCTTGTGGTCTACCGGCTCTGAGAGGCGTCTGTTTGCAGTAGAAGCTACACCGCCATGCACTGCTGGTCCATATTCCTCTTGTTTAGTAAACTGAGATTCCACCGCCTGTAACTTTTTTAATTTTCCGTTCAAAATGCCTGAATTTCGCCCAGTCGCCACCTTAAATTCTGAAGGGTGGTGATCCCCCGAAAGCAAAAATTGCAACACAAAAAGAGAAAATTGCAGACTCGGTTTTATTGAGTCTGTTCATGAGCAGTAATTGAAAGTGCAACACTGCTCACGCCCCCTAGCACCGGCTTAAGCGGTATTCAATTTTCAGAACAAGAAGTACTGAAAGTCATGATCTCGAAGGATCAGAAGGTATAACAACACTGAGAATGAAGTACGGGGCGACGTTTTACGGCCGCCACACCAGCACTTAACACCTGCTGTTGTGAAGATTATAAATTCTGAAGGGTGGTGATTAAGTTTATTTAAGGCAGGACCCCTCTCGGTCTCCGTGTCCGAAAGTTCATCATCTGATGACACAGTTTCATACTGACTCGGGCTGTCTGAATAAGTAAATGACCTCAATGACTGCTGTTCTTCAGCTCCCATGTCGTGTCTACCACCCACTAATCCACTCACTGTCTTTGCCAGTTTATCTATTGCAGATTGCTTTTGTTTAAAAAGTTCTGCCGTCTGCTGATTCTGCTCGAAAAACAGCTTCATTAAGTTATAGTCCGAGTTACTGGGTGCGGCCATATTGAATCTCGTACCACTCGAGATTCTCGTCCACGCGTCACCCCCTAAGTGCGTGTTGCTAAGGCTTCATTTCCGCACTGTTCCGCAGATAAGGTTGCATCACATCCCGATGTCTGCAGCCCACTAGAACCAAGCGGGATGCCGCTGCCTCCTGCAAAACTGGGTCAGTAACACTCCCAGTTGTAGTAGCCGTACCTGGCATTACGTAATCCTGCCCACACTGGTGAGCTATGGCAGAAGAGGTGCCTGGCGAAAGTCCAGCAAACACCTTAAATACGCCCAATCGAGACGGTTTTGTCACATATTTGTCACTGTTAGATCCAGAGACTCCAGGCGCCGGTAAATGCTTCAAAACCTGAAGAGACTCTGTTTGGTCTTCAGGATTCAGCTCATTAATCTGAACCTGGGATCTTGGAGCTTGACCACTGCCTTCCGCCATTATTCGGAGCACTAAGCACACAGTTCTCTATCCCAAATCTGGTTTCGCAATTCCTTTGAAAAGGACGTATAAGAAAAATCCACAACTATCACAAATTTATCCAGCAATACTTCCCCTTGATAAAGATACGTAATAAATATGTTATCCTAAGGAATATCTCGTAAATACTTCGAAGGAATGTTCGAACTAAAATTAAAACGGTCTGGTCACTTAGATAGCAATTTTTCTCTGAGGGGTTTGGTCACGTGATCGCATTATCTCACTCATGGTGATTCTGCCTGGTAGATAGGGATAACAAAATGTTTGATTATTCAACTTGAATTATACTTGAAACAGGAATACAAATGAGAGCATTGTTTTTATTATCCGAAATTAGAACATCCGAACGATCAGTATACAAAAAACATAACAAAACTTTTTTGCATGAGTATGCGTCTTTATTGTTGTTTGTTGGCTTCAATAACTTACGATGCTATGAAGCCCCCAATCATGCAAACGCATTTCATGTCAAAATAATTGTTTTGTACTCACATCGCTTACTAATTCAAAATCATAGTGCCGGCAACTTTTTGACCTTTACTTGCTGAACTGATACAAAATGGCGTACTTTCTTCGGGTCACGTTGTACGAAAACGACGTTTCCATTGGCTAAATTGGACATAGCTCATTATAATAATAATGTGATTTGGAGATAGCTTACTATGGGATTATGGCGAAATTTATCACGTGTTCAATTACTGTTCTGTGATTGGTGCAAATATATATTTAGCGTTATAGTGTTCCAACTCCAGGACATAACTCAGTATAACAGACAACAGTGTCTTAGAAACCTGAAGATAGCGCATGGTGTGAGGCGGTAACTTTTTAAATAGGCCCCATATCAATACGATGAAAGCACCAGGAGATAGATCTGTGTGAGACGAATTCAGTGATATAAATATCTCAAATTTCGCAAAAATGGAGATAGAGCACTATAAGACTAAGGCGACGACGTGACAGAGGATAATTTCGTGGATACGATATGAGGGATAAGAAGATCCAAACTGCAATCCTGCTGCAATATGCCGTTCCGCAGGTTCTCGAAATATATGACCTATGCCAATGGGAAGACAACGCCCATAAACACGATTCGGAGAGAGTACTTGGTAAGCTTTAGAAGTACTGTAATCTACGCCAGAATGAAGTTGTTGAGTCAGACAGGTTTTGAACATTTCGTTGGATTCTTTACAGACCTGAGAAAATGAGCAGTTTCATGACAGAAACGCCTTCACGACTACAGGTAAATTGCAAGATTTTTTATTAAGAGAAGATAATCTTGACTTAACAAAAGTACAAATATGAGTAACGCAGTAAACACAACATACAGAACAAACAGCCGCCAGAACAGCAACACAAGAAAACACAGCAAATGTATATAACTATCAAAAATATAAAGAGATGCAAAAAGAAAAAAACAACATACAATAGGGGGAAGATGGAAGTATCGCCTTGGAACGGTCAGTGACAAAAGTTACTGGGGATTTAAACCGGTTTAGGGGCGCCCAACCTCACACTTACTCCATCCCCACCCAAAAAGACAAACAGTGTAAATAAACGTATACCCTCTCCGACTAATCTACAACAGCCGCGATGGCAAATATAGTGGTAAAGTACATGTAAAACGAAAACATTTAAGTGAAATAAACTGTATCTATGACTGAATTGCAAGTAGAGTAAATGTAGAAAAGTAATATTAAAGGGTACGACAAAACTAAATAGTACAGATATCCGACGTCCTCCTTCCGTTTCCGGACTTAAGATGTCCCTTTCATAGAGTACAAAACCTTTCTTGTCAGCGTACATGCAAAGAAGCCAGCATGATTGTAAAAGGGTTGACAACCAGACATGTAGTATGTTGTAGTACTATATGATCATATAACTTGTTAATGATGTTTTTAACATATTCAATGAAAAAAGTCATTTAGATTGGTCGAGCCTATGATCAGTCACAGAAACATGTGCAAGAGTTGAGAGTATAGCGTTCGGATATGTTTGTAAACAAGTTGAACACTGCTAAATCCGAATCTGACTCTCATAGTCAGAAAAGACCGTATAAACAATACCAAGACCCAAAAGTGGAAAAACGAAGTACAAATGGAATGGTAGCAAAGTCAAGCAGGCAAAGTCACATACAAGACGCAACCACCACCAAAACATCGATAGATAGCATGACACACACACTAACTCACTCACACAACTACACACGCACACACGAGACGAACACAGAAAACACCAACAAACACGAAAGGACAAGAGACAAATATTTCACACATGAACAAAAACACAAGCACAAAGTTGAAATAAGCAGTAAGTCTTTTGTGGCAAGAACCCCCCCACCTAAGAAAGAGGAATGTCCAGCATGGGAATCACTTGTAATTCTGCTATAAAATCAACAGTTAATAAAAATTTTAATGTCAAGATAAACTCAGACGTTATTGGTACTACTACTAACGTTATTTGTGTTTTAACTTGAAACCGCCTAGTTGCGGTATACATTACGTTGGTCAAACAGGCCGTGCTTTGAAGACTCGATTCCGGGACCACGCATATCAATGTCGAAATCGTAAACTAAAATAAATTGTACCAACACTTTTGGAAGTATGGCCATTCTTTAAAAGATGTTTCAGTCCAACCTGTATAGCATATGTCATATGATAAGGATGCTACTAGCAGTTTTAAATCGAAAGATAGATTTATATCTGAATTAAATTGAATTAATAATTTGCAATCACCGTTACCTTTAGCCTTAAATGATAATATTAACCAGACTGGACTATTTCAAAAGATCCTGATATAAATATTTTCCTCTTTTTTCTATAAGGAAACGCAATTCTCCATCACATGGCATTCGTAAAAATGGTAATATTAAACGAAAATCTGGTATGAAGATGCCTATTCTCGATCTACATAATTTACGTCCAACTTCTTGTAAAAATGCCATGCTTTCTAGACATTCCTCCTTATCAGTATCTTCATTAAAAGAAATTGACGAGCAAGCCGATAAAATCATTTTAGATCAGATTCTCTCACAGGAACGGCTAGTTTGATACAAATATATACTCTATATGTTCTCCGACCGCATATTGACAAATTATCTGAGCACAAACTATTCTTTTTGAAAATTCCTTTTATAAATAAAGGTATTGATTTTATTGACCTCCTAAGTATATTTAGAGACAAAAATGTAATTGACACTATTCCTAAATACTTTAAAAATACAGAACCAACTGTTATCTGCTACACATACAATAAACCCATCAGAAATACAATTTTCAACTATAATAAAATTGTTGCCGACCTTAATATTAATGATAATATTCCTGATAATTGAGGTTGCGCCACTCAAAATATTGCTATTCTCCGGCTAGTCATGTGATTACTTGTAATTTCGAGATAACTAAAGATAACCGTCTACGATCTCTTTTCAATAAAGGACCCAAATATAGAATACCATCCTTGAAAGATTTTAACTCTTGTCGATGTCAGATTGCTGAGGCTTTAAAAGTTTTTTATATAATTGACAAACGCATTTCATTTTATAGCTCTAATCAACACCTTCTTCCACCTAAACCTAGAATTTCTTTTAGATATCTTAAAACGTGTTTACAGGGTTTCCAATCAAAATACGTTTTTGTTCCTGCTGATAAGGCATAGAATAATGTGATTATTATTTGACGATTACATTATATCGATGACTTGAAGCAGGAAATTATTAATACCAAGTCATACATTTCAGTTAATACTGACGAAATGACCATTGTTTCAGACCATGTCATAAAGTGTGAACAACTTGGATTATATTAACATTACACAACATAAACATCCTACAATGGATTGGTTACCGAAACTACATAAAAAAAATATAAAGTGCGTCTCACTACAAGGTCTCGCTCTTGTACAAGTACTAAATTGTCCATACCTTTTTACTTCTTGTTTAACAAAGATAAAAGAACATGTAAAATCCTTTTGTGATAAGACATGCAATGTTTGGAATAAACCTCTTCTTCTCTATTAATAAGAACTCTTCAGAAGTCTTAAATAAACTTATGAAGAAAGATGTTCTTGCATCCACTATAAACAGATACGATTTTTCTACTTTGTACGCAACACTTCCTCATTGTTTAATTACAGAAAGTATTTGCCGATACAAAAATCCTTTCCGGCATGTAATGCTGATAGAGCTTTCTTTACCGACGAGCAAATGAAATATTACACCAATTGGACTTGCTCAAACGTTTACGAATCACTAAACTGTCTCCTGGATACCATATTTGTACGCTATGGGAATGCTATATACCGTCAGGGATTGGTATTCCTATGGGTACGAATTGTGACCCACCGGTCGCCAATTTGTTTATGTACTGTTATGACAGAAAGTTCACGTTACGTCTAAATCCACAATCACTTAAAGATTGAAATACATTGTTGTTGTGTTCATCGATGTATAAATCCAGACCTGATCACACACAACTTGCATGAATTCCGAAGGAATTCATGTAAAAAGTTGTTTGTGATCAGGTCTGGATTTATACATCGATGAACACAACAACAATGTAATTCAATCTTTATAATTCCATCTATCTGTCCTTTTAAAAGTGTTACATGTAGACAAACAAATTTGACATTGGCTATTTTAAGTGCCGTGCGTAGGAATTCAATCAATACACATTCTAACAACTATGTCACTTACATATCCTACGTTATAGATGACGTATCATAGACTGTTCTCAACTATTTGACCTAGTTGCAACAAACCGAAGTTAACAATAACTAAAAAGCAATAAACGGAATTATTTCAACACATGTCCTACCTTACTACTTTGTCATATTTCCTCTTAATCGAATAACTTAAAAATCCTCCTTGGAATCGATCTCTATAAGCTCTGAACATAGACCAGTGGAATACGTGTCCAGATCCTCAAAATCTCTTGAACAAATCCCTTTTATTCTCAATAAAATGCACTCGACACGAACGTTTACCTTTGATATACAGCCAAGTATTCTCAATTATGTTCAAATCACGGTGACTGTGCAGGCCAAGAATGGGAACTAGAATGTTATTTCTGGCCTGGTAAACAGCTATCCACTGAGGTATTGTCGTCCTGAAATAACTGATTTCACGGGGAGGTGTCTTATTATTACTGGCAGAGTGGCCAGTTCTCCAAATCAACAAACGGTTATCACTGCCGATAACCACTTTACTTCCATCCGAAAAAAATCACTTTATCCCGTCACTACAGCCGCTAGTGACGTAATAAAGGGGTAGCATAATAAACCTAAGTTTATACGTACAGTAGAGGTTTATTTGTATAGTAGGTGTAGGAATTTTTCTTACGACAGGAACTATTTTTAATTTTTCTTCAAAATTGTTTTACCAAAAATAACGTATTAATTGAAAGAAAAAAACACTTAATATGGATAACTATCATTAAGTATCCCAGTAAAAACACAAACCGTCATTTAAAAAAATAATAGAAAGGAAAAAGAGAAAAAAAAAGATTCGTCAAAGGTGAGAATCGAACCGGGGATATCTGCATGATAAGCGACCATCGTAACCACTACGCTATCGGGCCAGACATACTGTAAGCGAAATTTAAGATGTATATAAAGTTACCATGCTACTATATTGACGCGTTTTTTTAAAAAAAAAAAATAAAACTTCATTAAAATATTTATCACTCTCATGATAATTTAATCGATAAACTCTTACAAGGGCGGCGATGGTCATAGACCTAAATATAGCCTGTTCAGTTCCATTGACGAGTGACGTTAGCCCTATCTAAAAATAGAAACCGAGACGACGGAACTCGAAGCCTCCGATAGAATAATAACCATGTCTGTTTGAATTAACATATCGACTCTCGATTCAAACGATCTTATTTTTCAAATTCAAGCACGTTTTCCCGTTAATCGATAAACTCTTACAAGGGCGGTGATGGTCATAGACCTAAATATAGCCTGTTCAGTTCCATTGACGAGTAACGTTAGCCCTATCTAAAAATAGAAACCGAGATGACGGAACTAGAATTTGACCATGTAGAGCCTCCGGTAGAATAATAACCATGTCTGTTTGAATTAACATATCGACTCTCGATTCAAACGATCTTATTTTTCAAATTCAAGCACGTTATCCCGTCTTGTAATGTAAGTATCCAAACTATTTTCCTCTGCGGTAGCTCATTATTTACGTCTTTAGAACGGAAATGAAAAGGGAGGTCCGTTGATCGAAAAACCGCATTTTCAATGCAAATTATTGCAATATTCGTATGTTTTATGAGTCTATGAAAAAAGATATAACTAAATTGACTGGATAAATAGAATAATAGGTTAGTGCCGTAGATGGGACGCCTTTATCCGACTCGGAGAGAAAACAGTTGAGGCTCGGCAAGCCTCGCCTCAACGTTTTCTCCCCTCGTCGGATAAAGGCGTCCCATCTACGGCACTAACCTATTATTCTCTATTTATCCCACCTCCCAGAAGTTCACCTCGTCTTTTTCTCTTCACACCATGCGAGCTGCCTGGCTCTGCTGGATCTTTATATACAATCACTTGCTTTTTACCATAAATTTCACTCGTTACATTTAAATTTCAAAATACGCGCTACACAAGACTTCAAAACGACATTTTTCTCCCAATAAATCTACGTCAACATGGTTTCAAAGAATTTGTCTATAAATAGAACTTCATGCATAGTAAAAAGAAGTAGTTCCATAGTGTATCGGCTACTGGTTACCGACTTCGTGTAAATCACTGAGCAACGGCAGAGAACCAGCTCTTTAGATTCATTGAGAAATGAATGTCAAATTTCAACCAGTCAAATTCGGCGATTTTGTGTAAACGTCACTGGATTGGAATTATAAGAAGATGTAATAAAAGTCTTCAATGAAACTTCTCTATATTTGGATGATTTTTGTAACTTAGAAAACCCTTTCTCTGATGCTCGATTAATACAATTTACCCAAAAGAACTTAAGTTGAATAAAGCTTACCCTTCCGACACTTATGCAGCTTTTCTTGATCTAGACCTTAAAATTTATAACAATGGAATGATTTATTTTAAAATATATTATGACAAAAGAGATGACTTTGATTCTAATATTGTAAATTTCCCTCATCTTGACGGATATGTTCCCCGTGTCCCATCTTACGGGATTTATATATCTCAACTTATTCGTTTTGCTAGAGCTTGTTCATCTGCTTGTTCATCTGTTGATGATTTTATCAGTCGAAATCTCATTTTAACTGTGAAGCTGCTTCAGCAAGGATATAGATGGAAAAGTAGTAAAGTCAAGCAGGCAGAGCCACATGCAAGACGCAACCACCACCAAAACACCGATAGACAGCATGACACACACACACACAACCACACACCCAAACGCACACACACACACAGGAAATGAACACAGAAAATACCAAACGACACACAAGAACCAGAGACAAACGTTCCACACATGAACAAATCACAAGCACAAAGACACAAGGCAAACAAAAGGAAGGGTGACAAAGATAGTACCGCCTTGGCACGGTCAGTAACAAAAACACCATTGGGGGTTTAAACCGGTTTACGGACGTCCTAACCTCACACTTCTCTCAAAGTCACCCTAGCTTTACAAATATTGTAAATAAAGGTATCCCCGCTGGACTTACCCACAACATAGACGACGGTGAACACAGGACAACATGTAAAACATAGCATAATAACTGTGACAATCCGTCAAATATGTACTCAATGACTTTGCTGAAGTCAGAGCACCTGCAGGTAAGCCGTTAAGGGCACGACAGGGAAAAAGTAATACATGAGTCTGGTAAGCTCATCCTGTATCCAAGTTTAAGAGTATACCATCATAGAGTACTACCCTCGGCCTGTCATCGCGCAAGCAAAGAGGGAAGCGTAGCTACCGACTGTAAAAGGTCGATAACCAAACATGCAGTGCGTTGCAATATAATAGGATCATAACCTTTCTTTTTAAATGTTTTAATGCGTTTTATAAACAAATCATGAAAATGGATATGACCCCGAATTTTCCTATGTTTGTAGATAACATCCCCATAAAATTCTGGTTGAGAAATGCCTTGTCACAGTAACGTCCGTAGATTGCAATTATATTTACTAATGAGAGGTAAATTTCGATAATAAAATTTAGAAAAAGTTTTCCGAAGTTTGTGATATCTGTAACCTTGCTTAAGAAGTTTATCAGTTATAACTAAATTATGTCTGTTAAAATCTTCAAGCAAAGAACAGGCTCGGGCAAACCTAATAAGTTGAGAAATATAAACCCCATAAGATGTCGAACGTGGCACATCTCCATCTAGAAAAGGATAATTAACAATTTTAAAATTAAAATCTTCTCTTTTATCGTATACTTTGGACGAAACTTTATCATTTGTAATTCAAAGATTCAAATCTAAAAATGAAGCATTAATGTCAGATTGATTAGCTTTGTTTAAAGACAGTTCTTTTGGGTAAATTGAAGAAATCATAGTATCAAAATAAGGATTATCTAAATTCAAAATATCGTCTAAATACCTTGAAGTTTTATTAAAAGCACTAACAATATCGGTCTGTGTATTAGGTTTTAAGCTAAGCATAAAATCCCTCTCGTAGCAATACAATAACAAATCTGCAACAAGAGGGGCACAATTTGTACCCATGGGTATACCAACAACTTGACGATATATGGTATCCCCATAACGCACAAATATATTATCTAAAAGAAAGGTAAGAGATCTACAAACATCAAGGCTAGTCCACATTGTGTAATGTTCAACTTCTGAGTTCGAAAAGAATGAACGTTGAACATTACAAGCAATGAACATTTTGTTTTCTCTGGCAAAGGTTTTTTCTATTAATTTAATAAGTTTATCCTTTATAAGATGGTGAGGTAGAGTAGTATAGATTGTAGAGAAATCATAAGAGCTCAGTAAAGAAATGTTATACTGTTCACTTTCAAGTTTTGTTAAAACATCATTTGAATTTTTTATGGACCAAAAAACATTAATACCAGAATTTTCATATATTTTATCACAGTAGCGTTTTACATGTTCTTTGATCGTAGTAAGACCGGACGTTAAAAGTTTAGATAATTTAGTAGTGGTACAACAGCTAGAGTTGGCAATAAAACGCGCCTTATAAGGGTTTTTATGTAGTTTCGGAATCCAGTACAAAGTAGAAAGTTTATGTTGTTTTAAGTTAGGACCAGACTTAAAATTATTGCACATTTTTACATGTTCCGAGACTATATCTTTTTCAGGTGTTTGAACTGTTATATAAGTTTTTGAATCAGTTAGCTCCTTCTTTAAAACATCAACATAATACAATCTTCAAATAATGATTACATTGTTTGATGCCTTGTCAGCAGGAACAAGAACATAATCTGAATGAAAATTAGAAATGTTTTTCTTCAAGTAGCGAAATGTAACTCTAGGTCGAGGTGGTAAAAGATGGTAATTTGATTTGTAAAAAGTTATACGCGTATCAATAATATCGAAAATACATTTCTTCCAATCCGAAAGGGCATTAACATCAGCATGTTCTCGTCGACACCATTTGATGCAGAATTCTTGAATAGCTTCCGCAATATGAGTCGACAAGCGTCAAAATCAGTAAGGGAAGGTAATCTATATTTAGGTCCTTTAGTTAGGAGGGTCCTGAGACGTTTATCCTTAATGATATCAAAATTACCAGTAATGACATGACCAACTGGTTTATAGCAAAAGCTAGAAATGCTACAATCTCAAGAAATAGGGGTATTAACATCAATATTTAAGTCAGAGACAATTTTATTGTAGTTAAAAATAACATTTCTTATAGGTTTATTATATTTATAACAGATGATAGGTGATTCAGAGTTGATGAAATATTTGGGAATAGTATCGATTACATTCTTATCACGAAATATACTTTGAATATCAATAAAATCGATACCTTTATTTAGGAACTGAAGTTTCAGAAAATGTCTTTTATGTTCAGATTCTTTATCAATACGTGGACAAAGAACATGCTGTGTGTAACTTTGTATAAGTGAGGCAGTATTAATTAACGGATCTGTACGCATATATATTTTATCAGCCTCTTCGTCTATGGACTTAAGACAGGAAAAGGGTAAAGACGATAAACAAGATAACATAGAATGTTTACCAGTTTGTTTTAGAATGGTATGTAAATCATGAATAGACATATTACGACGTAATTTACGCTTAATATTACCATTTCTACGTCTGCCATGTGATCTACTTTTACGTTTTCGAATAGAAAATATAGAGAAAATATCGATACTTGGATCTTTAGAAATGTTGCCGCTTTGGAAAATGTTATCATTAAGGCCTAAAGGAAAAGGTGTTTGTAATTTCTTTATCCAGTCTAGCTCTGTGATAAAACGAGCTTTAGATTTTAAACTACCAGTAGTTATACCATAAACAAAAAATATTCTCTAAATTTTATCATCGAAATCTCTTGCTTATTGGCAAGTAAGAATGTAATCTCAAGGCGCTCCTGCGACACGGTATTTCACATCCTGAATTTTATGGTGATGTGATTTACAAACGTGGTAAGATTATTGGACATACCCATTTTCTTATCTTGTTTATCAAATACAGTAAGACCCATTTTCTTATCTTGTTTATCAAATACAGTAAGACCCCGCTAAGGCGACCACCTAATAAACAGCCACTGGCGTCGTTAAAGCAGATGGTTGCTTAATGCAGGACGAAAGCTATGCTATAGGAGCTTTCTGCATAACTTTCGTCCTGCATTAAGCAACCACCTGCCTCCCAGAGTTATGCCTAATTTTGGTTGTCGCATTAGAGATGTTTTACAGTACGTTAAATCATTCATAAAAGAGGGATATGGTCATATAGTACTACAGCATACTGCATGTCTGGTTGTCAACCCTTTTACAGTTGGCAATCACGCTGTCCTCTTTGCATATATGCCGACAAGAAAAGTTCAGTACTCTATGAAGGCGACCTCTTAAATCCGGAAACGGAAGAAGGACGTCGGATATCTGTACTATTTTGTTTTGGTCGTACCCTTTATTACTTTTCTACAGTTACTCTGTTCGCAGCTCAGTCATTGAGTACAATAGCGATAGGTGGATATAGTTTGTTTTACTTAAATGTTTTCGTTTTACATGCACTTTACCACTGTATTTGCCATTAGTTGGAGAGGGGATACGTTTATTTACACTGTCTTTTAGGGTGGGGATTGAATAAGTGTTAGGTTGGCCGCCCCTAAACCGCTTTAGCCCCCAGTGACTTTTGTCACTGACCGTTCCATCTTCCTCCCATTGTATGTTTGTTTTTTCTTTGTGCGACTCTTTATGTATTTGACAGTTATATACATTTGCTGTATTTTTTGTGTTGCTGTTCGGGCGGCTGCTGTGGTGTTTCCAGCATGACTCATATTTGTACTTGTAATTTATAGTGTAGGGTTCTTTAGGTTATATCTTTAGGAATCACTTATAAACAACACTAATTAATATTTTACACTTTTCTTATCATCAAGCTAATAAACCGATCACTATCGCCATGAATCTACTATTACACAGTTTATAAATATATATAGTCCTGACATTTGCACGAGTCCACATTGCACATTCAGAAAGCATGAATATACAAACTGTCAATCTCAGGCATATGATAGTAACACACTCTCAGAACTTATTTCTATCTATAGAGAGCTTATTTCTATCTGAAGAGAGAAGTACCAAGACTTTGTCACCTACCTCAAAACATCTTGGTTTTCTCTTCTAGTTATAGCAAACTATGTTTAAACCCACAGGTACTTGCATCGCATTACACACTACAATAGACATACAATTATTAGAAAATAATTGATTAACTACTACCACTACATAGAGACCAGTGCATATCTATACTATAACAATAGCAGAGCAATTCGACACCTAATGTGATTTTTGTCGTCGTCGTCGTAAATGACTTTAAAATCTGCTGGGTCTGAAAATAGTTAAGTAAATGTCCTTGATCAATATTACAACTGGTGCTGTCAAAGGAAAAGTAAAAGTGGATCTCGGTGATCTCGATGAAAGAAAGCTGCACATTGAGAATATTTCTATGTTTGACCTCAATATATCCAGTGAAATATTTGCCAAAAAACTGAATGAAACCCAGAACGCCCTTGATGAAACATTCGTGATTACCAATGACAACATAAATATAGATAGGCTGTGGTTAAAATGAAGCAGAAAGTATAGACAATTCAAATGAGTAGAAAGTAGAGGCAATTCGCAACATGCCGACACCTAAAATGTCTCAGACGTGCGAAGGATGTATGGTCTTGCACAATACATGGCAAAATTCCTTCCCGATTTAGCAACCACTTTAGAAAACTGACACACAAACATGCAGATTGGACATGGATGGACACAAGAGTGGGAAGCTAGTTTCAACAACATGGACGGTCAGATAGCAAACGCACCAGTACTAGTTTACTTTGACCCATCAACAGAACTAGTTATTCCAGCTGACAGTTTACAGAGCGGTCTAGGTGCAGTTTAGATGCAAGATGGACAGCGAATTGAATTTGCCTCACGATTCCTCACCACTTCTGAGTGAAATGGGCACATATTAAAAAAGAGACTCTGGCAGCCCTATACGGATTAATGTCCGTTGATCAGTACACATACGCGCGAAGGGTTGTTGTGCAGAATGACCACAAGCCACTGGACACAATATTGAAGAAATCTCTTGGTCAAGCTCCGAAACGGCTGCAAGATATAATGAAACTGTTGAGGTATAGCATTCAATTTCAGGATATGAAAGGCACTATTCTGGTAATAGCCGACGCGTTAAGTCATGCCTACACTGAAACAGAACGTGAAACTTCAGATCGGATGGACATCCGAAATGTAGAAAATTGTGCTTTCGATCAGTTTCCAGACGAGATAATGCTAGAAGTAAAGCTTGCAACAACAGAAGATCCTTCAATTCAAGAAATGCTGAACTTGATAGTGTCTGGCTGGCCAAAGAAAGAATACACTAGTACTAGTATCAGTACTCAGAATACATCACCCACTAAGAGATATACTTAGTGTATAAGATGGAGTCATCTTCAAAATTAAGATGCTTAGGAGGGAAATGTTGCAGAGACTGCACAATGCTCAACTTGGTTTTGAAAACATCGACAGAAGAGGAAGAGGAACACTATATTGGCCCGGTATCAGGCATGAGATCATAACCCGTTTTCAGTGTAAAGACAGAAAGCCACCGCTTCAAAGAGGAATACTGAAAAAGCACAATGATAGACATATACCTTGGGGGTAATGTCGGTTCCGATTTACTTGAGATATAGAACATATTGTATTTATATAGTTCTCGTAGAGTCCCATACCAGTTTCATCGAAGTGGGTCATCTCACTGCCGCAAACAGCCAGCAAGTCATAGAGAGAATGAAGAAAACACAACAAGGAATATCGCGATATTACGCAGAAATGGGCATTCAACATCATAAATTATTATTACGTCTCTCCGTCAGCCTGCGTCGAACGCCATTCCAACGCTATTATCAAGTGTCATGATTCGCGTACAGATCTGATGGATGCTATATTAGAACAGAGGAACATTCCCTTCGCCGACACTAAAGCCAGTCCAGCAAAGATGATAATGAACCGGTAACTCAGACATTTGATCACTTCGTGAGTTGCAGTAGTGCCAGTGAGTGATACGCAATCGCATCGTAAAGAGTCGGTCAAAAGTGGTTTGATGAGAGTACGTGTGATCAACTGAAAGTTAGTTTTGGTGAATCTTTGTATTTCTTTAAGCAAGGTAAAAAGCCTTGGAAGGAAGGCATCATTCTATATTTCAGTGAAGATGTGTATAACATGCGTAGTGAAGATAATGTGCTGTATACCAGAATTAACATCTGAGCAACAATTGTGCCAGTACACATTCGCGATCAATCATCACCTCGATATATGGTAAACTGTGCGCCAAATGAGCTCGCAAATGTGTCAGCAACCGCAAAAGCACCAACATCTTCAAACACGCCAGCAACTGAGAATGCGCCAATAACTGCGCAAGATGAGACTCTTACTCCTGGCATATACAACCTCAGACCTAGGAGAGACATTAAATGTCCACAGCATCTGGGAGACTGTGTTAAATAGTGCTTATTATTTTGTATTATGATAATGTAATCAGTAGTGTCAGACTTTCACAGTTAGGGTTATAACTTTTCATATTGATTTTGGTAACTTAAACTTTAAGAGTCCAGATCCCAGATTATCATGAGGTTTTACTTTTATATTTACATGTAGATTCAGACTATTAAAAAAACGGTTTTACATTAATCTAATGTTACAATGTATTTATATAAATATTTTAATTAAGACTGTTTACAATATACAATGTTCATTTCACAAGTAACTGTTTAAAGAGCATGTCCCTACAATGAACACATATTTTCAGTAACACCATAAACCTTTGTATTGGTTATGTTGTATCATTATTATGAAAATTGTCAATTTGAACTGATATCGAAAAAATACCCCCGTGATACAAAATAACCCGATTTCATCAATACTTGTTTTTCTGCAATAAAGTTGTGTCGGCATTCCCCCTTCCCATTTTCCGGGTTTTGCCGATGATCACCCGATCCCTCCATCGTTTATGTAACAACTTGTCCCGGAAGGGATCGGAGAGACGCAAATAGCGCGAACAGATATGAAGCTAAAACCCAACCCGAATGAAACTGAAATATCGGCGAATAAATTCGGGATCGTCGATATCAAACACATAGATATTTTGTCATTTTCAACGTTGTTTAGATAAGTATTCTTGCGATAAACTTCTTTGCAGCCTATAAACAAATGAGTTTTATATATTTTAGGCATTTTGAAACGTGTCGAATGTAGGGAATTCCCCTATAAGTTAACATACTTATGATAAATTGTGAAAATCTACATGATTGAATAATAATAATTTCAAGGGAACCCAGAGACGCGTGTTTTATAACAGAATGAAAGTATACACGAGAGAGTCAGACTTTCAAATTATGTTTAAGAGATGTACAGTTGTTTTAGACTTTGACTTTTTCTGTTTAAAAGATAGTCATTATAGGCAAAGTGATCATGTTAAGCTATCACGTTCTAGTCAGCTATTTTTGTTAACGGTACTGATAGAATTTTACAGTTAATAGTTAGTTCATATTTCAGGTTGTCTGTTAAAGAAGCTAGTTTTCTGAACGATCTTAAATATCTATTAAGTATGAGCTAGTCTTACGATATTGTGATTACCATGGTGAACCACTGTCGTAATAAAGTTATTTATCGTTCAGACGAACGCCCAGTGATAAGATAACACACACACAACGTATATAAAATGTGCGACACATTTTGAAGACAGTAACTGTTACTTTATCAATTGAACTTGAGATGTCCGGATTACTCTTGGTATGTCTTGTGGGAGGTTTTGTCTTTACATGCGAAGCGGGGAACTCCCAAAATGTTTCAGAAATCACCGTCATCAAGAACACACTCGCCAATCAAGCTAAAGACATTGAAACGCTGAAACAAACCGTTGAAATGCTGACAGTAGAAAATCTTGAACAGACAAACGAAAACAAGGAGCTGAGGAAACTGCTTCAATCTAATATAAACACAAAAACTGTATCTAGGCATGGACGAAGTGAGTATTTTTCACATACTGCAGAACCCATCCAAAACGACCACTAAGTAAATGTTTTAACAGCAGGTATTACCTTAATGCTGGAAGAATATAACACAAAACTTTGTAGGAGATACCATCTATCGCTACCTCCAATATTGAAATTCGTTTTGGCGTTTGCATGACTGGGGATTTGCTGTACGTTTATAAAACACACCAGCATACATATAATCCAATTATCTTACAATAGAGGTCTGTTATTGCCAACGCAGATCGAAAAAGTTGGAAATCGGTGACAGAAAATACGTAGTTCCTAATTAAAACTTTATTTTAGGCCAATTTGCTGGGTTTAGGTATATTTGATGGATTTAGGTGAACATAAATTGGCTTGTTTTTATACTGCTATAAGAGATATTTCATTTTAAGTTTGAGCCCGCCCAAGCAGATGTCATAAAAGCCTTCAATGAAACATCTCGGTATGTGGATGATATTTTCAATTTAGATAACCATTTCATGGATGTTAAGGTTTGATAAGAACTCAAATTTAATATCAAAGGCCTGAATGGCTATAATGGCTTTCGGGTTTGATATGGATGTTAAATGTAACGGGAGAAACTGCTGCACACGTTAATAACAATGCATGACGTCTTGGAATTGAAAAAAACCACGTGTTTGGGAAACACTATGCCCCTGACTATCACCAATATAAAGTTGACCCGTAATTTGACATTTAACTGTTGTATGACCTTGATCTTAATAAGTCCCCCCCCCCACTCCAAATAAAACAAAATATAAAAAATGTTCGCCTTCGTAAGTTGCACAGACAGGCCAGGTTTTAAGTATGCATGTACAAAAGCTACAAAGTTATTGCCAACATTAAAGTCAACAAACCAACAGACTAGGAAAATCCCCCGCCCCCCCCCCCCCCCCATTGATGGGGGCTTAAAATTATGACAGAATGAAACAAAAGGAGCCATCTGATCACGATCTGCTGTTAATATATAGACATGATTCTAGTTTCTACTATGACCAAAAGAATATTCTTATTTATATTCATCATGTTATTATTTCTTACATGAATATTCATGGAGTGGTCAATGAATGCTTCCATGTCCAAAGCTGATGCACAATCTGAATCACAACATCAAAGTTATACAAAGGCTACCTATAATCTATAATCCTTCATTTTTGTTCAGCTAATTCTTCCACATACATACCATTTATTGTTCCAAAAGTACAAAAATGAGTCATGCAGGAATCACCACATACAGAACAAACAGCCGTCTGAACAGCAACACAGGGAAACAGCAAATGTACATAACTAAAAACATCAAGAGACGCACAAAGACAAAACAAACATACAATAGGGGGAAGTTGGAAGTACCACCTTGGAACGGTCAGTGACAAAAGTCACTTTGGGGTTAAACCGGTTTTTGGGCGCCCAACCTCACACTAGTTCAGCATTTATTTATTTTGAAAAACTGTAGTCTACTTACAAATTCAAGGTAAACTGGTTTTGTTCTCGATTTCTAAGTAGATCCATACATACAATTACGAAACGGTGCAAGTACGGTAGTTGTTTTTAACCTAGTGAAACTCAAATTCAGAACTACAGTCTGAATCAGAATAATCTGGGAAAGACATTTCAACAAATTGCTACCTACATTCGCTTTTACACGACACAAACGTCTTGAGCAAATGACAGTGTCGGCGGATACACGATAAATAGAAAAGGCCCTATTTTCACAGTTGATATTAAGACTAGAATATAATTTGATTGAATATGTTTTGAAAGCCTTCTATTGATAATACTTACTTTGATTAACAGATAGAACCCCGTGTTTTTACGGTTTGAGCTTGTTCCTCTGTTGGTGATTTTAACAAACGTAACCTTATTATCACTGAAAAACTACTAAAACGTGGCTACAGATATGACAAACTTCGTAAAACATTTTCAATTTTTTTCCACCGTAATGTTCTACTCATCAGCAAATACAATTGTAATTTACGTACATTTCTAAAGTTAGGTATTTCACATCCGGAGTTTTACGGTGATGTCATTTACAAACTTCGAAAAATTATTGGACAAACATATTTTGATACTTCGTTTGTCAAACGTATAAAACAATTCATTAACAAGAGTACCGCATACGGTACATAATACGCCCACCTGCAAACTTTCTCTGATTCAACATGCCTTATAAGTGTTGAAATTTTCTAATCTGTGCTTCAGATCTTGATGCATTAAACATTTGTGTGAAGTTTCATTAATATCTCTCGAATAGTTTGCCCAGAAAACGGCGGACAAACAATTTGCATATTTTTTAAGGACAAGGGCCATAACTCTGAAATGAAAAATCAAATGAACCTCAGAATCAACTCAGCTTCAGATCTTGATGCATTAAACATTTGTGTGAAGTTTCATTAATATCTCTCAAATAGTTTTCCCAGAAAACAGCGGACAAACTATTTGCATGTATTTGCATTATTTTTAAGTAAAAGGGCCATAACTCCGAAACGACAAATCAAATGAACCTCAGAATCGACTCAGCTTCGATTCTTGATGCATTTAACATTTTATGTGAAGTTTCATTAATATCTGTCAAATAGTTTCCCCAGAAAACAGCGGACAAACTATTTGCATATTTTTTAAGGACAAGGCCCATAACTCTGAAATGAAACATCAAATGAACCTCAGAATCAACTCAGCTTCAGATCTTGATGCATTAAACATTTGCGTGAAGTTTCATTAATATCTGTCAAAAAGTTTTCCCAGAAAGCAGCGGACAAACAAAATGTTGACGGACGAACGAACGAACGAACGAACGAACAGACGGACGGACGGACGGACAGGGCCACGACAATATACGACCACCTTTATTAGGTGGGCGTATAAAAAGGGATATGACCCCTCTATATTGCAGCATACTACATGTTTGGTGGTCGACCCCTTTACAGTTGATCATTATGCTTTCCTCTTAGCTTGTGCGACGACGGAAAAGGCTTAATACTCTATGAAGAGTCCCTCTTAAACCCGTTTACGGAGGGAGGAAATTAGATATTTGTATTTTGCCAGTTCTGTCGTACCCCAAATGACTTCTCCACAGCTGCTCTGACCTGAATAGTCATCGAGTACATGTCTACGATGTCAAGTTTATTCTTTTTCAAACAAAACAGTTGTGCATGCTTAATATCCACTAGTAATTGTATCTTCTTGCGATTTATCTTTTATTAAATGTCGGTGTAGAAGTGTTTCATATTGTTTTCCCGTACTTTTAAAGTATGACCTCATTTAAATGATGACGTCGCTTGTTTACCTCTAACGTTTATTTTCAAATCATTTTCATTTTGGCAGACATCGTTATGCATGTTATGGAGTTGTCTGGAGGAGGAATTTTATTTACATTTTGACTTTGGTGAAAGTGGGATAAGGACGAGGTTGGGTACCTGTAAACCGGGTTTAAGTCCCCCAGTGGCTTATTTTGGTTGCTGGTCGTTCCAAGGCGGTACTCCTGCTTTCAGCCTACGGTCAATTTTGTTGTTTAATATGCTTAATGTGTTTTGTCTTGATATGCGTCCTGTTATGTTTTGTCTTGTGGCTTTACCGTTTCTTGTTTGATGGTGTTTGGTGCGGTGCCATTTCGTGTGTGAATCTCCCTGTTTGACTATTTTTCCATATTTACTTTCCGTAAGACTTGGGCTTCTGTTGAAGTTGGATGCCATCGTCAAAACACGCTGTTCGTTGTGTGATATACGGGTATTCCGAATTTCATTGGTTGATAATTTTAGATTTCTTTTGACCTTGTCCTTTATGAAATTTCCTATTTTCAAATTTAAGTACGGGTCAAACGGAAATGACCGAATACGACGCAAAAGGTAGTATGGTAGGCTGAAAATATAGGTCTATATGCTAATCAGTTGTATAAAAAAGTGCAATCGAAAATTTCCATATATGGCTATATTCCTTCTGCTTTAGAAAGCCAAGGTGTTGCGAAAAATGCGTTAAAATATTTGTTCGCGTCTTCTTTGGAGTTTATTAAAACTCAAGCTTTTTAGAAAATAAATTCTGAAACGAGGTGATCCTCCGAGAACAAAAATTGCAACACAAAAAGAGAAAATTGCAGACTCGGTTTTATTGAGTCTGTTCACGAACAGTAATTGAAAGTGCAACACTGCTCACGCCCCCTAGCACTGGCTTAATCGGTATTCAATTTTCATAACAAGAAGTACTGAAAGTCATGATCTCGAAGGATCAGAAGGTATAACAACACTGAGAATGAAGTACGGGGCGACGTTTTACGGCCGCCACACAAGCACTTAACACCTGCAAGTTTATCTTTGTGTAGATTAGTTGTAATTATCTTGCATAGCAAAACGTTATTAAATGCACAAAGAGTAAACAAATACATAACATTTTACAACCAAACTAGTGCAGAATTGAAGAAAACCTTTGTATTGCGCATGTTCGCTAAAATCTTTACCTCAAAAGAGACCGATAGCTAAATGGCCGAAAGCCATAAAAACGCTAAACCTTCTGATGGTTTTTCAGCTTTACTTGATCTAGACCCTAAAATTGACAATGGAATGATGTCTTCCAAAATTATGACAAAGACAAAAGAGACGATATTGAATTCAATATTGTAAGTTTCCCTCATCTTGACGATTATGTTCCCTGTGCCTCATCTTACGGGGGTTACATATTTCAACTTATTCGTTTCGCTAGAGCTTGTTCTGCTGTTGAAGATTTTATCAATGGAAAAGTAGTAAAGTCAAGCAGGCAAAGCCACATGCAAGACGCAACCACCACCAAAACACCGATAGACAGCATGACACACACACACACACACACTCACACACACAACCACACACCCAAACGCACACGCACACACACATATGAAATGAACACAGAAAACACCAAAAGACACACAAGAAACAGGGACAAACGTTCCACAACATGAACAAACCACAAGCACAAAGACGCAAGGCAAACAAAAGGAAGGGTGACAAAGAGAGTACCGCCTTGGTACGGTCAGCAGCAAAAACACCACTGGGGGTTTAAACCGGTTTACGGACGTCCTAACCTCACACTTCTCTCAAAGTCACCCTAGCTTTACAAATAGTGTAAATAAAGGTATCCCCGCTGGACTTACCCACAACATAGACGACGGTGAACACAGGACAACATGTAAAACATAGCATAATAACTGTGACAATCCGTCAAATATGTACTCAATGGCTTTGCTGAAGTCAGAGCACCTGCAGGTAAGCCGTTAAGGGCACGACAGGGAAAAAATAATACATGAGTCTGGTAAGCTCCTCCTGTATCCAAGTTTAAGAGTATACCATCATAGAGTACTACCCATCGGCCTGTCATCGCGCAAGCAAAGAGGGAAGCGTAGCTATCGACTGTAAAAGGATCGATAACCAAACATGCAGTGTGTTGCAATATAATAGGATCATAACCTTTCTTTTTAAATGTTTTAATGCGTTTTATAAACAAATCATGAAAATGGATATGACCCCGAATTTTCCTAAGTTTGTAGATAACATCCCCATAAAATTCTGGTTGAGAAATGCCTTGTCGCAGTAACGTCCGTAGATTGCAATTATATTTACTAATGAGAGGTAAATTTCGATAATAAAATTTAGAAAAGGTTTTCCGAAGTTTGTGATATCTGTAACCTTGCTTAAGAAGTTTATCAGTTATAACTAAATTACGTCTGTTAAAATCTTCAAGCAAAGAACAGGCTCGGGCAAACCTAATAAGTTGAGAAATATAAACACCATAAGATGTAGAACGTGGCACATCCCCATCTAGAAAAGGATAATTAACAAATTTAAAATTAAAATCTTCTCTTTTATCGTATACTTTGGACGAAACTTTATCATTTGTAATTGAAAGATTCAAATCTAAAAATGAAGTATTAATGTCAGATTGATTAGCTTTGTTTAAAGACAGTTCTTTTGGGTAGATTGAAGAAACCATAGTATCAAAATAAGGATTATCTAAATTCAAAATATCGTCTAAATACCTTGAAGTTTTATTAAAAACATTAACAATATCGGTCTGTGTATCAGGTTTTAAGCTAAGCATAAAATCCCTCTCGTAGCAATACAAAAACAAATCTGCAACAAGAGGGGCACAATTTGTACCCATGGGTATACCAACAACTTGACGATATATGGTATCTCCATAACGCACAAATATATTATCTAAAAGAAAGGTAAGAGATCTACAAACATCAAGGCAAGTCCACATTGTGTAATGTTCAACTTCTGAATTCGAAAAGAATGAACGTTGAACATTACAAGCAATGAACATTTTGTTTTCTCTGGCAAAGGTTTTTTCTATTAATTTAATAAGTCTATCCTTTATAAGATGGTGAGGTAGAGTAGTATAGAGTGTAGAGAAATCATAAGAGCTCAGTAAAGAAATGTTATACTGTTCATTTTCAAGTTTTGTTAAAACATCATTTGAATTTTTATGGACCAAAAAACATTAATACCAGAACTTTCATATATTTTATCACAGTAGCGTTTAACATGTTCTTTGATCGTAGTAAGACAGGATGTCAAAAGTATAGATAATTTAGTAGTGGTACAACAGCTAGAGTTGGCAATAAAACGCGACTTATAAGGGTTTTTATGTAGTTTCGGAATCCAGTACAAAGTAGAAAGTTTATGTTGTTTTATGTTAGGACCAGACTTAAAATCATTGCACATTTTTACATGTTCCGAGACTATATCTTTTTCAGGTGTTTGAACTGTTATATAAGTTTTTGAATCAGTTAGCTCCTTCTTTAAAACATCAACATAATACAATCTTCAAATAATGATTACATTGTTTGATGCCTTGTCAGCAGGAACAAGAACATAATCTGAATGAAAACCAGAAACGTTTTTCTTCAAGTAGCGAAATGTAACTCTAGGTCGAGGTGGTAAAAGATGGTTAGTTGATTTGTAAAAAGTTATTCGTGTATCAATAATATCGAAAATACATTTCTTCCAATCCGAAAGGGCATTAACATCAGCATGTTCTCGTCGACACCATTTGATGCAGACTTCTTGAATAGCTTCCGCAATATGAGTTCGACAAGCGTCAAAATCAATAAGGGAAGGTAATCTATATTTAGGTCCTTTAGTTAGGAGGGTCCTGAGACGTTTATCCTTAATGATATCAAAATTACCAGTAATGACATGACCAACTGGTTTATAGCAAAAGCTAGAAATGCTACAATCTCAAGAAATAGGGGTATTAACATCAATATTTAAGTCAGAGACAATTTTATTGTAGTTCAAAATAACATTTCTAATAGGTTTATTATATTTATAACAGATGATAGGTGATTCAGAGTTGATGAAATATTTGGGAATAGCCTCGATTACATTCTTATCACGAAATATACTTTGAATATCAATAAAATCGATACCTTTATTTAGGAACTGAAGTTTCAGAAAATGTCTTTTATGTTCAGATTCTTTATCAATACGTGGACGAAGAACATGCTGTGTGTAACTTTGTATAAGTGAGGCAGTATTAATTAACGGATCTGTACGCATATAGATTTTATCAGCCTCTTCGTCTATTGACTTAAGACAGGAAAAGGGTAAAGACGATAAACAAGATAACATAGAATGTTTACCAGTTTGTTTTAGAATAGTATGTAAATCATGAATAGACATATTACGACGTAATTTACGCTTAATATTACCATTTCTACGTCTGCCATGTGATCTACTTTTACGTTTTCGAATAGAAAATATAGAGAAAATATCGATACTTGGATCTTTAGAAATATTGCCGCTTTGGAAAATGTTATCATTAAGGCCTAAAGGAAAAGGTGTTTGTAATTTCTTTATCCAGTCTAGCTCTGTGATGAAACGAGCTTTAGATTTTAAACTACCAGTAGTTTTAGAATCATAATAAATTTGTTCTACTGGTTGAACCGAAACATATTTGAAAGAATGTCCTGTATGACGAAAATGCTGGTAAAGAAAATTGCGTACTTTTTTGATCCGGCAATGGTAACTGTGTTCACGAAACCTAGTTTTTAAAGAACGTCCTGTCTGACCTACATATTGAATGCCACAACGTGGCGCATTTCATGTAAGAACATATATAATATTAGATGAGTTTCAGTCTAAATCAGAATTAATCTTCACACTAAACACTCTACCATTAACAAGAGATTTAATTGTTGATCTAGTAGAAATGAAATTGCAACACATACACCTCTTACTATTGCACTTAGTAATTATTGGATACAGTCGAAATACCATTTTAACTGAAAAATGTTCATTGCTTGTAAATTTCAAGTTCATTCTTTTCGAATTCAGAAGTTGAAAATTAAACAACGTGGACTTGCCTTGATGTTTGTAGATCTCTAACATTTCTTTTAGATAATATATTTGTGCGGTATAGGAACAAATGTTGCCCCTCGTGTTGCGGATTTGGTTTTGTATTGCTATTAGAGGGATTTTATGCTTAGCTTAAAACCTGATACATAATCTGATATTGTGAGTCATCTCCATGTTCATGATTTGTTTTTATTAAACGCATTAACACTTATAGGAAAAAAAATGTTATGACCATATTATATTGCAACACACGGCAAATTTGGTTATTGACCCCTTTACAGTTGGTAGCTACGCTTCCCTCTTAGCTTGCGCGATGACAGGCCAATGGTAGTACTCTGTGATGGATACTCTTAAACCCAGAAACGGGATGAGCTTACCAGACTCATGTAGTGCCCTTTCTCTGTCGTGCCCTTAACGGCTTCCCTGCAGTTGTTCTTGCTTCAGCAAAGTCTATGAATGCATATTTGACGGACAGCGGGGTAAGCATTAATACAATACACACCATGCCACTTCATCTCAGCCCGTACCAGTTAATACCAGTTTTATATATTTATTTTTCAGTCTTGCTAATGGA
Organism: Azorinus chamasolen; assembly: GCA_963576725.1. NCBI lineage: Eukaryota > Metazoa > Mollusca > Bivalvia > Cardiida > Solecurtidae > Azorinus > Azorinus chamasolen. Next base: position 5,860,253 of record OY755240.1, read on the forward strand.
CCAAACATTAACAAACGCAAACCATTACCACAAGCCTGCTTTTACGGCTACACTTTTAAACCATCAGACTAACATCGGACACGAACAGGCAATTATCTTCGATAATGTTCAAACGAACGTTGGCAACGGCTATTCACCCACTTCCGGACTATTCACAGTTCCAACTAACGGAACATATTTTTTCGTCGCAACTATTCTGTCACATTATAGTGATACTGTTAGAACACAGATGGTCCTTAACGGAAAAGAGATTGCTATCATGTATAGCCACGGGCCTGAGTATGATCAAGGAACCAACAGCGCCGTCGTCAATGTGAAAGAAAACGACCGGGTGTGGGTTAGACTTCGCAATTCAGACGGCACGCAAGTATACGGAGATAACTGGAGTTCTTTCACAGGATTTCAATTGTAGTTAGTGTATTGATTAAATGTTAACGCAAACGTTTAATAAACTGCATAAACCGTATTGTCGACTTTATTCCCTTCTGAACATACGAATATGTGGCCCTGGAGATGCTGCGGGCTATATTTGTTTGGCATCGTGTGACTGACTTCCATTCTAGTTTACATCTACTGTAAACCGTCAAATCTACGCTGACGTGGATAAATGCGGAGTTTCTGTTCTAGACGACTCAATCCTTTACATCATAAACACATATTTCTACGCCTTTGCAAGCAGAGGGGACCCAGATCTGACTGCTTCTGTATGAACCGTCTGATCAGGGTCTGCTACGTTTGTTTATAGAATAACATAGACCTTGGTCTGCATTTTCAGCCATGGCTAAAACTATGTTCATGTGATATTATAATATAATTTAATTTAACTAGTGTCTTGTTGCTCAAAAATGTTACTCTTGTTGCTCAATATTGAAATAAATATATCTGTCTATCTTCATTAATATTCATCGTGTCCTTATTTCTTACATGAATATTCATAGAGTAAAGGGTTAATATTTTATTGCATACAAACACAATAATCTAACCCTTTCCTGCATTTTACACGTATGTAAACGGAATGGATATAGGTCCAGATAAGATGCGTAAATGTAAACATTTTCAAGAATACAGTAATACCTCTCTATAACGACCGCTAAAGTGTGTTAATTAGCTGGCCTGTTGGGCTCCTATAGTTCACCTTGCTTTAAGCATCCACCTGCTTTTTTAAAACAAAATATTTGATGCAAGTTAGTGGTCGCTATAGAGAGGTTTTACTGTAGCTCCTTTATTTCTCTACCAATCCCTATAGTGTGACTACTCTCTAGAATCGTCTCTTCGAGACGATTCTAAAGAGAGGTCACGGTGCATTGTAAAGGGATCCGTGGAGAAATGGCATTATTAGTATTTCGGTACGCGCCGTAATCAGTAGCTCTGGAGAATACCCAGATCAGAGGGTTCCCGTCAATAGGGCATACCCTGTTAGTACGGCTTCCGGAAATACAGCATACCCATTACCCAGATCATTAGGGCTACTACAGGAGACGTTAGATATGCGTTTCATATAATATAGACACCATCTGCCCTGATCCAAAAGATATAACTCTTCATGATATCATTTATTGTATGAATATTCATGAAATAAATGGTTAACACGTTAACGGCTAGTAAACCTCTTAAACGTTCTTCAATAGAAACCACATTTTGCATTTATAAAAGTAGATGTATGAGTCATGCAGGACACACCGCATACAAAACAACCGCGTAAACAGCACCACAGTGAAAACCAGAAATGTACATGTATCAAAAAGACACAAAGATACGCACAAAGACATAACAAACAAACAATAGGGGGAAGATGGAAGTACCGCCTTAAAACGGTCAGTGACAAATGTCACTGGGGCTTTAAACCGGTTTAGGGGCGCCTGTTGAATGACAATTAAAAAAACCGTATTTAAAATCAACCAGCTATTGCATTTATAATTGATTCTTTATCATATCTAAAGTTGACCCTATATGACATTTAAATTTGACATTATATGACATTGAAAAAAATACCCATTTTAAATGCCCCTTCATTTCAACTTCATTATTTAAAGGTGACCTAGATTCCTATTGAATATGTGTCATTTGTTCGTTATGGAATACAGTTAGGACGACAAAGTATTCAGTACTAAAAAATTGTTTGTTCTCTGCATTACGCAGTTTAGATGAGACATACACTTGTGTCACGAGGCTGCCGGAGCAGAAGACTTAAAAATGTGGGAGTTATGTAAACCACGAATACTGCAGTGAAGTTTACAAGTTTTTACTTTACATACTCTAGCTAAAACATCAACTAAGTATAATATGGTATAACAATTTTTGTTTCTATCAGATCTCTCTGTTTCTTTGACCGAAGATGTTGATAATGAATTTAACAGTTTGCTCTTAAAGCACTTGGATCATAAAACTCAAATCACTAGCTGTCACTATTTGTTCATTCTCTATATAACTCCTGGTCAATTGCCAGTCACCAAACATTCATCTATGATAATTCGTGACCGTCTTTCCTTCGATGAGGATCAGGCTTGTCACCTTATTAGCCCTTCTGCATGTCTGCTCTACCCTAGACCCGTTATGGCTCTCTTAAGTTCTCAGCAATGTCCTTAACCCTCCGTAATGGGATCCCATTCGTCTGTAACATGTACTTGTTACAGGTACTCGTCATTTCCTATCTTTCTATCACCCTTATTTCCTTCTCTTTGCACTCACAAACTTTCACTACGATCTTAATTGTCTGGTGTCTTTCTAGCATCCGACTCTCTCAGTCTCTCTCACACAAAACATTGTCCCTTAATTAGACTAATCAAAACAGACTCTGCATTGTTTTGATAACGGTTTGAATTCTCATAACATTTCTCTTTCATACGTCTTACTTCCACTCATGAAGCTTATTATCCACACATGCAAACTCTCCGAGTTGTCAGTTACAGATTAGCAAGTGTCCGCAAGACTAGTTTGCCAATTGTTTAAGAGAATTTAATGGCCGCAGAGTCTCTGGTAAGGGAACTTTATAACACCAACTGACCTGAGCTAACCTTTATACTCAGACAAACTGGCAAAGGTATTTACACAGGCTTTAAACCTTTAGCATCCAACTGAATTTTCTGACAACTTGTTAAAGTTATTTCAATTAATTTGGTTAACCCATTGAATACAACCACTACGCACAGCCTACAATACCCTAGTCTGTCTTTCTCTGTCTGTCTCTCTCTCCGGCACCTCAAAAAGGTTCTGCTCTCTCTCTCTCTCTACATATCTCTATCTTTCTCGCTCTCTCTCTGACACCTCAACAAGTGTCTAGACTGTATCTCGTCTATCGTCGTCTCTGTCTGTCTGTCTCTGTTTTTATCTGCCTGATTCCTGTCTCTGTTTGCCTGCCTCTGTCTGTTTTTACTGTCTCTCCCTGCCTGTGTGCCCCCCCCCCTCTCTCTCTCTCTCTCTCTCTCAGTAGCACATCAACAAGTTGATGTCGCCCCGAACATCTCCTCCCTTAATTAACACGGCAATGCTGGCAAAGGGAGACTATCAATATCCCATGCCAATAGTTTGTTTATCAATTTCAATTATCTCAATAGTGTTTTATGCATCTGGGTTCAACAAATATTTCTGTGAAAAATTATTTGGTCACGCTACCTGCTAACCACTGAATAGAACCCCTGCAGTATAAATATAAATATAAATAAACAGTTATCCTTTGATTTCATGTAATCCTTTCAACCCGGGATAACATTCATTGTCATTAACCCTTTCGCTGCCGAACTCTCTCGTCTGTTAACTCTGTCGTCTGCTACAAATTTTCATTTTTTTGATTTTCTTCATTTTTGTTTAAAAAACATAGTAACAGTAACAAACAGTTTGGATCCTGATGAGACGCCGAGTTACTCGGTGTCTTATCTGGATCAAAACTGTTTGCATAGGTAATCACATAGCTGGCATTGGCAGCGAAAGGGTTAATAAACAAACTGTTTAGATAAATATCAGATGTCTCATAGAGGAGTTCTTTGATCAGGATCTGCACTTTATATCAAAATGCTCTAGCAAGTTGACGTATGTCATACTGAATGAACTGATGGATTTATTCCACTTAGAAACGGCATGGTTGAGAGGATTGACTCGCTGCACGCTTATTTGTGGTTGTATACAATGTCGCCGGGTGAAAAGTGGTTGTTCTTTCTGTTTCCGTCCTTAACGCAGAGAGAATATTAAACATTTTGGATCCTTATGGAACACCAATTGTCTCATCAACTTATCTGGATCCAAACAGTTCGAACTGGTACATGTAATGATCTTATCAAACAGCCTGAACCGAGTTGAAAAGTAGTCTCTCAAAATCACCCGAATGAACCTATTGGTATCCAGTGTATCTAACTCTTTTCTACATAAATACGACTTTTTATGCCTTTGCAAACAGAGTAGACCCAGATCAGACTCCCGTAGGAGTTGTCTGATCAGGGTCTTCTCTGTTTGCTTATGATATAACATAGATATGATTTTACAGTTTCTGCCATGGTCAAACACTTATTTGTTATTATTTAACCCTTTACTCCATAAATACGCCTTTGCAAACAGAATAGACCCATATCAGTATCTCAAACTCACCCGAATTAACCTATTGGTGTCTAGTGTATCTTAACTCTTTACTACATAAATACGACTTTATACGCCTTTGCAAACAGAGTAGACCCATATCAGACGCCACCTGTAAGAGTCATCTGACAGGGTCTGTTCTGTTTGCTTATGATATGATATAAACATGATTCTACAGTTTCTACAATGGCCAAACATTATTAATCCATTTTGTATTGTAAAATTAACCTAATTGATATTCATTATGTCATTAAATCTTACATGAATATTCATGGAGTAAAAGGTTAAAAGGATATAGACAAATAGCGTAGACCCAGATCGATCAGAGGGATCTAGAAACAGTCCGTTGATCATGATCTCTCGCGGTGTTTTTACCTATCGGACCGGTGTCAATGGCTTATACCAGCACATATTTTGCTGGCTGTACCCCCCTTGCTGTACACCATCCCCTGGCTGTACTTCCCCTCCCCCTGGCTGTACTTCCACTCCCCTGGCTGTACCCCACCTGGCTGTAATTCCCCTCCCACTGGCTGTACTTCCCCTTCCCCTGGCTGTATACCCTCCCCCTGGCTGTACTCCCCCTGGCTGTACTCCCCCTCCCCTGGCTGTAATTCCCCTATCCCTGGCTGTACCCCCTCCCCCTGGCTGTACTCCCCTCCCCCTGGCTGTATTCCCCCTCCCCTGGCTGTACTTTCCCTCCCCCTGGCTGTACCCCCCCCGGCTGTACCCCCTCCTCTGGCTGTACCCTCCCTCTTGGCTGAAATTCCCATCCCCCTTCAGTGTGAAAAATTGGATGGGTTCAAAAATAAGATATGGGGGTATGGTGAAATTTCATTAAATAATACAGGACGATGAGGGTTAACAAAGTGGAAGAAACATGTATTTAGTGACAATTGATTTAGACAGCATGATCCGACAAAGACACCGCGCTCAACGTGCTAATTTTTTCTCATAATGCTCTAAATATGCTGAGCCAAACTCAGGTCTGTTATGATATCATTTGATTTTGATTTATTTAAACATTGGAGAATTTACTAACCGAGTGCCTAACAGGGTCCATGTTTATAAAGCTTTTAGTTGAGTCTGAGGCTCAAATCTGACCAATCAAAAACTTGAGAACGAACTCTGATTCAACTAAAAGTTTTAAAAGCATGGACCCTGGTTTCATTTTGATGAAACGCATATTTATTCGGTGTCTCAGCTAGATCTAAGCTGTTAAATAATGTTACTCGTGTCGTGGTAACAGGGAAGATGGTTCAGGGTATTGAAATAGTATTTGAAGGCAGTTCACTTGTTTATCACAGGATGACACTGTTCTGTACACAATGGGATTCCATTCATTTCCAACATTTACATTGGGGATGGAAATAAATTGATCGGAAATAGTTTCTTGTTAAAACGTTGTTGAAATAATGTCATTTTGCTGTCGCTTCTGGTTGGTCATCGTAACTCGGTATCTCATCAGAGGACAAGGTGGGTCAGTAGTGTCTCAAAGGCGTGATCAAATGGGAGGTATTCACACTGTACCGGATCCAAATTTGAGCAAACAATTTGCTTTCACAGCGAGTTAAAGGTTAATGAAGTATAGGACCTACATGTTTATTTCACTCCATCCGTACTGTATTAGTTAATACCAGTTTCATATATATTTTCAGTTTTGCTAATAGACCGACACTCAATAAACGCAAACCATTACAGCAAGCCTGCTTTTACAGCAAAATTTATACAACATCGGTCTAGCATCGGACACCAGCAGACAATTGCTTCGACAGTGTTCTAACAAATGTTGGTAACGGCTATTCACCTTTATCCAGGATAATTATTCATAGTTCTAACTAACGGAACGTACTTTTTCTTCGCAAGCATTCTGTCATATTATTCGGATTATGTAGAAACAGATATCGTTCTTAACGGTGATCAGCTTGCTGCCATGTATAGCAATGGGCCTAGGTATGATCAGGGAACTAACGGTGTCGTTGTCAATGTTAAAGACAATGACTTGGTATAAGGGTTAGACATCTCGGTACACAGGGCAGTAACGTATTTGGTGCTAACAGGGGTTCGTTTTTAGGATTTCCGCTGTAGTTAGTACATTAAATACGTTTAAAATATTGTTGGCTTCGCTGAAGAGTCAGTATTATCTGCCTGCAGTCTTGCATCCTTTTCTAACATATGAATGCTTGTATCAGGGTTTTGCTATGAGAGTCTAATCTAGTTTTGATAGACATAGTTGTATTAACATAAATCGCCAAATCTAGAATCGACGTTTATCTCCTGTGTTCATATACTTTTATAAAAGTGTGTCTTATAAATACTCATTATGTTATGATTGCTTGCATGATTATTCATGAGGAAAAGGATTGACACCCTATTGGTTAATACACTATAAGACTGTCGTCACTAGATAAGCCCGTCTTGCATTTAATTAAGTTACGGAATTCATATTATATTTATAGTTCTTGACAAATGACCCTGTTAAATTGCCTCCGATCACGTTTAGAAATATAAACCACATTTAAAATCGACCATACATAACATTTAAATTGTACCCTATATCACATGTATTAAATATTCAAATGTGACACATATTTCTATTGAATATCTGTTCGTTATCCATTTTGAAAACGTATCAGGTCTAATTTCAATTGATAAAGAAATATTTCGTATTGATGTATTGTTTTGTCAGCAACACATGATAGACTAGTCCTATGTCAAAGTTATTACCATTGTTTTGTTTCTTTACTCTATGAATATGCCTTTCAACGCATTTACAAATAGAGTATACCCAGATCTGGGTCCATGCTTATAAAGCTTTTAGTTGAGTCTGAGTTTCGTTCTCAGGCTTTTGATTGGTCAGATTTGAGTTCTCAAGCTTTTGATTGGTCAGATTTGAGCCACAGGCTCAAATCTGACCAATCAAATGCTTGAGAACGTTCTCAGACTCAACTAAAAGTTTTATAAGCAGGGACCCAGATGGCTCATACAGGAGTAGTATGATCGGGTTATTTTCTGTGTGCTTGTGCAAGACTATTCACCTGTTTCTACAGTTTTTGTCTTGGCCAAAACATCATGATTTTATATGTCATTATAAACATTGAATGGAGTAATTGGTTCAATGCATTGGGAACAATTGCTTACCTATATTAGTTGCTGCTTGATTGTTTTCGTAGAAACTTTTTGTCTGTGTACGGCTCTTGTATGTTTATCAGGGAATGAAGAGTTGCACAGGTTCAACGTTGAAACTCGATCTGACTTTATTACGATTATCTGCAAATTGATGCGTGGTCACATATCTGAAATAATGAAAGGGTTGGACTAAAGGGTTAAACAAGATTACGTCTTTAAGTTACCCGGCAAAGTTCTCAACTTTGGTTTTAGCCCTTTCTACTGAAATCATCGCTCGTATACAAAACTAGTCAGGTGTAACATGGTGAAAAAATTGGGACTCGACTGGGACTCGAACCCAGGGCCTCTGGCTTACCATACAAACACTCTACCGACTGAGCTACCAAGCCACACAGTAAAGCCAATCAACTTATTTCACCACAATCTTTACCCGGCTACACAGGTTTGACTGACCCCAGTAATATCACTCATCTGGCTAAGCAATCAGTTAAAACCATAATACTGTAATAGGCTGGAAAATTAGTGATGTGAAGCAACCACCAGAACAAGATCTAATTCTGGGTCAAGGAGCCCGGATGTATATTTACTGAGGACGAAAGTTCTGAAGAGGGCTCTTACATTACTTCCGTACTGCCTTAAGCTATCGCCAACTTATATTGATATTCATTGTTTATTAATTAAGGGATCGCTTTAGAAAGGATCCGATGTATTTGTATCAATTACATATTGTCTGAATGTTTTATTTACTGTATTTGAGGCCTAACATGTACCTACGTCTTATAGTCGCCACAGAGAAAGTGAATGCGTGCAACCAGATTTAAATAAATGAATACAAAACTGCAAATGCTATCTGTCTTGTCGTTTTAACTTCCTTGCAGTTACTTCAATATCACCATAACCAATGCAACGAAAGTCTTGTGATAAATAAGGCATTTGATCATATGGAGCAAATGTTCTTTTTATCACAATCCTTTCAAAAAGGGAGACCTTTACAGAGGCGTCAAAAGACGTCAATGTGCAGGAGGAGTTAACAATTTCGGTGCAAAATATCTAATTGTCGTCTGCAGTCCCATTTTCCTGCATGACTCATAGTTGTACTTTTATTACAACATCGGTAAAATGACAAGTTGAGATAATTTAATGTAAATTTCAAAATAATTTGATGTCGATACTAACAGTGAAGTCCCTGATCGGACACGGCATTGATCTTGGACTGCATATTTGCCGTGATGCATGTTGGCGATGTGAAAGAATTAATAAAAGGTGTCTTCGGTGTAATTAAAGTCACTGGAGGGAGTATATTGGCCACAAATTATTATTTATATCACTGTTTTGCGCGCAATGAGATTTTTATTTAATTTGAACATTTTCATTTGGAATTGAAACTATTTAATGTTCGTCTTACTTAATCTGCATGAGTGCATTTGGCTATGAAATTAAATTGAATTGTTCTAAAGTATTAGAAGGCCAATCCTTTTCTAAGGCCAGGGCATAGAGTAGTTAATTATACATGTATTTTGTTTGCTATTACATGCAGTATATATACTATTCTACAAGGTAACCCGGTCTAACCTATTAATTTGGACGATCCCGACGATGTAATATAGGAAGACAGTCTGAACCCTGGTTGATGAACCGCTGGATACCAGTGGTTTTCCCAGTCCATTCTTCGTTTGCGACGACCCTTTCAATATGATAAATGGATGGGTTCCAAAATCTGATTTGCGGTTGGATTGGTCGCAAAAAAGAATATAACTGGTATAAACCATCGCCACGTATGAGTTCAGCAAACAGCATTGTCTTGACCCAGATCAAAGGCTGTTCTGGCTCAAGACTGTTTATCGGATCGCAGGAGTTAAAGGGTGAACTATAGAGTCAACTCTATATGAAATGAATAAACGTGCTAGAGGACTTGGAATGGTTTGGTTAATTTGGGCAATTTCGTTTCCGATTAAAATACAGTAGAACCCCTCTAATGCGACCACTTAATGAATAAACATGGGTGTCGTTATAAGCATTTGGCTCCTCTAAGAGCTTTCTGAATTACGTTTGTCCTGCATTATGCTACCACCTGCATCTAGCCCCCAGAGTTATACCTCTTAAGTGGTCGCATTAGCGGGGTTTTACTGTATGTACCATGCTTCATCTGTCACAGTTAAATCTAATTCCGAGTTTTAAGACATTCCCTCAATTGGTGGCTTAATTCAGGACAAACTATAACCAGCCAGCTTCTCAATGCCTTTTCTGAATAACACTGCCATCCTGCAACAACACAAACTTGCTCTGATATGCTCCTATATTTGTTCATCATGTGCTCGCTATAGACAGCTTCGTCTGAATTAGCTTAGGAGTGAAAACTATACAGTATTATGTTCGGTAATTACTGTGCACAGTTTTGCTGTGTATGGTTCTATGTGAATAGATATTTAACGGTATTATTTCGTACATGGATATTCAACAGAGAAGGGTTCAAATAGGTTCTACTGTACTATATCAAACATAAGAAGAACCACCGAATTTATCAACACTTTCGGACGTAAATGGCAAAGCTCTTAATCATCTATTTACCCTTCACTCCATAAGTATGCCTCTCTACGGCTTTGCAAACTGAGTAGACTATGGGAGGCGTCTGACCAGGGTCTGCTTTGTTTACTTATTTGGTACAAAATGAATCTGATTTTACATTCTCTGTCTCAGCCATAGTTTCCTGTTTTTATATGTTGGGTTAAAGAATAATCTTATAAATATTCATGATGTCATTAATACAGGTAAAAGGAAGAGAAGAAGCTTTATGTGGTATAATATCACCTGAAACAGACATGCAGACATTTAGACGCCGTTTGTCATATTATAATAGGTGATGGCATAAACACGACCGTTTCGTCATTAAGATTATCATGTGTTTTATAAAGTGTTCCTCTTGATTCTATTTACTTTGTTCAGAAAATCGGTAAATTCGCAATATCAGCAACACCTCATGACGACGATCAGTAAACAATGGGAGTACATTAAATTCAAATATTTGGACTGGGTATGAAATATCATCGGTCAATGCCGTTATACTTCATTTACCCAAGTGGAATTGAAATCGAAATGAAATTTAATTCTTTTAATAAATTATTTGATTATATATTGTTAAAATGGGAAGTGCACTGGTGTCTTCAGCAATCCGCGCTCTTATTTACGCATTATGTTCAGGCATATAAGCAATTGCGTTTATGACTAAATGGTACTAATTGCAACTAGATCAAATAGTCAGTTAAAATTACAATTTTCATGTCGCCTTTGATTTCGTTTGCTATATACATTTGTATTTCTTTTTTTGTTTTGGACTTTGAAGAAAGATGATCGGTGCTGTACAGGTTCTTTAATCCTTTAATCCATAAATACGCATTTCTTTGGCGTCACGAACAGAATGGGCACATATCAGACGGCTCTTATAGGAGTCGTCTGAACAGGGTCTGCTCTGTTTCCTTACTGAATAATATATATATCTTTGTACAGTATCTGTTTTGGAAACAACTTAATGTGTAAATAATTATTTTAAAACTCACTCTATTTCCTCTTCATGAGGTTTAATGTCTGACATTATTACTATTAGAGTAAAGGGTTTCCGTGTTTAATATGGAGATATAAATATCGGTGAAATGCCTATCACAAACTGTCACATGTACTAACCAGTCATAGTTCTATCCTAAATGAGCAATTAACGATGAAAACCCTAAATCTGCAATAAATACAACTCTGATAACATTAATTTTGATGTTGTACAATTTTGTTCCGTTTTATAAAAATGTTTGAGGAACTGTCGACCGAATGTCAGACAGTATGTGTGATGATGAGCCGTTGAGTTACTCGGTTTCTCATCTGGGTCCCAGCTGTTTGCAAACATGACACCATGGATACTATTTAGATTAACTGTTTAAACGGCACATGGGCACAGGCCGTTTTGATAGCAACTCGAGGGCTTGGTGCAAAACTATTGTAACTCCTTCACTCTGTGAAGGAGTTACAATAGTTTTGCACCAAACCCTCGAACTGTAGATTAATCTCTATATCATGTCATAAGCAAACAGTGCAGACCCTGATCAGTCGGACCCTATAGGAGCTGTCTTATCTGGTTATACGCAGATTTCAAAGGCGTAGTAGATATAATATTATAGATTTATTTCGGTAAAAAGCGTACATCAACAATGAGCATTAAACAAAAAGCCATGTAATGCGCACTAATGCTAAGGATAACACGAACAAAGAAAACAAACGTTTTCTTTATTTCCATCGTGGTCCTTTATAATAATGACATGACATAGTCATTGACTGTAATCACAAAATGCTTTTCACAGACATTACTACTGAATTCACATACATTATGATACAGTAATTACATTATACGTCAAATATATTTGTTAACATGTCACCTATAGTCTTTCAAAAGAAAGCCAACTTAAATCTATTCTAAAAGTGGGTGATCCTTCGAAAACAAAAGTAGCAATGCCAAAATGGAAAATTGCAGACTCGGTTTTATTATATCCAAGCTAACAAGGTTTGTGAGGGGTATATAAGAGTCAGTGTGTTGTTTTGTCTGTCCGTGGCAAGTTCGTTTGTGGCAGCATGTCCGTTTGTGGTAACTGAGCGGGGGTATTCAATCACCTTTAGTGATAATTCTAGTTAAGTCTGTTGACGAGGAGTGATTAAAAGTGCAACACTACTCACGCCCCTATCGCCGGCTTAAGCAGTATTTAATTTGTAAAACTTATACCATCAAAACTAGTGACCAGAAAATATAACAACACTGAGAATGAAGTACGGGGCGACTTTTACGGCCGACACACAAGTACTTAACACCTGATATTCTGATATATTGCATAAAACACACACCTAGATGACATATAAAGTAAAGGGTATAATTGTATAAAATATACGCATAAACATGTAGATGCGAAGACATGAGTGGTAGAGAATACATACGTCAGTGATTATGTCACAATTCCAGTCGTCCATCCCTTCAAAGTATATCCATGATGTCCTTATTTCTTACAGGGAAGTTTATGGACTAAAGGCTTAAAAGAATTTTGGTCACATACTCCGAAGTTTGTTATGATAGTCATTCTGCATGTTCCTGATTTCAACGTAAGTACATATGCTGCGTTCCATATATCGTTTATCTTTTTCTAGATATCTCGTAAATGACTCATGGTCCCAAAGGAAAAAAACGCGAACTTGACATATTTGACAGTCAACGAATAGATAAAATAATAGCGCATAGTTAGCCTACCTCGACGACAGACCTTAAATGCTTTTAGTTGCTTTTGGCTTAACAGTATTTAGTTGGTGAAGATATTCCTACCTTTCCTCACATGACATTTAGCATCATTAGGCACAACTCAATATTCTAGGAAAGTTTCAGACGTCACCGCCATCAAGAACACCCTCGTCAAACTAACAAAGGATATTGAATGTCTGACTCAAGAAAGTCATGAACTAGCGGAACATTTTAAAGAAAAACTTCGAGAGCATTAGTGTGCATACATATATGAGTGTCAGGGCTCCAAATAAGATGGTTTAAATAACAACAATTTTAAAAATGACTCCATTGTTTCTTCAACAAACCCTAAGTTTGGACCACTCTTTATATTAGTCTATTCGAGATGATTCTAGAGACTGGTCACAACATATGGTTTGGTGGAGAAATGATCTTAGCATTAGAATACTCACATTTATATTTTGCTCTAGAGTATAATAACACTGCAAGTAATTTTACAGTTAAGATTGGTATTATGCCTAAGTAGAATATCAAATAATAGGTTGGGGTATACTGAGATAAATTGTAGCGTCCGAATTTGTTTTCCAGGTGCGAATTTAGAGGGGCGGAGCCGGCGTACGCCCCTCTGAAAAATGCCAAAACAAATGTTTTAGTAATATTTTAGATCTACTTGTATATACAGTAAAACATCTCTATAACGACCACTAAGTTGTATTAACTAGTTGGTATTTAGAGCAGGTGGTTGCTTAAAGGAAGGTGAAAGTAAAAGCCACCTGCTTTTAACAGAAAACAATTGATGCAATTTAGTGGTCGTTGTATCTACTAAGAATAAATAAAACAGTGATTCAGTAGGACTCCCTTACCCAATTAAGCTCAATTCAACATATATTACAAACACACTATTTATTTATGTCATCAAATATAAAATCTAAGCCCCCCCCCCCTTAAAAAAAATATACGCCCCCACCCCCTAATCTGAAATCCTGAATCCGCACCTGTTTTCCGACACGTTAGTCTTCAAATATTGTTTGAATGTGTTAAATTTGACAAAATATACGAACAGAATTTTAGATGTAAATTATGCACCACTACTTCGATGAATTTTGTGCCTTTTGGAATGTGCATTTATTATATATATCCGTTGTCAGTGGATATATTTTCGTTTTACATTTAAATTGCCCTATCGCAAATGTGACGCACATCGAAGTACCTAAGATGATTTTAGGTGCTCACATGTCTTGTTATATTTTTAATACGGATCCATTTGGTCCGGAATCAACCTGAGTACAGCGCCAATCGAAGCGACGAAATGTTGTTATAACATGTAAGTAAATCCCGATATGCGTAATTACTTGTCACTTCATAATAACGCTGAAACAAAGTAGACCCAGATCGGACGGCTCCTGTAGCAACAGTCTGACCAGGGTCTGTTCTATTAACTTAAGAGAATAACATATATCTGGTTCTATGGTTTCTGCCTAAGACAAACATTTCATTGTTTAAAATGTTTATATACTATCATTAAAAGCAACTAATTAATATTCATCATGTCGTCATTTCTTATTCATTGAGCAAAGGGTTAAGTACAATTATTTTCATAAGCATTTACATAACCTGAAATATTCTCGGGGCAATGGAACATAAAACGACGAGTATTTCATGTGTAACCAAGTTATGTATTTGGTATTGTCCACAGTGTAGATTTAATTGCATAAACAAAATGTATATGCTAACATTCCATTCAAACAAAATAGCAAAGGAAACGTTTCGCACGTTGATTTCTGTCATTTATCTGAAATGGACCACTAAAGAGGTAAGGCGCACATCACTGGAATGGTCGCCATACAAGCCAGATTGTCATTGGGCTGCGAAAGCAGCCCACAATTATACGGCTTTGAATTTTGACCATGCGTTTCTGCGTTCCTGTGTTTCTATAAAAGCCAATCTTTTTTAATAACTATGGGTTACTGTGAGACAAGCTTTTGTTTATATACATTCATTTATTTTACTTATTTTGATTCATACATTTTTTCTTAGCGGGGACAAATATTTTTGTCGAGGTTATTTTCTTCTTTTCTGCCATTGAAAATGCTATTGTATTAGGTATAACTGATTTAAAAGCACGTCCCAATTGTAACAGTCAGCGTGGCCGAAGGGTTATAACGGTGGCCTAGGAAATGTGGGGTCGTGTGTTCGATCCTCGGCGGAAGCTTACTTTTTTTTCTCTCATTTCTTTTTGTTAGCACCATTAGTTCACGTGCTTTTGGTTTAAAAACAATTTTGTACAAAAACATTGTAAAAGTATAAGTCCTTTGTTTGAATTTTGTCTTTGGTAAAGTTATCTAGCCGAGACCTTTTACTCGTGGTTTTGTTGACCGTTTTGAATATTTCACCATTGTGCATGAATACTATTGATCTGTGACGTAATGTGTATTATTGGTGTCATACACAGGTATTATGCATCATGGCTCATTAAACCATTCCCCCGTTTCTGCTGTTAATTTATACATTACAGTCATGTTTTCCCAATGTATATGTTAATTAAAACTACTAAACAATATTGCTCCCTCTTTTTCTTCTATCCTGCTTAAAGACGCTACGCAGCCATTTTACGCTTGCGTAAAACCTTGCTTGTCTAATACTGTATTTCCTTGTGAACAATATAATACTGAATATTCTATATATAATAAGAACAAAACGCGTTTGACTTTTCTTATATCATGTTGTCAATAGGCCTGGATAATCAGGGATATTTTCAGTCACAGTACACTTTCCTGACCAGATATATATTTGACTCTCTGCTATGCAGTCTTTATATGTATACAAACATTGTTTTCACATCCGCTAATGGACCAATCACGTCGAAAGGCGAACTATTATTATAACCATCCTGAAGTTACAGCTATGCTATCAGCGCATTAGGCTGGCATTGGAAAATCGTGTTCAAAAACCTTTTTGACAAACATTGGGAATGGTTACTCGCCTGTATCCGGATTATTCACAGTTCCAACATGTGGAATATATGTTTTCGTTGCAACCACTATGGCATTTTAGAGATCCATGGTAGCTCGAATGTATATCTACTGGACGGGCTTTGATCATGGAAATAACAGCGCGGTCGTCTAAGAAAATAATTTGGTATGGGTTAGACACCTTAATTCTCAAGGAAATCAAATATATGGCCAAGACTGTAGTTCTTTTTCCGAACTTCAGTTGTAGTCTGTTCATTATAGTGTAATGCATATCGTGTTTCCTTCTATTCACTGCCATGTTTCTTTAAGGATTTAGTTCTGATTGGCTTGCGGACACTTTAACTAAACAATATATATACATACCGTGTGCTGGAAATACATTAAATGCTCATACAATATTTAGACTCGGTGTAAAACACCATCGGCCTATTGTGTTCACTTCATTTCCACAAATGCTGTTAAAACACAACAATGATAATTGGAATCTTTATAGTCAAGAATCGGACATAGCATTTTCAGGGCGTTTTTCTGTAATTTCAGCGTCTGAACACACAATAATTCGCCGTCTTATTTCCTTACCGCACTTATGTTTAAATGGTTCTAACTGCAATAAGATGATGTTATCATTTAAAACTACAATTTTCATATATTTCTTTCGATTATGTTGATTTTGATTTCTTTTGCTCTACGTTTTAAATTTGCTATTTAGAACCATAAAGAAGAGGCTTTTGTGATGGGCATACTTTGTAGGTTTAACAGCTTGTTTAACATTTACTATATGTTTGCTGATGAAATAATAGAAGGTTAATGAACGTTTTTTCGGTCAATAACATCTGCAGTGTCCCGAGGGACACTGCAGATGTTATTGCCCGAAAACAAACGTGTATTAACGCTATTATTGCATAAAACCCATTTTCTTCTTTCCTGCATCAATTTAATTCTTCGAAATACAAGCAAAACTACGGCAGCAAAACTATACAAATCTTTTACACTTCGTTTGATTTATGCAGTTTCCGGGCCACTGTTTTCTTTCAGACTTCAATTCATGATTGTATATAATACCGTTTACACGGAATTTCATTCAATACGGTTTGTCTATTACTAAAAACAGTTCATTGTCTGTGCCCCTAAAATACTCGTACCGTTCACCTAGCTTCGGCCAAAACGCTATAGCATTCGTGTGCATTGTTTACCTTAGGCCCGGAATAGGTATAATTAAAACCGGTCAATAACAGCGCGTGAGCACGAGAATCGCCTTGTTAATACATGGTCTAGCGGGACTACAACAGCACGTTTTGTTCAAGAATATAGATTCGATTCTACAGTTTATATTTTGGCAACAATTTCGTGTGTAAATATGCAATTTCATAAATCAATCTAATTAATGTTCATTGCATTGTTATTTCTACATTGATAGAGTATATTCATAGAGTAAAGAGATAGCTTTTTTAATGTAAAGTTCTGAATCCCATTGGGATGTACACCAACTGGTCACATTATATTTACAATGGACCAACCAGTCCCAACACTATCCTCAGTGATCGCTGAGCGCGGGAGATACTATTAACTATAACGTTGCTGTAAAAAGTAGAAGAGACGTCAGGCAGAAAAAGAGGAAATGACAAAAGCAACTCTACAGCAACACCTTCACCGGAACTGAAGTGCACTGTCACACATATATACACAACCTTCGCCAGATCTGCAGTGCAAGGTCACACATAATTATATACACGACCCTCACCATAACTGAAGTGCATGGTTACACATATATACACGGCCTTCGCCAGAACTGAAGTGCACTGCCACACATATATACACGGCCTTCACCAGAACTGAAGTGCACTGCCACATATATATATACACGACCTTCACTAGAACTGAAGTGCACGGTCACACATATATACACGACCTTCACCAGACCTGAAGTGCACGGTCACACATATTTACACGACCTTCACCAGAATTGAAGTGCAAGGTCACATATATATACACGACCTTCACATGAACGGAAGTGCACGGTCACACATATATAAACGACCTTCGCCATAACAAACGTGCACGGTCACACATATATACAGGACCTTCACATGAACGGAAGTGCACGGTCACATATATATAAACGACCTTCGCCAGAACTGACGTGCACGGTCGCACATACATACACGACCTTCACCAGAACTGAAGTGCACGGTCACACATGTATACACGACCTTCACCGGAACTGAAGTGCACGGTTACACATATATACACGACCTTCACCAGAACTGAAGTACAAGGTCACACATATATACACGGCCTTCACCAGAACTGAAGTGCACGGTTACACATATATACACGACCTTCACCAGAACTGAAGTGCACGGTCACACATATATACACGACCTTCACCAGAACTGAAGTGCACGGTCACACATATATACACGACCTTAACCAGAACTGACGTGTACGGTCACATATACATATATATATATATATATATATATATATATATATATATATATATATATATATATACACGACCTTCACCAGAACAGAAGTGCACTGCCACACATATATACACGACCTTCACCAGAACTGAAATGTATATCACACAACTGTCAATTGCCTGCTCAACATAGACGACATGATGACAACACTGTAAAACCTAAAACTGTCGGAAACAAAAAGCAAGATGTGGCACCATAACTATTTCACTGTTCTATATGTATTCAATGTTTCAATACATACACTGAATATTCATGAAGAAAATAATTATAATGAAATATGAAAGGTGGAACAATGTAGCGATTTAACTCTGTCCCTGTTCTATGTTTATTCCAAATTTTAAAAAGGTACTGAATATCAATGGATTAATTGTTATAATGAAATATGGAAGGTGGAACATTGTATCTATATTAGAAAGTAAAGAAAATGATCTTTCAAATTCCTTTAGCACACAGAACAGACCCTGAGCTGACGGCTCTTATAGGAACCTCTAATCGGGGTTTTCTCTGTTTGCGAATGCGTGAAAACATGTTTATATGAGCATAAGGATTATAAAACTAAAGATACATCTATGAAATTCTATTTGCAAACAGAGTCTACTCTGTTTTCAACAGCGCGAAAACGGTTATATAATGGAAAGAGTTAACACAAGTCTTCACGTTGGATCAGGTACAGTACTGACTATTTCGGAATCAGTCAAGCATTTGGGAAACTATTGGCCGAGTGTCAGATAGTTTGGACCCTGATAAAACGCCGATTAACTCGGTGCACGTTTCTTTCACAGTTTAGTCCAGTAGATACGACGTTAATTGTTATTACCTGTGGTTACTGCTTCGATATCCTGCCGCGACATGAAAATGTGTTTGGCATGGACGGAGAAGCTGCCTTGACATTATAAGGTGATCACCACGGGCATTCATGTCCGCTTATGATGGGACTGGGTGTCACATCTATACGGCACGCTGTCACGGTGTTTGTCTCAAAAAACAGAATGCAAATCCGAGAGGTGATGTCACACAAAAGCCCACATCCATATCAGATGCACACTTGAAACTCGCCCTATATAACCTTCACAGAGCGCGTTCTTTGATTATAATAAAGCAATATATTAAACGTTTTGAAAGAATTGTACCAGTTTATCAAATCGAAGTTGCTATGTAACGCTCTTTGTATGTTCGGTATGAAACATAGGTATCCAGCGCACTGTAGAAAGTTTTGGTGTCTATTTTACACCAGAGCAACTACACTTTTCAATATGTTTCGATACTATAATCATAATGATCACGCTGTTTCAGGAACACACGCCGTCACAATATAACTGAAGCTGAATCACCGAGTACGGATACATAGAGAAAGATAGTTAGAATGATGACATATATAGTAAAATGAAGTTTGACAGGTCAGGTACGACATATAATATGAAACGGACAAAATGACATTCCTGTTAGAAAATTCCCAACCGCCAAAGTTTATTCACCTCTTACAGTACAACAATTACTGCACGATGGCTAAAAATTTGTTAATATTGTCACTTTTACTTAATGGAGCCTCTCAATGCAGTCCACAAAGAAAATATGAGTATTCCTTTCCTGTCATAGGATATCATGATGACAAAATAATAATATTATAGTAAAACCTCTCTTAACCGGCCGTTAAATTTAGTATGAATATCGGTCTTGGAGACAGGTGGCAGCTTAATGCAGGGTGAAAGTCATGCAGAAAGCTCCTAGAGGAGCTTTCTGCATGACTTTCATCCTGCATTAAGCAGCCACCTGTCTAAAAGTATCTAAATTCTTATCTACTAGAATTCCGGTTAAGAGAGGTTATACTGTATTCGCTATTCCTTTACTACGTGAATATTAATGTCAGAACTAATGAATTGATGAATATTATTTAGATTGATTGGTATAATAGTACATATAATTGAATCAAAAAAGAAACCTGACGCTACATAACTTTAATTAACGTTTTAATTAAAATACTATATGCATTTATTTGGTTACCAGTGTATCGGGTTATCATCACACAACACGGGTGTACAATTGTGTTTGGCGGCGGAGGCGTGATGGTATGGGGCGGCATTATGGGCGGGCGGAAGAAAAGACTCGTAGTCATTCATGGAAACATGAATGCCCAACGGTACATTAATGCAGTTTTAGTTCCGGAAGCCATTCCATTCCCTCAAAGACATGCTCCTGCTACACTGCAACAGGACAACGCCCGTCCACATGTAGCGAGGGTCACAAGGGCTCGGTTGGCCGAGTTATGCAGTGGCCAGCCATGTCTCCCGACATTAATCCCATCGAACATGTATGGGATGAGTTAGGGAGACGTGGTCGCCGCAATTACAACATTAACAACATCTGCCAGAATGGAACAACATGCCTAATCATGTGATCCAGCGCTACGTCAACTCGATGAGGAGGCGTATATTGGCACTCATACGGGCAAGGGTGGTCACAATCGATATTAACGCCAACATGGAAACGACAAACTGCACAGAAGCCTGACTTACGGGGCATCCAGTGACCATGTTACACACATACACATTTTGAAATGTTCGTTTTACACCCCTACCATATAAACTGGCGTCTAATTCATACGTTACGTATGCAAGAAAGCTAACATTTCACATACATGCTCAAAACACATCCAATTTAAGTTTATTACTTCAAAACAAATAACACGCCCACCAATTTCCACGAACATAGGCCAACTATGCACGGTCAGGTTTCGTTTTTGGCTCAGTATTATAGATATAGGAACATTTGGCCCGGGCAAAAACTGTAAAATCATATCTGTAGTATATCAAGAGCAAACAGAGTAAATCCAGATCAATGGCTCCTACAGGAGCAAAGGCGTAGAAATACGTATTTATGGAGAAAAGGGATAAATAAAAACAACCCATAAAGACATAGGGATATTATTTATGTATAAATAGCTCTAATTTTTATGTTTCGAACCTACTTAGCCAATGCCGAGTAAGGTCGAAATATTAGCAGTAGAGTTTCAAACCGTCTACTCCATGAATATTATTTGCATGTATATTCTTTAAAGGGGAAGTTCCTGCATTTGACACGTTTCTAAAATGCCTAAAATCTACAAAACACATTTGTTTATACATGTATGCTGAAAAGGAGTTTATCGCAAGAAAACCACTCGAGTAAACACCGAAGAAGACACATCTTCCATACGTTTGATATGTTATTCGGCAATGTATTAATAGTATTTATTCTGCTCGTGTTTTAGTATCGTTAACTGTTAGGCTAAAGTTGATGATATTTTGTTGTAGAACAAAATTTATAAGTATCGATGGAAACGGTTTATTTTGATTCACATTGACATTTTTCGATATTAGTTCAAATTGACAATCTTCATAGTAATGATTGAATATAACAAATTCTAAGTTTTATAATATTATTGAAAACATGCATTCATTGTAGGGGCTTCCTCTTTAAGAAATAAATCCACTCGTGGATACTAATTACATTATCTTTATATATTTTGTATTTGTATGTAGAAGTAAAGTAGCTGCATACAGTCTGTATTGTGTTCTTTTTCGGTCTATACGAAATACAGTCGTATTACTTTAATTGTTTACATAAAAGTGTGACGTTTGATACAAACGGATACTCAAACGAGGAGTGAGTGAGTGAATTGGGTTTTACGTCCGACCAACAGTATTTCAGTTTTTTCAGACGGCACCCGCTTGAGACAAGTTATAGTGCTGTCTCACTGGAATGCCCATGCCGCGGGCACATGGCAAGGGCACCCCACCAATTCACATTATCCTGACACCGGGCCGACCAGTCCTAGAACTACCCTTTTAATGTCGAGCGTAGACAAGGGAGCAACTAGTACCAAACGAGGAGATCTCGATGTTATAAAATGTTTAGTCATTGTGTTCAGAGTTTGAACTTGCTAAACACCTGTCAAATGAACTCAGACTCAGATGTTTGTTAACCTCGCAACCCAATATTATCTGAAACAAAATGTACCGTTGACATCACTGTTATATGAAATGCCATTTTCATTGCATTTTTGTATTGATGTTGTAAACAAGAAAAGCAGCTTTGTAAATCATTTCTGTAGAGAATAACACACTCACACTGATAGGCCATAAATTACTTGATATGCATTCATATTCAAAGCGACGACTGGAGTTTAACATGTTTAACATAAGCGTTGACGAAATATTGGCACATGTCCTGTACGATGTCCTTGGCATAGCCTGTTTGTATAGTATCTTGTAAAACTCGTTGACCAGCGAATTCGCCTAAACGTGACTAACATGGCTTACAGCATTTGGCAAATATGTGATCACTTTTACAAACGGTTTGGATCCAGATGAGACTCTGAGTACACAACCTACGTATTAGGGAATACATCTAGGGGACGTCCACCCTGAAACTTAAAGCATGCAGCATTATTTGCTGACGGAATGTATTCTGATCCAAAGTTTGTGGCAATACACAATTCTAACCCATTCGTATCAAGTATCTACTAAACACATTTAGAAAATGATGCAATATCATCGGCACTTATTCTTCCTAAACAAAAATATGAAATATCAGAAAGGACGAGTTCACTATTCAGAAATTTGTTTTTCGTTTCCTCATTTTAGGCGTCTGTTCAATAAATGTGCACAAGTCCTTATCCATAGTCACTTTGTAGTCATGGTATGTAGTATTATACAAGTATTAATTGGTAGAAGACGTTAATGAACACTATTATTGTTCGAAGCTACAGATAACGGTGCATGTTTGGTGGAGAGATAGAAAGACATTATTCATGGAAATGTTCGCCTTTACGCATCTTAACCCTTTCCGTCATATAAAAGCATTTTCTGGAGCTCTGATCGATCGTTTACTGTACCGATCTCCCAGCCATCGATGCACGACATTTCAATGTAAACCATTTGCATATTGGGTCCGCTTAACCAATTAATTCCAATAGTATTCAACGAAACCCCATCCGTGTCTGCTTATGGAACCCATTCAGTTTTCATATTAAATAGGCACAGCCAACAGAATATTTGCATTTGGCATCGATGAATTAAGCAAACATTGCAGACACCTTGCCTCCATGAGTAACCTGGGTCCAAGCTTTTGATTGGTCAGATTTGAGTTCTCAAGCTTTTGACTAAATCTGACCAATCAAAAGCTTGAGAACGATCTCAGGCTCAACTAAAAGCTTTATAAGCAAGGACCCAGATCTGGGTCTAGACTGTCCTTTTAATGGTCACTGTGCACAAATGGGTTAATTTGTTAAATGTTTAATAGTAGCGCTGATTCAGCCTGTATAAACAGTAATTCAATCTGGCACAATTGTATTGCAAATTGTAGCCCTTATCCCGTTGTGAGAACAAAGTCTGTATAATTTTAGAGCAAGTACATTTTGACTGCTTGCGATTCGATCAAGCTTTAAAGTAGCTACTGGCCGTGTCTAAAATAGTTTGGACCCTGACCGGGCACCAAGTTATTCGACGTCTCATGTGGATCAAAGCTGTTTGCAAGTGCGCGTACGGTAGCGGTTAGTGAGATATGGGTTAATTAATTGTTCTATACACAATGGGAGTACATTCAATTTAAACAGAATGAGCTGGGAGAATAACAAATGGCGTTATGGACTTTTCACTTAATCCACGTGAGTACACTTGAGTATAAAATCGAATTGAATTGTGTTAAGTACGCTTTTCTTGTCAGCCAATGTATGCCGGTTTTCAACCAAGTATACGCATGCACTATCATTTGCAAACAGTGTAGACCCAGATCAGAGGGATCCTTGAGGAGCTCTCTGATCAGGGTCTGCTCTGTTCGTAATTTGTCATTCAAAATCACCTAGTGCGTTCAAGCGTTTTCACCCATATACCGCCTTTCGTAACCAGAAGCTTCGGTCCATATGAGATGCTTAGAAACTCGGTGTCTCATGACGACCCAAGCTGTTTGACACTCGGTCAACAGCTACTCAAAATGGGTCGAACCGGAAGTAGGCGAACTCACACCAGATCCAAATTTTGGCAGACATTTTGTTGCAGGGTCATTGTGTTTGGATCTTTAACATTCAATTATCCTCTGTACCTTGCAATTCAATTTCGGACTTGAAATTTTAATTTAATTTAACCCTTTCGCTGCCAAACTCTGTCGTCTGTTAACTTTGTCGTGTGCTACAAATTTTCATTTTTTCTCTTCATTTTTATTTGAAAAACATTGTAACAGTAACACACAATTTGGATCCTGATGAGACGCCGAGTTACTCGGCGTCTCATCTGGATCCAAACTTTTTGCATAGGTAATCACAGATCCAGCATTGGCAGCGAAAGGGTTAACCCCTCATTCCGTAAATACGCCTTTTAATCTTTTAAACCCTGATATTTCAATTTCGGGATTGGATTAGTAGTTTTAATTAACCCTTCACTCTATGAAAACGCCTTTTAACCCAATTCAGTGCTGATTGGTGTAGTTTTAATTAACCCTTCACTCCATAATTAGGTCTTTTAACTTTTTTAACGCTGATTGTTCGAGGCGGAGTATTCCGTCAGTGTTTAACCCTTTACTCCATGAATATTTAAGCAATAAATAATGACATCATGAATATTAATGAGATTCATTTTTTTCAGCGTCATATGAACAAAGGGTATTTTGGTTATGAGAGAAACTGAAGAATCAGGATCCATGCTTATAAAGCTTTTAGTTGAGTCTGAGATCGTTCTCAAGCTTTTGATTGGTCAGATTTGAGCCTTTGGCTCAAATCTGACCAATCAAAAGCTTGAGAACTCAAATCTGACCAATCAAAAGCCTGAGAACGAAATTCAGACTCAACTAAAAGCTTTATAAGCATGGACCCAGATCTGTATCATATTAAAAGTAAACAGTGCAGAATTACAAGACGGCTTTTCTTTGAGCCGTCGGATCTGAATCTTCTCTGTTTGCAAAAGCGTAGAAAGGTGTATTTATGGAGTAAAGGGTTAACGACATAACCTAATCAGTATGAATGGTTTAAACTTGCTAAATGATTGTGAATGGCAAACAGTGCAGATTCTGATCAGATGCCTTCTCTAGGGGCCCTGTGATCTGGGTCTACACAGCTTGCAAATAACATGCATGCTTATTCATGGTTGAATAGGTTAACATGTCTGCCATTGCCGTATACAATATTATGAAACTCAGAAAATTAATATTTATTGTAATTCTAGGAATCAACATGGTTATTACTATCGTCTGTTCAATACTTGACATGATTCGCTTAATATGCTATTCATTATTTACGGTTTTTTTTTCAAACAAAAATTAAAATAAAATCGGGTTATAAATCGTTTGAATCTTGCTGAGACGACGAGGGATTCGCTCGGCGTTACATCCGAATCCAGACTGTCTGTTGACATACTCACAAATTCATGGGTAGCGTGAGTAATTGTAGCTGGATGTAATGTCAAACGAATGTACACGTGATCTTGCTATATCTGCTGTTCGTTTAGATACAGTCTCTTATACGATCAGGGTCTGATCTGTTGCTTATGATATGATAATTGTAAATATCTGATTCAACAGTTTCTGCTATAACCAAAATATCCCGTATTCATATGTCACTATAAAAATGAATCTAATTAATATTCATGATGTCGCTATTTAATGCATAAATATTCATGGGGTAAAGGTGTCAACACTGACGGAATATTCCGCTTCAAACATCAGCGTTAAAAGGGTTAAAGGCCTTTGTACGCCTCTGTAATAACCACTTCATGAAACCATTGTGATAAATAGAGCATCTGCTCCTATAGGAGCAAATGCTCTATTTATCACAATGGTTTCAAACTACAAAATTCTAAAATTTTACTTTTCTCTAGTAAATGCTTCTTTTGGGTAGATTCATTCAAAGAGGTTTGGGTCTAAAAATAGCGTATGGAGGGATGGGTTAAAACTATTAATTAAGTCCCGAAAATGAACAGTCAGTGATAAAAGGGGTAACCAGTGTATTTATAGAGTGAAGGGTTAATTAAAACTACTGATAAAATCCCGAAATTGAACAGTCAGCGCTGAAAGTATCAAAGGGCGTATTTATGGAGTAAAGGGTTAGATAAAAAACTACTGATCAGATTCCGAAATAAACATTTCAGTACTGAAAGGTTTGTAAAGTGTATTTATAAAGTTAGGGGTTAATCAAAATTACCATTCAAAGCCCGAAATTATTGTAAAGTGTAACCGATAATTTAATTTTAAAGGGATACAACACCATAACCTTGCAACCACTGTGAAAGAATAGAGTCTGGCAAAATATCGATCTGGGTCGATTTCGACTTTTGAGAAGCTGTTGACCGAGTGTTAAAGACCTTGACTCCTCATGAGACACCGAGTTTCTCAGCGTCTAATGTGGATCCAGGCTGATAGAAATAATAACATCGTGGATATTAATAAGATTAATTTATAAAATGGCATATTAAAGGGGATGTCCCTACATTTGACGCTTTTCATAAACACTTAAAATGAAATAATAAATATACAGAACTCATTTATTTATATGCTGAAAAGTAGTATATCGCAAAAAGCCCCATCCAATTACCGTTTATAATGACAAAACATCCATGTGTTTGATATCGCCGATCCCGGTTTTAATCCCCGATGTTTTAGTTTTATTCGGGTTGGGTTTTAGTTTCGTAACTGTTCGCCCTATTCGCGATTCTCCGACCACTTCCGAGAAAGGTATTACATAAACAATTGGGGGATCGGGTGATCGTCGGCAAAACGCGGAAGAATTTAACGGAAAAGGCCGATAATATTGTGTTGTAGAACAAAAAATATCAGTATTGATGAAATCGGTTTATTTGTATCACAGGGGCATTTTTCGATATAAGTTCAAATTGGGAACCTTCATAATAATGATAGAGCATAACAAATACCAAGTTTTATGATATTATTGAAAATATGCGATCATTGTAGGGACTTCCTCTTTAACAAATCAAATTGTTGGCAAAAATAAACTCTCTAAAGCACAGTAGATTCTGATCAAACGCCTCCCGTAGGAGCCGTCTAATCTGTGTTCACTATGTTTGTAACGACGCAGAAACGCGCAAGCACCCAACTTGATGGTCCTAAATAGAAAATTGGAAACGTAAAGCAATGGCAATAAAAATCGACGTAATTAGAAACAATATGAGAATTATATTTTAATTGAGAAGTTGATCTTATAGCAGTTAGTACCATTTAGTCATACAAACAGTTTATTGTCTGTATGACAATAATATGAAATATCATTTAGACGGCAGATTATTGCATGTTCAGACACTAAAACACGCCCTGAAAAATAACTTGCAAAAATGCCATGTCCGATAATTGACTAGTATAAAGATTCATTTTATTATTTTTAACTGCTTTTGTGCAAATTAAGCGAAATATAATTGACCGATGGTATTTCATACCCAGTCCAAATATGTAAATATAATGTACTCCCACCAAACTGTATTTATATTTTGTAGTAAAAGTGTTCGCAAGCCAATCAAAACTAAATCCTGATAAAACGTGGCAGTGTAGAGACATAATGAAACAAGATATAAATTCTACTTTCATTTTTATTAAATGCACAGACTACAATTGAAATCCGGAGAAAGAACTCCAGTGGGCACCATATACTTTATTTCCTTGCGAACTAAGATGTCTAACCCATACCAAATCGTTTTCCTTCACACTGATGACCGCACTGTTAGTTCCTTGGTCAAACCCCGTTCCGTAGCTATACATTTCAGCTATCTCCTTTCCGTTAAGAACGATCTCTGTCTCTACCATAGATCCCTGATGTGCCATAATTGTTGAGACGAAAAAATACGTGCCATTTGTTGGAACTGTGAATACTCCAGATACTGGCGAGTAACCATTCCCAATGTTTGTTAAAACGTCCTGGAACACAATTGTCTGTTGATATCCAATTCCAGTCTGATGCCCTGATAACTTAACTGTAAATGCAGGCTTGTTGTAATAGTTCGGGATTTGCTGGTTCATTAACAAAACTGAAAATAATGTTTGTATACATATAATACCCGCAGTAAGTACTAATAACAGAGACTCAAGTATGTAGCTACTCAGTAAAATATAGTAAGACTGCAAACTACATATCCAGACCTATTGACAACGTGACATCTGAAAAAGTAATTAATAAGTGTTTTTGTACTTATTATATATAAAGAGTATTCAGCATTAATCAGTATTATGGTTTTTTTAAAAGACAAGAAAGTCAAGGCGGCTAGTATGTGACCACTTGCAATACCATACATTACCTCTTCAGCTGCACATTGTATATTAATGCTAGATATCAAATTGAAAACATTTCCTTTGCTTTCTAGTTTGAATGAAACGATTTTTGCAATTGAAGCTACACAACTTTGTAACACATGCAGGACACATCATTTTATGTTTCATTGCAAATACAATATTTCTGGTTATGTATCTACTTATGAAAACAATTGAAGTCAATATTTACTTTGTAACCCGTGAATATTATTGTAAGACATGATGACATCATGAATATTAAGTTCGTAGAACGATTTATAAACAGAAACGGTTGGCCTTGGCAGAACTTTAGAATCAGATATATTCTATTCCATTTTTCCATTAAGCAAATAGAAAAGACCCTGGTCAGACTGCTGCTACGGGGACCTCCGAATTGAGTCTACAGTTTTTGAAAATGCATTATTATGGATTAAGATGTAAGTCAAAATATGCTTTTAAATATTTGCACCTTAGATAATCGTAGACACCTTGATTGTTGTGCCTTAAAACAGACACATAATTGATGTTTATATGCCACGTACGTGTGCTACAGCAGAACATGTCATAAGCGACCATTAATAAGAGGTAAATAAAGGTAAAGTACCTAGTTATAATCTACAATCAGTCCGAATGACCGCTCAGCCGACTGTACATTTACTCCCCTGGTCATTGAGTCAGTGGCCTACAATATTGAGCACTGCTAACATATGGCGCGATCATGCAGCCGCAGTACCGGGGAGTGACCCTCACAGGTACCCATTTTAACCCAACCCCTGGGTGGAGTGGATGTGCGGTTGAGAGACACGGAAAAGCGTCTCTGAAATTTCCGGGTGGGACCGGGATTTGAACCCCGGGTATCCGGACTGAAAGTCAAGCGCGTACCACTAGACCACCGCCACCTACAAATTATGGATCTTTAAGACATGTGGTAGCTTAATGCAGGTCAAAAGTAATGCAGAAAGCTCCTACATGAGCAACCACCTGCTTTTTGGTAAGTCATATAAGGTCGCTTAAGCCATGTTCTTCTGTATTAATTTTGTAATAGGAAAAAATAAATCTAAAACGAAAATGTGTCTACTGACGACGGACATGTGTGATAAATGCACGTTAAGAAAGCCCCCGCATAATTAATCTAAGTAGTGTTGAATAATTTACATCCAATATCAATTGTGTCAAATTTAATCAAATTCAGTATTTCAAGAGTTATTAGTTGGACAAGCATACTTTCGTACGATAATAGGTTTTCACTGTATGTCCCCTCCTATTTTTTGATATTCGGATTTAGCATTAAACCAATCTTTATTGACAAATTATTTGTAGTTTTATTCACTCCAGAGCAACAGATCCATGGGTGTACTCAGCTATTTAAATCGTCACTTCTCCACCAAACCCTATGTTATGAGCATTCTTTACTATCATCTCGAAGAGACGATTATAAAGGGTGGTTACAACACAGGTTTTGGTGGACATATAAAGCAGTTATCTCGAAAAGGTTTTAATTTACGCATCTTAATTGGGCCCTGACACTTATCTATGTATGTACACATGTGCTTACGTCGTTCCGGCCTTGAGACAGTTTGATCTCGTGTGTCGGACCTTTCGAATAGCTTCCTAAGCTCCTTGTTTTCTGTTTCGAGCTGTCGAAGCTGTTGTGTCTGTTGAGCAAGCTTTTCCGCCTGTTCCAGATTCTCTTTAGTCAGACAGTCAACATCACTGGCTAATTTGACGAGGGTGTTCTTGATGACGGTAATGTCTGAAACGTCCCTAGAAATATGGGTTTTAGATGCCAAGACTAAATTTCCTGTAAGGAAAGCTAGGAATATCGCAAACAACTTCATACTGTAAAGACAAAACCAACAACGCATTTAAGGTCTGCCTTCGATGTATGGCTATCTCTGTGGGATTCTCTTATCTATTCGTTGACCTACGCAACATTAGCCTTTCTATCAAGCATGTCAAGTTCATGCCCGAGTTGGCTTTGTTTCTTCAGGACATACAATTATTCTGAGGGTGAGATATTTACGAGATATATACCGACATATAGATAAAAACAGACCACTTACTTTAAAATCGTTAAACAGGCAGAATGACTCATCACACCAAACTATGAATTATTATTCATTCATTTCTATATTTCCTAAAAAAAGGAATGCATAGTTACAGAACGTACGTTCAGCTACAAATGTATGCAATGGAAACATACATACAATTATGAGCAAAACAGACCAAACAAACAATGGAACAATACGAACGTAAAAGAGGGAGCCAACGATAAAGGGTAGTAATCAAGGAAGCAATTCATTACTTATAATGTAAGAGCAAATGGGTATAATTCCCCGCCCATGATACCTCTTTCAAAAGGAAACACAGAGATCACAATGTAGAGGATTTACAGCAATTCTGCTAAAACAGAAGCAGTCTAGAACACTTAAATAAAAATACTTTTATCTGTATACTTTACAGTTCCTTCCGTTATCAGTATGATGTTTACACAATAACAGCATTCAGCATAACATGTAGTAGTTCAGTAGTCATAAAAACTTTAGTAGATGAATTTGATATTTATGAAGGAAAGTATAAGAAAATAATCATTGATTATATACTTATATATGGACTATCTACTACTTTTACATTCGTAGTAAGATCTTCTCGACTTTTGCGAACCGTGTAGGTTAGTTGGCCAATAAGATAGTCATTAAGATACATGACTTGTGACTACATTGCTATTAATGACATAATTGACCGTAAACAATCAATAAGCATGAAACTATATT
This sequence comes from Azorinus chamasolen, assembly GCA_963576725.1. Taxonomy (NCBI): domain Eukaryota; kingdom Metazoa; phylum Mollusca; class Bivalvia; order Cardiida; family Solecurtidae; genus Azorinus; species Azorinus chamasolen. Next base: position 5,891,697 of record OY755240.1, read on the forward strand.
TATACTATATATAATATACTATAACTATAAACTGAGTTGTGAAATGACCCTTTTTCAGTATCAATAGTCATACCAAAACAAGAAATGGATATTCTCTTTATACAATTGTTTCATATTAATAAAAGCATGGTAAACTTATCGAAACAAATTTTAAGAGTCATCTGTTGGAGAGAAGCTTATTTAATTTATACCAATTACATACAAAACACGATGATCTTGTCGAACGAAAAATACATGCTATGGTTTGAGAAAACAAATAAACAGTCCGTTAATATAAAATTCCTATACAGGACGTTAGTACAAACATACCTAAATAGTACGTTACGTTAATACAAACATACCTAAATAGTACGCTAATATAAACATACCTAAATAGTACGTTAATATAAACATACCTAAACAGTACGATAATACAAACATACCTAAATAGTACGTTAATACAAACACACCTAAATAGTACGTTAATACAAACACACCTAAATAGTACGTTAATATAAGCATACCTAAATAGTACGTTAATACAAACATACCTAAATAGTACGTTAATACAAACATACCTAAATAGGACGTTACTATAAACACACCTAAACAGTACGTTAATACACACATACCTAAACAGTACGTTAATACAAACATACCTCAATAGTACGTTAATATAAACATACCTAAATATTACGGTAATATAAACATACCTAAATATTACGGTAATATAGCCATACATATTACAGTTGCAAACTATACACACCCATAAGTACAATTCAAATATATTATAACCAAGATCATAACGTTTAAACTATTGAACCTTCAAGGAGTGTGTCCCTTATCTTAATATTACATATTATCATCACTATTACAAACCAGATATAGCCAGATCAGAAACTCATGGAGTAGTCTGTTCAGAGTATGCTCTATGTTGATGTAGCATGTTGTACAATGCACGTGCACCAAGGAAGTCATAACTGTTCCTTCTTTGGATAAAACTCACAAAACTAATCGCAACTAATCAGTTCCAAGACACAAATCCTTCAGCGTATTATTGCAGCATTCCAAATTAGTCACTACAAACAACACGGCAAAAAAGGAAAGACATTCGCTATAATATACATATAGGCAAACATTGCTGCAGTGTGTTTACAACAAATGCATTATAAACACATAATAAAGTGTTAACATTATTAGTTATACAGATCATTGGCGGGGTATCTGACTTTTTGTTTCCTGCTGAGAAAAATCATGTTGCCCGAGCCGTTAGGCGAGGGCTACATGTATTTTCCTCAGCAGGAAATAAAAAGTCAGATCTGTATAACGATTTTATTATACTGCAAAGTTTAATATTTGTAGCAGTTAATTAGCGTTGTTAATTTAGGCGTCGTTTTGCTTCCCCTCAGGGACCTCTTACTGTAAGGAAAGGGCTTATATATCACTCTGCAACCCTAGTTTATCGTGTATAATAACCAGTTCATTATATTTATGGATAGAAAGGGATCTTCCAAGTGCATTAGTTTATCAAAGGATTGAAAGAATCAGACGTTAGTAAAATTTTCAGCAGATCAGCGGTTAAGCAGACGCTATTTAACTTAATTGAGGGAATTTTGGCGCAGTTCCGACGTCATTTGGATGACGTCAAAATGACGGTTTTATAATATTCAAACAATGGGCGTTGGAAGGAGCGGCTATACTGCAATTTACAGGTACGTGTACTGTGCATGTACATTAATAAAATCTGAATCAAATTGGGTGTGGAATATCTTTGTAAAAGCGGGGTTTGGGGGCTAATCGGTATGTGCACAAGCACTTTGACAACATTTGCAGCATCAAAGCAGAATAAGACCTTCCCCACATATAGGGTTCATTTACATTGTTATACAACAACTATAACAAAAATGTTTCTAAATGGATAACTTTTTTCCGCCCCAAACTCTTTATATTTCGTTTGAGAGCGGTTGTTTGAATCGAATCGACGAAGTGAAGCTGGTCGGCCATTTTTATTTTGTTATATCAAGGGAGTGAGGCCCTCGGCGGGGGAAATTCCATTGTTGCTCATGACTCCGTATATACACCAGAATTTAGAGGGATACACGGCTTTTATACATGGCTAACTGACCAATCAAAATCGAGGATTTTACTTTGCGTTATAACATAAACAATTGTATCAAGATGTAACATGTAATTTAAACACCTGATTCCAAATACAACATTCAGTTTTTCATTCAACAACATTCTGAGATGAGCAAGCACTGTACAATGGCATACATCATGATCAATCACACTAGTGTCTTCAATTAATCCGCTACACTTAACGAATTACTCGTCCACTCTACAGGTGCCTGATAAGCTGCGCTATTGATTTATGATATTTAAGATCACACGGAAAAAATAATGCATACTCTGATATGTACGAAATTGTATGATCGGGGTGATATTACTCTACAGAATAGAGACGTAGATGTTCTTGAGTTAATTCCTGTTATGAAACGAGTTCTGAAGTTGGTTTGTACTGTTTTCTTCCAACTATATTTCTAGGAAATCTTCCGTTATCAATGTACATATCTAATACACTCCTTAAATTATATGTATCTAAATTTCTAATATTGGATACAAAACATGTATGCAGCCATCTATAGTAACTGATGTAAGTCTGATTAAGGCACAGCCTCGTTCAAGTCGACACATTTGACCACATTTGCTTATTGCAAGATTTCATTCATATTAACAGAGAGTTTCCAACGTTTGCAGCAAGTAACCCCTAGATGTGCGTATTTTTCAACTTCGTCTAAAGGGTCATTGCCAAGATGCCATTTCCTAGCGCGTATTTAAAGCTTTTGCCTTTGAGCAGAGTACTATGTAAGACCATTGATTTTTGCGCGTTTTACTGGAATCGCCAAGGGCACGCATATGCATGACATACATTAATCATAGTTTGTTTATTTAATAATCCATCTATGTAGCAAATATACAGGAACGGCGAACACATATCTCCTTGCCCGGTGTCTTGCAAATTAGAGAACCAGTCAGAAATGAGACCATGAAAGAGAACACGGCTTTTCATGCTCGTGTGCAATTGAAGTATTGCTAGCAATGATGCACATGCTATTCCTAGCATGTGGAGCTTGTAAAACAGTCGAGTATACCATACTCTATCGAAGGCTTGGTGAGCATCAAGAAAACAAACGTAGACTTAACTCTCGTTTCAGAACACTATCCGTTCCAGAAGTAGAAAGGACGACATTGGTACACCCATATTTGTTCTGAAATCCTACAATTGGTGAAGAGGGTGCCTTAGCTTAGCCTTCATTCTTACCACTTAAACACGCTCAAAGAGTTTCAATATCGACCATGACAAAGTTATAGCTCTGTAACTGTTTGCCATGGACTGTTTTTGCGCTTCCCATCCCATTTATGTAATGTTATTATTATCCTTTCTTTTATTGGTACGGGAACATATTAATTGCACCTTTTAACATTTTATATAAAAAAGAAATGTTAATAGTTTTACTAGTGAGCTGACCCCATATTGAACATGTTCATTGTATACCTTACCTTAATTACACATTTTAATAGATTCTACAACGCTATAGCTGATGCGAGTTCTTCACTTATGTTGGCAGGACATTCTAGATTTTGGTTATTTGTTATTTGTATTACACTATTTGTAATATCTGTATAAAAGGACTGGTCATATGACTCGCGATAATGTCCGACTGCAAGTCAGTGAAATATTTACCCAGTGTATCGCTTATTTCAGATTAACTGCGTAGTAAACGGTATTATACTCGTATTTCATTTCACAGTCCGTTTGATTCACGCACGTTTTGTTATTTTAATTTTGCTTTGAACAACCGCCAAAATAGCTTACTGTCAACTTCGGCAGCACTATATATGTTTTCGTGTTTGCTACGAATGTACTCTTCGACAGCCTTGCGGCGAAGCCTGTGGAATGTGCATTTAGCTCTTTTAAACATCATATATGTGTCAGGTTCGCAGTTTTTCGGTCTATCTTTAGAATTCCAGGCGCGGCGATAGTTTCGCATGGCATTCTGACTTTTGTTTAATGATTTGTTTCAAAATGGGTTATGGTAGCGATGGTAATTTGATTTTTGTAAGTGTATGTACTATCGAAATCTGATATTGACCAAACTTGGCGGCCGTAAAACGTCGCCCGTACTTCATTCTCAGTGTTATACGTTTTAATCCTGCGAGATCATGAATTTCAGTACTTTTTGTTCTGTAAATTGAATACCGCTTAAGCCGGTGCCAGGAGTGTGTGTGTGTGGGGGGAGGGGGGGGGGGGCAGTGTTGTACTTTCAATTACTACTCATGAACAGACTCAATAAAACCGAGCCTGCAATTGGTTTCTTTTTGTATTGCAATTTTTCCTTTCGGAAGATCACCTCCCATCACATTAAACAGTTTAACCCTTTACTCTAATAGTATTACTGTATAACTGTATAATAATAACCTCATGAAGATAAAGATTGATTTTTAAAATTGCATATTTACACATTCAGTTGTTGCCAAATCAGAAACTGTAGAAACAGATCTATATTAGTTCATAAGCAAACAGAGCAGACCCTGATCAGACAGCTGCTCAATGAGCCATCTGATCTGGGTCTACTATGTTTGTAACTTCGGGATCATTCGGTTTGCTATTATTAGTTTTGAAAACTGAATACTGCTTCGGCTGTTGCTAGGAGGCGTGAGTAGTGTTGCACTTTTAATAACTACTCATGAACAGACTCAATAAAACCGTGTCTGCAATTTTCTCTCTTTGCATTTCTACTTTTGCTTTCGAAAGATCTCCCATTTTCAGAATATAATTGAGAACAATATGAAAATTGTAATTTAGCTGCCTATTTGATCTTATTGCACTTAATACCATTTAGTCATAAATGCAGTTAATTATCAGCCTAAATATAGTGCGTAAATACTTTTAACCCTTCGCTTGCTATTCACGTCAATATACCTACGTGTATATAGTGAAGACCTAGATGAGACAGCTCCAGCAGGAGCTGTCTCATCAGGGTCTGCACTATTTACAAGTTGATTGTGCAACCAGTGCACTCCACAACAGTGATTGCACAGCGCAATACTTGTACATAGTGAAGATAAATGTAATTATACAACAGGGCATGGGTAAAGACGGAGAAATGTATTTTAAAATTCAGCAAGAGAAGGGTTAAGAGCGGCGGATTACTGAAAGCATCAGTGTATTTCCTATTTAAACACTAAAATAAACATAACTTACGAAAATGACATTTCAGATACTTAACTAAAAGGATTAAATTTCTGTTCAATTTCAATTCCACTTGAGTGAATGAAGTATAACGACATTGATCGATGATATTTCATACCCAGTCCAAATATTTAAATTTAATGTACTCCCATTGTTTACTGATCGTCGTCATCAGTTTTCGCGAATGTACCGGTTTCCGGAACAAAGTAAATAGAATCAAGAAGAATACTTTATACACCATATGAAAATCGTTTTGATTAAACGGTCGTATTCATGTCATCATTATTATATGATAAACAGCGTCTAATTGTCTGCATGTCTGTTTCAGGTGATATTATAACACATTCTTCTCTTAACACATTGCCGGTACTGATGTAAGAAATAATAACATCATGAATATTAATACGATTATTTTTAACCCAAAATATGAACAAAGGAATCTGTAGAATCAGAACTATCTTGAACCATAAGTAAACAGAGAAGGACCCGTCAGATGTAGAAAAGGCGTAGAAATGCGTATTTATGGAGGAACGGGTTGATATATGATAAAGAGCTTTGCTATTCATGAAAACAAACGTCCGAAAGTTCGGTGGTTCGGTGACAAATTCGGTGGTGCGTTTTATGTTTACTATATTATAGTAGAACCCATCTTAACCCTTTCCCTGTTTAATATTCATGTAAGAAGTAATACCGTTAAATATTTAATCGCATAGAACGATATACAGCAATACTGTGCAACAATAGTAACCGAACAAAGTAAGATGTACAGTTGTACCTCTCTATAACGGCCAATAAATTATGTTAATAAGTTGGTATTTAGGACAGGTGGCTGCTTAAAGCAATGTGAAAGTAAAGCAACTGTTTGAATAGTTTATGTCGTTCATTAAGCTACCACGTGTCTTAAAACTAGGAATTAGACTTAACTTTGCCAGACGAAACATGGTAAAGGTTTTAATCGGAAATGAAATAGCTGTAACCCCGAAATTAACGAACCACCATTCAAACACAATTAGCACGTTTAATCATTTCAAACTGAGTGGAAGTTAACCCTTTAACTCCTGTGATCCCATAAACAGTCTTGATCCAGACCAGAAGTCTGCTTGAGGAGCCTCTGATCCGGGCCAATACTATTTTGCTGAACACATGAAGGACAATGGTTTATATCTGTAATAGTTTTTGCGACCATCCCACTTGCCCCTAAATATAACAAATCCGATTTTCGAATCCATCCATTTATCATATTGAGAGGGTCGTCACTAACGAATAATAGACGACAGTAAAACCTCTCTATAACGGCCACTGAATTACATCAAGTATTTTGTGTTAAAAGCAGGTGGCTGCTTAAAGCATGGTGAAAGTAAAACAGGGGCGTTCTGTTTAACTTTCACATTGCTTTAAGCATCCGCCTGCCCTAAATACCAACTAATTAACACAATTTAGTGGCCGTTATAGAGAGGTTTTATTATAGTACAAACCACTGATGTCCATGGGTTCAGCAAACAGTTTTGACCCTGATCATATGGCTTCTCCAGGAGCTCTCTGATCAGGGTCCAGACTGTTTGCCTATATCCCATATATGGGATTTCGGAGTTAATGGGTTAGACAGTATTAATTGTGGAATTTTATATACACAATAGCAAACAAAATATAATTACATGTAACTTCTCTATGCCACGACATTAAGGAAGGATTGGCCTTCTAATACTTTAGTACAACTCAATTTAATTTCATAGTCAAATGCACTCGTGCAGATTATGTAAGACGAACATTAAACGGTTTCAATTCCAAGTGAAAATGTTCAGATGAAATCAAATCTCATTGTGCGCAAAACAGTGTTATAAATAATCATTTGTGGCAAGCTTCCTATACACAGAGAAGGCTGACTATGCCAGCCGGCATGGGTCACGCTGTTCAGAATAAGATAAGACAATAATGCAAACATTGTGTCTTTCGGGCACTAGGTGACTGTTTATTATCTATATAAAGGTTAGGGACTTGGTCGGTGTAGTTCCGGTACAAGCGGATAAAGTTCCGATATGTCATTATAAAAACTCAATGATGTCATTATGTCAGGCATGAATATTTAACAGGGAAAGGGTTAACCACACTGCGACATTGAAAACGTTATACAGGACACTCCCTCTAAACAGGACGTTCAAATTAGTATAAATATCGGTATCGGGGACAGGTGGCAGCTTAATGCAGGGTTGAAGTCATACAGAAAGCTCCTCTATGAGCTTTCTGCATGACTCTCACCCTGCATTAAGCAGTCACTTGCGTAAAGTATCTAAATTATTCTCTGCTTAGATGGGGTTTACTGTACTCTTCTGATTAAGGACGGGGGGATTATGTGATCTTAGTACCTAATGTACCTTTATACCACTGTGATAAAAATACAATGTATTATTTCCATCATATTTGCATCCAAATTTTAAACACAGTTCGAGTTTTAAATGCGTTCTCCTGACTCACGAAAATGTATTTAAATGATACACTTCAGTAATCAGGTACAATGCAAATATATACCACAATATGTATATAACACGGGTATTTCTATTTAATGACAGTTCTGTATAATTGTGTTTGCGAGTGAGGTGCTTATTTGCATAGTATTATAGTGTATATTCTAAAGAAAGAAAACCCAAATAACAGCACAATTTCGGACAACATAAGTATATAATTACTTATAAAAGCCCTGTAAAAGCTTTACTCAATATCTGTTATTATAGTATTTTTCATAACATGTAATCAGTTCCTGATCGTTAGTGTTATAATACAGATACTATAACTTAATACACAGTTAAAGGAGACCCTTAATCTGCTACAGAATTAATTTGGCTCCTCCCTTTCTGTGTATTGATTTAACCCTTCGCTTGCTATTCACGTCAATATACCTACCTGTAACAAGTGAAGACCCAGATGAGACAGCTCCTGCAGGAGCTGTCTCATTAGGGTCTGCACTATTTACAAGTTGATTGTGCAACCAATGTACTCCAAAGCAGTGATTGCACAGCACAATACTTGTACACAGTGTAGATATATGTAATTATACAACAGGGCATGGGTAAACAAGAAGAAATGTATTTTAAAATTCAGGAAAGCGAAGGGTTAATACACAATTAAAGGAGACCCTTATTCTGCTGCAGAATGAATTTGCCCCCCCCCCCCTTTCTGTGTATTGATTTAACAAAACGTGTGTAGCAAACTTTATCACTGACGAAAGTGATTCGCATACCAAACACCGTAGATCCTGATCACAGGACTGCCTTAGGAACTCTTCGATCCAAGTATACACTGTTTGCAACGTCCCCGTACATTAAGGGTTAAGGCTAGACCCACTTGCATGTAGGTGTAATAAAAGCCTTATATGCAAAGTATGCTGGTTTACCAGATAAGTAAATATCTGTTTACATCGACAACCCATAATAGGCATAATGGTGGATTTTAAAACAGGTGGTATCTCAATGCATGAGGAATATTCTTTAAAACACTCGCTTCCAGTGTTGCGTTTGCCTTGCATTAACCCATTCCCTCATATTGACGCCTATTAAGGTATCTACAAAAGTCACGTTATGAAACCATTGTGATAAATAGAGCATTTGCTTCTATGAAACAAATGTTCTATTAATCACAATGGTTTCAAAACTACGCAATTCTAATATGTCCATTGTTCTAGTAAATGATCCTTTTCGGTAGAATTATTCAAATAGTTTGTGTCTAAAAATAGCCTATGGTGTAATGCTTAGCAGCCGCATGCTCCCTCCTATAAAACTCACTTTTATTCATCATCCGGGCGCTTTAGATATGTTCTACGTGTGCTCCCGTAACGTGTCGTTTCCTACACCTCTCTGTCATAATGGATACATTTTGACAATAATCTATACATGCATTTCTTTAAACTTTTCCCTAATACAAACGACGTGCCACGCATTTGCATACATAGTATATCCAGATTAGTAAGTTCCTGTACGAGCCATCTGAGCTGGGTCTGTTCTGTTTGTTTATGACGTTATATAAATAGATCTGATTCTACAATTTCTACCAAAACACTATATGAACATAATTATGCTAATATAAAAATCAGCCTTGAATATTTATGATGTCATTATTTCTTACATGAATTTTAATATGAAAATTGTTCAATGGTATCAGTTTGTTTCAAAATGGATTGTCTGATTTATGAAATCTACAACACATGAACAAAAAAACAAACAAAGGCGCTGAATCAGATTTAATAACTACATTGTAGGGGTGCGGTGCTCTAGTGGTAACGCGCTTGACTACCAATCAGGAGGACCGCAGTTCATATACAGACCCCTCCCGGAAATTTCAAAGACGCTTTGTAGTGTCTTCTGCTTCCCCTTCACCCAGGAGTTAAAATGGGTACCTGTGAGGATCACTAGCCGGTACTGCGGCTACATAATTGCACCATATGTTAGCAGTGCTTAATATTGTAGGCGAATGGCTCAATGACCAGGAGATTAAACGTACATTCGGACTATAACTAGGTACCTTACTCTTTTTATACGCCCGAAGGGTCGTATTATGTTATGGTCTCCATCGTCTGGCCGTCTGGCTGGGTGTCCGTCTGTCCGTCTGTCTGTCTGTCTGTCTGTCCGTCCGTCCGTCCGTTAGCAAATTCGTGTCCTGGCTATAACTTACTCATTTTTTCTCCGATTTTCAAAATTCTTTCACACAAATGTTCAGTATCACTTGAAGGTGTGTCGCGTACAAAACCCAATTGTGAACTTTCAAGGTCAAGGTCACAAATAGGGCGTTAGCAATTTTCGTGTCCTTGCTAAAACTTACTCATCTTTTCACCAATTTTCAAAATTCTTTCACACGTATGTTCAGTATCACTTGAAGGTGTGTCGCGTACAAAACCCAATGGTGAACTTTCAAGGTCAAGGTCACAAATAGGGCGTTAGCAATTCTGTCCGTCCGTCCGTTAGCAAATTCGTGTCCTGGCTATAACTTACTCATTTTTTCTCCGATTTTCAAAATTCTTTCACACAAATGTTCAGTATCACTTGAAGGTGTGTCGCGTACAAAACCCAATTGTGAACTTTCAAGGTCAAGGTCACAAATAGGGCGTTAGCAATTTTCGTGTCCTTGGTAAAACTTACTCATCTTTTCACCAATTTTCAAAATTCTTTCACACATATGTTCAGTATCACTTGAAGGTGTGTCGCGTACAAAACCCAATGGTGAACTTTCAAGGTCAAGGTCACAAATAGGGCGTTAGCAATTCTGTCCGTCCGTTAGCAAATTCGTGTCCTGGCTATAACTTACTCATTTTTTCTCCGATTTTCAAAATTCTTTCACACATATGTTCAGTATCACTTGAAGGTGTGTCGCGTACAAAACCCAATTGTGAACTGTCTGTCTGTCCGTCTGTCTGTCCGTCCGTCTGTCTGTCCGTCCGTCCGTCCGTTAGCAAATTCGTGTCCTGGCTATAACTTACTCATTTTTTCTCCGATTTTCAAAATTCTTTCACACAAATGTTCAGTATCACTTGAAGGTGTGTCGCGTACAAAACCCAATTGTGAACTTTCAAGGTCAAGGTCACAAATAGGGCGTTAGCAATTTTCGTGTCCTTGCTAAAACTTACTCATCTTTTCACCAATTTTCAAAATTCTTTCACACGTATGTTCAGTATCACTTGAAGGTGTGTCGCGTACAAAACCCAATGGTGAACTTTCAAGGTCAAGGTCACAAATAGGGCGTTAGCAATTCTGTCCGTCCGTCCGTTAGCAAATTCGTGTCCTGGCTATAACTTACTCATTTTTTCTCCGATTTTCAAAATTCTTTCACACAAATGTTCAGTATCACTTGAAGGTGTGTCGCGTACAAAACCCAATTGTGAACTTTCAAGGTCAAGGTCACAAATAGGGCGTTAGCAATTTTCGTGTCCTTGGTAAAACTTACTCATCTTTTCACCAATTTTCAAAATTCTTTCACACATATGTTCAGTATCACTTGAAGGTGTGTCGCGTACAAAACCCAATGGTGAACTTTCAAGGTCAAGGTCACAAATAGGGCGTTAGCAATTCTGTCCGTCCGTTAGCAAATTCGTGTCCTGGCTATAACTTACTCATTTTTTCTCCGATTTTCAAAATTCTTTCACACATATGTTCAGTATCACTTGAAGGTGTGTCGCGTACAAAACCCAATTGTGAACTTTCAAGGTCAAGGTCACAAATAGGGCTTCAGTATCACTTGAAGGTGTGTTGCATACAAAACCCAATTGTGAACTTTCAAGGTCAAGGTCACAAATAGAGCGTTAGCAAATTTTGTGTCCGACAAATAAAAGATTACTATTACAATAAGCAGTTTTACTCTCCTTGCTATTGCCTTAGCCCTAATAGAGTCCTCATATGCGCAACTTCTGAAGGTTCACACATTGTGTAAATAGAACAGCCTTCGGGCGTATATTGCCCCGTCTCGCGGTGCTCTTGTTTTACTTTTATATACCGTAATAAAATGGAAATGGGAACTGATTGTGGAAGAATTGAGTTTTGACCCCACTCCAGAACATGACCTAGTGTTTGCCCAAACATTTGCTAAAATTGACATGATTGCTCCCTTAGATAACAAATCGAGGATAGAGCGCAGCGTTGTCGTAACTACTATCTACGTGTCAAATTCGTGATGACCTTTGCAAACAGGTTTGAATCCAGATGAGAGCCCGATAAACTCGTCCTCTCATCATGGTCTATACTAAATGAGAGCCCGATAAACTCGTCATCTCACCATGGTCTATACTGTTTGTTACTCTGATAGTGCATGTCAATCAAACTGAAAGGACAACCAACCTTGACAATTGAAGGAAAACAATCGTTCTAAATTCCTATAAATGATAATTAATGTAGCTACTGCAGTCTTACATTAACCCATTCCCTCATATCAACAATTGACATCTTTTGACGCCTGTAAAAGGCACCTTTTGAAACCATTGTATAAATAGAGCATTTGCTCAATAGGAGCAAATGCTCTATTTATCACAATGGTTTCAAAACTATCTATACAGTTATATAATTTTTTTTTTCTCTAGTTAACACTCCTTTTTGGTTAACTTATTCAAAGATGTTGTGTCTGAAATAGCCTATCATGGAATGGGTTAAGCCCTTCAAATTCGTTTCGGAAGCAATCAGACAAATGACTTACTATCATATCTCTTTAAGGCAGCGTAATCCCCGATGCATACAAATTGAGTAATGTTTTGCCAACATAGTTATTAATATAAAACAAAACTATTCCTTATTTCAAGGTGGCTTACATATATCGAATCAACGTATTATAGCTTATTGAATTACATGTTTCACATTACCCTCTATCTGCTGAATATATCATACGTCATATTACCATAAAACCTCTCAATAACGACTACTAAATTGTGTTAATTAGTTGGAATTTAGGGCAGGTGGCTGCTTAAAACAAGGTAAAAGTAAAACAGGACGCTCCTATTGGAGCGTTCTGTTTTACTTTCACATTGCTTTAAGCAGCAACCTGCCTTTAACACAAAATACTTGATGTAATTCCGTGGCCGTTATAGAGAGGTTTTACTGTATACAGCTATTCAACATATAGTTATTATGGAATTGACCAAACTCATACGCACTCAATCACGGTGATATGTACAATTAAACAAATTACTTAATACAGTATACCTTTATCCAGTAAAACTGATAGTGCATGTACTATCCCTTACCATTTTGTAAAATATGACCATACTTTTTCCGAAGCCGAATCAGATAAAAAATGCCATACATGTCACTGGTCTGGCATTCTGTTCATCCTGTTATCACAAAAAGCATTGTCTTTCATATACTAGACCGATTCATGTGTCATTTCATTAACCTGATAATGTGTTTGTGACCATTTGCATCGGTTCAAAAACAAGGTCGGCGAATAACCGTTAACCCAATGAAAATGCTTCAAATAGTAGTAAACCTTCAGTTTGGCTATCTTGACAAAATTACGCCCATTGTATGTCTAAGATGATCGCTTGGGGTCGGCTACTGGAACCACTGCCAAACATGTGGTTTTAACCCATTCCCTCATAGGTTATTTTTAGATCCACCCTCTTTGAATAAATCTACCGAAAAGGAACATCATCTAGAGAACAGTAAAAGGAAAATTTTAGTTTTTTTTTAGTTTTGGAAACCAAATGCTCTGTTAATCACAGTGGTTTGAAAAAGTGACTTTTACAGAGGCGTAGAAATGCGTATTGAATGAGGAAAGAGTTAAGTACGACCTGAACAGGTTTTACCTTAAAGATGTATGCTGCGCAAATGTCCGCAAATTTTACGTTTCGAACTGACTTCAGAATTGGAATCTATGTAACACTTATATTACTCTTAATAACACGGTCAGTAAATGGTTGCTTGTGTCGAAAAATACTAGAAAAATGGATTGCTACGGTAACCAACGAAAAAGCCTCAGCCATTGACCGGCATCTGTCGTGAGACTCAATTTGTTACATACCGGCAATAATCGTTCGATATACCTGTATGAGTTAGCACCCTTTGACCGTTATATTTGATTGACACCATTGAACGGTATATTTAGCTTATTTGCATGTAAATTATATGTGGTAAGATGGGCATATTGCCTTATTTATCGGAATAAAATCTATTATGTAGGCCAACAACCAGTGTCAGCCAGTTTACATGTCATAACAACCTATTTAATATTCAAAGCGTTATTCCGAAATAGAATCGGAGTCATTCAGAACTTGGCCGAAGATTTCCGCAGATTTCCGTACAAAATCCCCGTTTTTAAAAAGGAGGCTCCTTTTAAAGAATTTAGCAGTATTCGGATAGCAATAATATTTAGCTGAACAAATGTATCCTGTCAGAAAATGGGTTGTAAGCATTTTTTTCATTGTATGTATACCTGTACAGCTTCTGGTGTTGGTTGATTAATACGAAAAATGCGCATAATACATATTTAAATAATATGGGAATAATTGCATTAAGTCACCAAACAAGATGATGACATGCTACAACCTTGATGTCTACACTCATAATAATCTTACAGTACCAATGAGCATCATAGATAAAATCTACACTTAGTAGCATGTGTTCAGTCTGTAAGTTCATCACACAAAATATCCTAAAAGTTACACCCAATCTCTGGAATCCCAACGGTTTAAAAAGCTGATAAAGTCAATTATTCAGTGGATTAATAACAATTGAAACAGCACTTCAAACCGTGCCTACATTATTGGTTGCTTGTTGTTTAATTAGGCGTTTCCAAAAAATGAAACACAATTATGAATTTGTTGTGAACATAAAAAATGAAATTTGTTTAGATCTACTTTTTAGTTGGGTAAACCGAATAACACACAACTGTGATCAAAACACTCAAAGTACTAAGATGCATCTGTAGGTAGATCTAGTAAATGCATTGTCTTAGGGGTAATGTGATAAAAAGAATACAGCATTCGTGGTCATTGAATATTCCCTATATAACACTCGTTGTCCAGAATGATATACTGCTTGGCAAAGCCTCGCGTTATATCATTTTAGACAACTCGGTTTATATTTGGAATACTCATTGACCACTCATGTTGTATCCTCTATATATTTAACTTAATGCTATATATCATGTCATCGCACTTAAACAATTCCCTTAGGTTGACACAGTGTTACGTCTCTGTAAACCATTGTGATAAAAAAAACATTTGCCCCGATGGAGCAGATGATCCATTTATCACAATGCTTTTGAAATCACACAATTCTAAAACTATCCGGTTTTTGTTTTAGTAAATGCTCCTTTCCAACAGATTTAACGAGAGAGATTGGATTTAAATAGAATTTTTTACTACTGTTAAAATATGAGAGAATGTGTTAAAAGGCATTTAGGAAACATGCAATGATTATCGTGATTAGAAATATATCCTAAGATAACACTTTATGCGATACAATGACTGTGTGGAAAGCACATGCATGGCCGTGTCGCCCCAGGACAGCCAACTTTAACCGCTTACATCTATCCGCTTGACGTGACATCTGATTTTCAGCTCGAATGCATACTGTAATTGATGCGGAGAAAAATGCCTTTTTCATTGAAATGTAATTCCATTAGTGCCTTCGTCGTTGTTTATATTTGATACAGAGCAGAGCCCCACGTCAAAACACTGGGCAGTGCTAGACAGATCTAGACAATACGTATTACGGCTTATTGAAAGTGTATATTGATTGGAACTTCTGCCTATAACCATGCCATAACACATGCAATTGACTAACGAATACAGTAAGCCTCCCCTACCCTAGATCGACCACTAACTGACGGTCGTTATGGCAGCTTGTAGCTTAATAAAGGCTTAAAAATATTTGTTTCCATAAATGCTTCCTGCAGTGCCCTTTTCTGCATTAAATGATCAGCTGCATTCAAAGACTATCATGTTTCTACATTTCATTTGTTCCCCATTAACCCATTACCTCATATGCTATGTTTAGATCCTACCTCTTTGGATAAATCTACTGAAAAGGAGTCTTTTCTAGAGAAAAGGAGCATTTCAGAATTGTGTAGTTTTGAAACCATTGTGATAAATAAAGCATTTGCTCCTATGGAGCAAATGCTCTATTTATCACAATGGTTTCAGAAAGAAAGTGACTTTCACAGAGATGACAAAATACGTCAATATGAGGGAATGGGTTAAATGAAAAGCTGTTTTCAATGACTATCATGTTAATCAATGAAATGAACGCCAATGAAAGGTTATATTGTGTTCAATTATTTTCGTGATCAAGGAGTGTGTTATGCAGACCAATGTCTAAATGTTTGTTTTAGAAAACAAACATAAGAAAACGAAACGTTGAATACATGTTTATCTAAAATAATTCTGACTATTGTGTATAGTTAATTAATTCCCTCCTAGACTGTTTTTAGACATGGTTTGCAGAATATTTATTTAAAAGTGTTGGTTCAGAAATAGCATATAAGGAATGAGATATACACCCATTTTCCTAATACATACATCAATTGTAACTTGCTAAATATCATATCTCGATTATCCCTTTACCCCATAGAGGGGGCGTTTTGGCAAATTTGCAAACGGCAGAACTTTCTTAACCAGCATATACACGATTTTAACTGTGTACCTATCACGGAAATGATTAACTCTTTGCACGCTAGCGGCGAAACTGCGATTACATTTGCAAACAGTTTGGATCCAGATGATGCGGCATAATGCGGCGTTTCATCAGGATCCAAACTGTTTGTCATCTTGACCATATGTTTGCAAAAAAATGAGAGAAAGTTTATTTTAAGAATTGAAGCAGACGACAATACTTATTGTTGCAGACGAACTATTACTAAGCGTGCAAAGGGTTAAATAAACCGTATACTATATATCTCATACATGTCACTGGTCTGGCAATGCGAACACATTGTAACACAGTGTCTCATCAGGATCCAATCCGTTTGTTCTTCGGAAGATAAGTTTAGAAACAATTGAACAACTCGGAAGTTAGTACAACTTACAGCAGACCAGGGCTTTTATAATTTTCGGCAGGATGGAGTATACATCTTTGATATATCAGTTTCATCAATATACATTTGCTTCTTTTGTCACGGATGTCATTATTATAGTTCGTGTAGAGAGTTCAATTGGACAGCATGACTTTATTGAGTCAAACGTGCTGTATCTACAAGAGATGCGCTTATGCAGTGTTAAAGTTGTCTGAAATAAGATACAACATTTGGTGGGGAACCGAAAGAATAGCAACTGTTTTTTTTTAGCAACCTTAAATCAATCATCTATACAGCTGCAAATAACAAATTGATACATAAGGATTTGACATTTCTCGATATCATTATAAGTGTTTTGAGTCGAGATGTTTCCAAATATATAATGTTATGTCGTGTTCGCCACTGGTAGTACGTGCGTATTGGTTCCTTCAACACACAGATATAAAAGATCAAACCACACGAGTAATAAGGCAGCATTACAATCATGTTCTTATATATAAAGAGAACTCGTCCAGATGAATCTTGCTGTCAAGTTGACGGGACACAGTGGTCAAAATAGTTGTTGATATAAGCCATTGACATCGACTGTTTCAGCAAATAGTACAGATCCTGATCAGATGATTTATGAATGACCCCCCTGATATGGGTCGACATTAGTTGCTTATTTCATTTAAGGGAAACTTTACACTAGTGTGTTATCTATTTCGCCAACCAACACGAATCCGTTATAACCTTTTCAAACAGTTTAGATTCAGAGAAGACGGCGACATCTCCGGGTCCAATTTATTTGACGCTGAATAAATTTTGAAAAGAAGTTAAACAAACCCAACTTTGAAGTCTGAAGCGGGCGATAACCTTAACAGATGGAATTTATTCGATAATTAAACAATGCTCATGTTTTACAACTGTCTCAAAAAGGAAACATGACGTTTCATAAAAACACGCATTCATTCTCTGACGTATTATTTGATGTCTGACAAACGGTTGAGAACCCTTGAAGTTGGGCACATCTCATGCTTAACTCTAGAAGTTGGGTATATCTCACACTTAACCCTAGAAGTTGGGCACATCTCATGCTTAACCCTAGAAGTTGGGCACATCTTATGCTTAGCTGTAGAAGTTGGGCACATCTTATGCTTAACTGTAGAAGTTGCGCACTTCTCATACTTAACCCTAGAAGTTGGGCACTTCTCAGTCTTAACCCTATAAGTTGGGTATATCTCATACTTAACCCTAGAAGTTGGGCACATCTCATGCTTAACCCTATAAGTTGGGTATATCTCATACTTAACCCTCGAAGTTGGACACATCTCATACTTAACCCTAGAAGTTGGGCACATCTCATGCTTAACCCTATAAGTTGGGTATATCTCATACTTAACCCTAGAAGTTGGGCACATCTCATGCTTAACCCTAGAAGTTGGGCACATCTCATGCTTAACCCTAGAAGGTGGGCATTTCTCATGCTTAACCGTAGAAGTTGGGCACATCTCATACTTAACCCTAGAAGTTGGGCACTTCTCATGTTTACAGTGTGTGTCATTACATTCCTGTAATAAAGACGTCCCAGCCCTTCCCTGTTCTATGTTTATTCCATATTTCAATATCAACTGAATAGTTATAGACAAAACAGTTATAATGCAATATGGAAGGTGGAACATCGTAGTCAATGACGTTTATATGACGAAAATGGTTAAAGTAATCTTAATGCCAATAATAAGTATGATTTTACGAACAGATAATATAGAGTATCATAAGAGAGGTGTCGGTTGCAAATATGTATCAAACGATGCTATCGGTCGTCAACATTGAAACAGCTATATAAAGTGCATGTTCAATGTTATTGCTGCCACTATTTCTGATAAATGTTCACTGCAAACCGAGCATATCATGCACATTAAACTAATTAAGGAACTAAATCAGATTCATTAGTATCGGAAATTTCCTTGATTGCGCATAACATAATCCCGGCTGGAATATTGTGATCCTGAAATAGGCACTAAACTATGTGAACAAACAAACTCATTATGAAATAGTACAATATTAAACCTTGTTTTCCCTTATTATGCAACGAAAGCACGTCCAGATCATATTCTGGAACCCATCCATTTCACATGTTGAGAGGACACAACAACCACAGCATCTGTTTTTGTATTAGCCACTATTGATATGTATATGGATTCAGCAAATAGTGCTGACCCTGATTACAGGGCTTCTTCAGGAGTCCTATTTATAGTCTACATTGTTTGAATGTCCCATTGTAATGAACACTGACCATAAAGTGGTTAAACCGTATTTCCTATCTGTAATGTTAAAGTTGTGTTAGTAATGGTGCAACCTGGCATGGTATCATCAGTATTTGCTATAAACATTTAAACCCTTCTCTTGCTGAATTTTAAAATACATTTCTCCTTCTTTACCATGCCCTGTTGTATCATTACATATATATTCACTGTGTACAGGTATATCGCTGTGCAATCACTGCTATGGAGTGCACTGGTTGCACAATCAACTTGTAAATAGTGCAGACCCTGATGAGACAGCTCCTGCAGGAGCTGTCTCATCTTGGTCTTCACTATTTACAGGTACGTATATTGACGTGAATAGCAAGCGAAGGGTTAAAGTATTCATTTCATCAATTTATTAAAGTTTTAAATGTAATGGATACAAAAGATACACCGAGACTGTTTTTATTAGAATACACCATTTTTCAACGGAAATGTACGGATATAATGATGGGTTCGGACTACGTTACCATGATAGGTGTATTTCCTGTTCCAAAATGAATGCTACTATACCCCTAGGAAGATTTGTATCGGGTACTATACACATGGTGACATATACAGTTTAACAGCGATATTTCGAACTTCAAGCGACCATGCAAATTACTCTTAGATAACAGAGGTTCGAGTCATCCGATTTCTAATCAGAACAATTTATCAAATTTGCAGCTTAATGCATTCTAAAGTAACGGTGAGAGATCCTGCAGGAGTTTTCAGCATTATTTGCGACCTCTACTGAGCTGTCATGTGTGTCTCTAGATATAAGTAGATATATATTGTAGAACAAATCTGTATTGCAACGTTTACTTCCAATTATCCGGAAAGCAAAGTTAAACTGTATCTGCATTGAGCGAATCTGTGAATACCTTTGCAAACAGTTCTGGCCCAGATGAGACGCCGAGTAAACGATGCTATATAATACCGTTATAATATTAGTAAAACAAATATTCTTAATTAATGTATGATTCGAAGTCGGTGTAGTCGTAGCGATGCGCAGAAACTTTCGGGGATCACACAAAGTTGTCTTTCGCCCAGTGTCTTCCTCGAGAGGTAGAAACACATTAATGTCACAAGCAGAGGATGGCGATAATTAAACTTTAATATACTAATAATGTTCATTTAACAAGAGGTATATCAGATGCTTTGGTAATGAATTTAGATGTGACATCTGTTTGATTAATAGTTTTGAGATATACAAACATCTGCCTAACCCTTTCCTCCATAAATATGCCTTTCTACGCCTCTGTAATAACCACTTCTTGAAACCATTGTGATAAACAGAGCATTTGCTCCCATAGGAGCAAATCCTTATTTATCACAATAGTTTCAAGCTACGAAATTCTAAAATTTTACTTGTCTCTAGTAAATGCTCCTTTTGGGTAGATTCATTCAAAGAGGTTTGGTCTAAAAATAGCCTATGGACGAAAGGGTTAACGTGTGTATTTTGTAAGGATTTTAGATTCAAATGTTACGCTGAGTAATCGAGTATCTAATCAGGATCTAGATTCTAAGCAGCTTTATAGCTATATGTCTATAAATCAGGAGCCCTGCTATACTCTTTTCCATCCGAAACATGTTTCTACTCATAACTGCATTGTTGGTCTATTTTACTGTAGTAATTCCATTAGTGCATTCCTGTTTGATATAGAGCAGCTCTCTGGAATAGTAGACAATGCTGTCCTTTATCCCGCTAACCGGGACCGGGGTCGCATTTCCAAACAGCGTGGATCTATATTTGACACTGAGTAAGTCCGCGTCGCATCAGGATGCAAGCTGTTTGATCAATAGTTTCTCAGAACGCCTTAGTCATGTGACTTGGTCAATAGTGAAAACTTGGCCGAATCAAAGTAGTCACCCTTGTCACGGATTCAAATTTAAGCAGACATTTTGTAAGAGTTGAGCCTGTCTAGACAATGAGTATTAACAATTATATATTGATTACAAACCCATTTTATAATATTAACAATTTATACAATATGCAGATGGAAATTGAGAACAAACGATAAATATCTTTTAACCTTCAGCCTACATAATCAATATGTCTACCAAAATGCAATCAAACAGTTTGGATCTAGATTTGAATACATGTAATGTTTTGTACTTCAAATATCAGTCTACATCTTGCTAAAACATTATTTTGTAGTTGATTTTGTTTATTAATTATACTTAAGTCCATGATAAGGATATTCTGTAACAGCTAAATTTAGAAACCAATGTGATAAATAGAGCATATTTATTACAATGGTTTCAAAACTACACACTTTTATGTTTTTCTTTTTCTCTAGTTAATGCTCCTTTTTGTAGATTAATTAAAAGAGGCTGGGTCTAAAACTAGTCTAGGAGGGAATGAGCTAATATGGAATTCAGCTAGATATTTCAATTAGTGACATCACATAACTTTCTTAATACAACGGCATGGTTATTCACAGAGGTGAGTAAGACTGTCTATTTGTTGATCGCTATCTAGTTCAGACAACACAGATTGTAATAGTAAATCACACTGATTTGTTCATCATTCAAAATAGAATAATATGTAAATTCGATAGACATATGCTAGCGTGACCAATTGTTTCTCACAATACTCATTTTAGATTTGCAAACCCAGGCATATTGTCTAGTTCTAGCTACTTTAATGCCGTTTTGTAATATTCATCTTCCAATATTATACAGGTGTTGCTGATGTACAGTAAAACCTCTATAAATCTCAAATTAGTATTAATGTCGTTCTATAAGACATATGGCAGCTTAATGCAGAGTGAAAGTCATGCAGATAGCTCCTATAAGAGCTTTCTGCATGACTTTTCATCCTGCATATTGCGGGAACCTGCCTAAAGAATCTAAAGTCTTCTCTACTAGAATTCCGGTTTAGAGAGGTTCTACTGCAGTGTCCATATTGTCTGTATCTGTATTTAGAATTCAAACCAAAGGCAAGAGGAGGTGTCGACATACACACACACACATACTTCGTGTTACCTAACAAAATTATGAAACCGTCTTGTTTCAGACGTGCAGTTAGAATGAACCACTGTATATGTATACTTTTAAATACATGTACAAATACATACCTGTATATTCTAAACAGGTGATTTTTCTTATGTTTACTGTTGCAATATGTTTGTCCTACATTAAGCAACCAAAGTAGAACAAACTTTAATCATGAAGTTCTCAAACAGTTACACGTTCATTTATCGGACATTCCCAAACATATACCCTTTATGAGTGTATATGTATACTGCTACTGCATTCATAAAGAATGTCTGTACAGCAAACTACAGTAAACCCCCTCTAATGTGACCACAAAAATAGGCATAATTATTGGTTGCTTAATGCAGGACGAAAGTTATGCAGAAAGCTCGGGCTTTCTGCATAACGTTCGTCCTGCATTAAGCAACCACCTGCTTATAAAGGCAGACATGTTTATCCAAGATGTGGTCGTATTAGAGGAGATTTACTGTATCTCTAATACGACCACTCAAAATCAGTATAATTCTAGATATTTAATACAGGCGGTAACTTAATGCAGGGCAACAGTCACACGGAAAGCCCCTATAGGAACTATCTGCATGACTTTTGCCCTGCATTAAGCGACCACCCACATTTACAGACACCTATGGTTGTAAAGTTTGTGGTAGCATTAGTGAGATTTTTTCTGTATTTCGCTATTATGGCTAGTAGACCGTTGGTGTCATAGATATATCTGATGAAGTGCAAAGGTCAGACATTAGTTCGGTGGGGTCTATATTGGACATAGATAAGTATGGTATTCAATTGTCCGTTGCTGCAAGCAAACTGGAATTTCGTTAACCCTTTCAACTAGTCCAAATGACTATTCCAAACTTCAAACAGGTCCAGCTGACAGTGAATATTCAGGGATTTCTTTACAGAAAGATATATCATCACACACAGTGCAAACCCTAATGAGAATGCTCATCTGGGAGCCCTTTATACAGGTCTTTATATTGTGCAACAGAAAGTAGTGACTCGTTTCCCGCACTGCAATGGTTCATTATATTCGTTGATTAATGATAATTACATTTGCCAAGATGTTATCTCTCGAATAAGCATTAATGAAATAATGATAGTCCGGCAGTCAAATGGGATATAGTGGTCGATCCTTGTTTCACGGCATACTGCGATGCAATTTCGAGCTTAAGTGGTACCCTAGACCATCCATTGGAACAACCCATATGATCCTCCCATGATGCACTTGGGCAAATCGAGATGTTCAAGGTGACCGCTGGTATACAGAAAATTAGGGTTACAGTAAACTATATGTGAGAAATAGTTTGAAAAAGAAAACTACACATTCCCAATATTACGTCAGTTATTTCGGAAACAATATGGTCGTTTAATATACGACGTGATCTTCAAATCAAAACACACATATAAATGGAAGAAGTAGTATGAGTGTGTATAATGGTTTTGAGCACTAGTTCACGTCTCGTGATTATGAATGTCATTTGAATTGCTTTTGTGTTTGTTTTGTGTCTTTGTGCTTTTGTTCGTGTTTGATGCTGTTTTATCGTGTGTTTGTGTGTGTTTGTGTGTTTGTGTGTGTTTGTGTGTGTGTGTGTTTGTGCTTTTGTTTGTGTGTGTGTGTGTGTGTGTGTGTGTGTGTGTGTACGCGCGTAGGCCCGTGTGTGTTTGGTTGTTTGGTTGTGTGAATGTGTTGCTTGCTTTCTGTTGGTGTTTTGGTGTTGGTTGCGTTTTGTGTGTGGGTTTTCCTGCTTGACCTAACTACTTTTTCATGTATATATGGAAGAATCATATAGTCGTGCTGCTTTCTCATCATTGTTATCTAAGTCATTCACTAAAGGAAAATGTGACGTTCAATGGGACTCATGCCCTATTATTTAGTGCTTTCATTCAGCTCGTCTAACCTTTGCTGGCATTTTAAACAGTTCCGATAACATAAAACAAACAGGCAGTCGGCGTCTCTAAGAAACCAATCTGGTCGACACTCGGTGATTAGTCTGTGAAATATTTGAAGGTATTGGTAGTAAAACTTGCACTAGATTAAAGATTGAGCGGACGTCACATGGTATCAACACACTATAGGTGAATAAATACGACAACACACTATAGGTGAATGAATACGACAACACACTATAGGTGAATAACTACGACAACACACTATAGGTGAATAAATACGACAACACACTATAGGTGAATAAATACGACAACACACTATAGTTGAATAAATACGACAACACACTATAGGTGAATAAATACGACAACACACTATAGGTGAATAACTACGACACTCTCTTGTAAGATACCACTAGACAGAACTGTCAAGCAATGGCTCTATATCTTAAGTTGTCCTAAGTATTCGGACCTGTAAACATGGACAAATATTACAGACTTTGATCAAACTGCCTCTAGGGATATATCAGTCCAATTCAAAGTTAATAAATGGTGCCAAATTGGCTTTTTCTGCTTTATCCTTTAGCCTGTTATTGGCAGATGAGTGAATACCTATGCAAGCAGTTTGGATCCAGACGAAACCCGAGTAACTCGGCGTCTCATCAGGATCCAAACTGTTTGACACCATGATTGTATTTTGGTAGGCAAATTTGTTATAGCTTGAATTTTGAAAATGTAGTGGGTGAAACATTCTGTAAAAATAATTTGCTCAGCAGACTAAAGGTTAACAATCAATGGGGAGATTGAATATTAAGGGTAATTATTGTTTTGGTTTCTATGCCAGCACTTTCAATAAAGCAAATAGGCTACTGTCTATCAATCTGTGTTACCTAATCGCCGTCATCAGAAAAATAAGATATTTTATCTCTTATGGATTGATAGGCTTAGTTCAAGTCTCAAATTGAATTCGGTCTTCGTTCTTCATTACATTTCGGAACTTTAATATAGAACTGTTGTAACAGTGGTAGCCATTTCCCTGATGCATATTCATATAAACAATAATGACATCATGAATATTAAGTAGATATTTTTTTAGAATGGTTTATAAATACTGGACATTTTAGCTCAGGCCGAAACTGTAGAATCAGATCTGTATTATACCATAAGTAAACAGAGCAGATCCTGATCAGACGGTTCCTACAGGGGCCGTTTGGTCTGGGTCTACTCTGTTTGCAAAGGCGTGGAATTGTGTTTACATAAAGGAAAGGGTTAAGGTTATTACGCAGTTGTAAAGTATGTGCCTTCCCCAAGTTGCCAGATGAGGTTTCCTTCATTTCTGTTCAAAAGGCGACACAAATGACAAACAGTTTGGATCCTGGTCGAAGGATGGAAACTGTTTGCCCATCGCGTTCTTATTCCGTTAACTGTAGGCATATCAATTGTGCAATCACGCGTCGATTTTGTCTCAGCTTTTCATGATGAATAAGTGTTCACTGTCTGTGATTTTGATGGATTTGAAGAGATTATGCTGACAGCTGAGTGTTACAGAAGTTAGGCACTTCAGACTTTTCAAGCAACAAGCGTTCCTTCTGGCTTGCGATATGTCGATGTTTGTATCAGGATGTTCTTGTAAATAATTGTTAGTTATTTTATATGCAGGATGTGTCTTTCTCCATCTGTTATGGACAGGGCGTATCGAAATAACTGTAATACGCTTGAAACACTTACGTAGAATATTTTCTTATTTAGTGTTGATTAACACTTTACTTCATGAATATGTGTGTATGACATAGAATGATTTTGCATTTGGTTATCATACCGTTCGTGACAAACGCCAGGGGCGCAGCAAGCGAAAGGCACTCACGCGCGTGAGTAACATCACATCGGAAAGGTGATGGCTACAATGGAACAAAATCGAAAACCTAAGTAGGTAGACTTTGATAAACGTTCTGTCTTTTCATGTAAGTTTTAACCCATTTCCCTGATATTGGCGCCTTTTGATGTCTCTGTAAAAGTCACTCTTTGAAACCATTGTGATAAATAGAGCATTTGCTCATATAGGAGCAAATGCTCTAGTTATCACAATGGTTTCAAAATTACACACATATGATTTGTTTTGGGGGACATCCCCAACCCCAATAGGCACTGTGCGTATATTACATTGGAATTCAGCTACGCTACTGAATACGTATCTGTTAATCAAGTTGGTCACTTTAGCATTTGATCGGCACTAATCTATACGACATCTAGTGCCACTTGTTACCAACAAAACACCAAGGGAATGTGCTCATAATGCTATTATCTGGCTGGTTGTTAGATTGTATCTTCCGAATATTCGTTAATACATGTACTATAGTGTAACAGCATATATTTTATATAGGTCAACCGTTTGGCCCATGCAGTAGCGATGAGGTAAAATCTGATATAACCAATGTATCTGTAAAAGAGTATATTGTCAGGTCCCGTGAAATCCGAAATACTTAAATACTTCGCCAAATATATACTCTCATGCGATTTAACTAAACTATGGAATGTGTATTACATGAAATAAGGTAACGCGGACACCTCAGGTATACTGTTAACCTGCCCAAGCTTGTTCTGACAAGAGCAACTCAGACATAACCTTTGTAACCTCTATATGCAAATGGACTCGTCCAAATGAGTATTTTCAGCGACTACTGGTTTTTTATTACTTGATATCTGATACTGGATTTCTGTTTTATTACCTGATAAATACTGGTGGCGCCTTATCGAACCGAATATACCGTGTAGGATCTGATAAGGGCCTGCTCTGTCTGTTTCTTTAGTAATATATATCCGATAGTACAGTGCGTGGCATGACCAAAACGCATCGTTCGTTCATATACCATTACAACTCAAAGTGGTGAAGCAGAGCTCCAGATAAGATGCGTAAGTTAACACATTTTCAACCATAACGTCTTTATTTCTCCACCAAACCCTAGGGTGTGACCACTCTTTAGAATCGTCCCGAAAAGACGATTCTAAAGAGTGGTAATAACATAGGGTTTGGTGGAGAAATAACGATTTTAGTATTCGAGTACGCGCCGTTATCTTTTGCGCAGGATGAAGGCACTGGTAGCATGCGACTCGTTTATTATAACAAATTGTCATGTATGTATGGGTTTATTGCATTAGGAAAAGTAATACAATGAAACCCCTCTAAACCGGACATAAGCCTGCCTACACTTTACATTATATAAAGTGTAAGGCATGTCACTTCACAACCATTCCTCTAAATTTTAAATATAATCACTTAGGCATTCCTCAAAAAGCATCAATAGGGTACATTTTACTTCCTCACAAAGTCACGTGTTAGGTCCTTGTGATAGATTTTCAAAGTGTTTCGGTATTCAATCTATAATCAGACTGTACCACGGTTCAATCAGGATATCAAACAATTTGGATCCAGATGAGATGCCGAGTTACTATTCGTCTCATCTGGATCCAAACAGTTTGCAATAGTAATCATCGATCCGCTGGCAATATGTTTAAGGTTAACCCTTTCCTTTATATAAACGCCTTGTCACGAATTTCCAAACATAGGAGCCGTTTGATCAGGACCTACCCTGTCTGCTAATTGAATTGAAAATTCTGTTTCTTAATTCTTTACTTCCATGTTTCCTTATAACCATTTTGTGCATGAATATTCAGTAGGTATTAAAATTTGGAATAAACATAGAACAGGGAAAGGGTTAAACAGAACAAACCAGTGCATAATGCATCTCTGGTTCTTATTTACATTAACTCTTATTAAGCGGGAATCAAGTATAGAGGACCTTTACAAACAGTATAGACCCAGATTAAAGGACTATTGGGATATCTTTAATAAATATCTGCATTGTGTGCCATACACATCTTTTTACAGATAAATATTGATACATGTTTGTGTTTAATTGATAATCAGAAAAGGATCAGCCAGTTTTAAATAGTCTGTTAATTAACTGTTTAGACCAACCTACACAATTTACCTTACACCACCCATAATGTTAGTCGCAATCCTTTACTTGCTTGAGAGGTCACGTCATGTCTTTGTAAACAAATTAGAGCAAGGAACCCCCTGACCAGGGTGTGCTGTGTGTGATTATGTAATTGTACTTGTTTGGAACTATTGTTTCTGCTATGGTCAATATACAGCAAAACCTCTCTATAACGGCCACAAAATTACATCAAGTATTTTGTGTTAAAGGCAGGTGGCTGCTTAAAGCAAGGTGAAAGTAAAACAGAACGTTCCTATAGGAGCGTTCTGTTTTACTTTCACCTTGCTTTAAGCAGCCACCTGCCCTAAATACCAACTAAATAACATGATTTAGAGGCCGTTATAGAGAGGTTTTACTGTACCCTGTATTATAGATATCTGTGGTGTTTTTTTGCCTATCTGATTGTTGAACATGTACGAATTAGGCAATTCAATATCTTACTGAGCGAGTGATAGCTTTGCAATATTCAGGCTTGGTTGCAACAGGAATTTGCCCCAACGGTGGACATTTGCTGCCATAGAAACACAAGGTTAACAACAACAGATTCCAGAGCTACAAATAAAAGTGCGTACTCAAATACTAAAATCGTCATTTCTCCATCAAACTCTATGTTGTGACTACTCTTTAGAATCATCCTAAAGAACGGTCACACAATATATGGATTTGTTGAGACATAAAGAAGTATTTTAATTAACGCATCTTATCTGGAGCTCTGACACCGATAAAACAAATGAGGTATCATTCAAGTAATACATTTGGTGTCTGGATTCGGGAACTAACAGATAACTTCCTTTATTACCAATGGCATAATAAAGATGCATCCTTTTCATTTTCCACAGGGATAGCTTTCCTTCATCTGATTAATTGTGCTGTCAAAAGCATGAGAAGATTACTCAGAATTTAACCTTTCCTGTAAGAAAAATGAGACTATTTGATTTAAACGTTGAAATGTAACACAGTAGAATTTGAAATACCTTAAACTGACTGGCAGCCATGTTTAACAATTTGCCATATAAAACGCCCTGTTACGTATTTGCAAACAGAGCAGACTCAGATCAACCGGCTCCTGTAGGAGCCATCTGATCATCATATGCTCTGTTTTGTTATAAAGTAATACATATCAGTGCAGTAGAACCCCTCTAATGCGATCACTTTATAAATACACATGGCGGTCTTTATAAGCAGGTAACTGCTTAATGCAGGAAGAAAGTAATGAAGAAAGCTCCTGTTGGAGCATTCTGCATAACCTTTGTCCTGCATTAAGCTACCACCTGCCTTGACCACCCAGAAGTATACCTTATTTAGCTATCTCAAACTCTATAAATTAGTTCGAGATAAAAGAAGTTCGAGTATCCGCTTTCTTATCTGATAAATGTCTCGGGTTCACATCTTAATGCATGTCTAAAGTAGTCCTGAAAGCTCATGTAGGAGCTTGAAATCAACATTACTTCAGACCTGTATTAATCTGTCTCATATGTTTCTAGATATCTGTAGCGATATATCTTAGGGCAAGTCTGTATTGTAAGTTTTAGAAGAACTGATTTTTTAGAGGTATTCCGAATTTGAGTTATCCGAGTTCGAGATATCGAAATTCAAATGTATATGTCTTACTACATAATTCTAACTTATTTAAAGGGTTCTTTTGTTTGGCATGCAGAAATATAAATCGCGTTCATTTGCGGAGCACTTAATATCTAGCCATCGTTCATTGTATAGAATGCACAATCTGTAACTGAATCATACATGTAATATATTTATCCATGGAGCAATATAAACCGTTTGAATATCTTAATGGTAAATCTTCATATTACATCAAGTGCATTTCCACTTGATTTGGGACACTGTTGTATTCAGTATGAAATTTGATATTTTCTAAAACCTTTCACTCGTATCTATGACATGTGTAACAATTGAATGGACGGTGCGAAGTTTGATTAACGGCGGAATAAGGCATTGTAAATTAGTGTCACCGTCAGCTATTGCACCGTTGTTTTAGTATTGTATATTTTCAACTTTAACCCTTCGTTTGCTATTCCTTCATTTTAAAACGACATGAATCAACGAATCTGTATTATAATTATGATTATTGTTATATAAAATAACCCCTCGATTATTCTAACACTAAATTACGTACGTATCGTTATTGTTGAACCCAATTACCTCATAGGCTATTTTTAGATACAATCTCTTTGAGTAAATCTACCGAGAAGGAGCATTAACAAGAGAAAAGGAAAATCTTAGAATTGTGTAGTTTGAAACCATTGTGATAAATAGAGCATTTGCTCCTATAGGATCAAATGCTCTTTTATCACAATGGTTTCACCAGGTGAATTTTACCGAGTCGTCAAAAGTCGTCAATATGAGGGAATGGGTTAATAAAGACAGGTGGCAGCTTAAAGCAGGATGATGGTCATACAGAAAGGTCCTCTTGGGGCCTTCTGCATGACTTCCTTTCTGCATTAAGCATCCACCTGCCTTAAAGGGTCTAAATTCTTCTATTCTAAAATGTCGAATTATCGAACTTCTACTGTACATGTATATTGAATAGAGTTTGTTCGCTTTCCATTTGAAAAACAAGCTCAATGTAAACCTTTAGATATAGTGAGTTTTTGTTCTCGTTTGGCATAAGTACAATGGCAGATAAAACGCATTCATATATAGGCCGGTATTGTGAGTATCTCTGATTAAACATGACACCCTATACAATAGAGCGTGTTCATCAATAATTCAAAATACGGAGCAGTGATGTATGAATTGTTATGACCCATACATGAACATAACACTGCATGCAAATATATTGCTATTCAATTTCTTGGGCAGAATGCCCTTTAATTTTAGCGTTTACCCTTTAGATATATAATTATTAATGTTATACGTTGTTTCTGCTTTACAAATAATGACTTTACCAAACGAAAAGTTGTATAAGAACTAATGCCAATATGAATATCAAAACTAGCTTAATTTGGTTATAATGACTAATGAACACAGGCATGTTTGGACACGGCAGAAACTGTCGAAAGCAAACAGAGCAGACCCTGATCAGACGGCTATTAGAGGAGTCGACTAATCTGTGTGTTGTTTTTTGAAAGGTGTCAAAAGGCGTCTCTGTCAATTAACCCTTTCCTCCATGAATATTCATGTAAGAAATAATGACATCATGAACATTAACCCTTTCGCTGCCAATGCCGGGTATGTGATTACCTATGCAAACAGTTTGGATCCAGATGAGACGCCGAGTAACTCGGCGTCTCATCAGGATCCAAACTGTTTGTTACTGTTACTATGTTTTTGAAACAAAAATGAAGAAAATCAAAAGAATGAAAATTTGTAGCAGACGACAAAGTTAGCAGACGACAGAGTTTGGCAGCGAAAGGGTTAAGTAGATTAGTATTTATAATTGCTAATGGACACAGGAAGTTTTGGACATGGTAGAAACTGTAGAATCATATCTATATTATATCATAGGCCAGCAGAGCAGACAGTGATTAGACGGCTCCTACAGGAGCCGTCTGATCTGGGTCTACACTGTTTGCAAAGGCGTAGAGGGCTTATTTATAGAGTAAAGGCTAACGCGTTATTTTTCTTCTTAGATAAAAGGTCGTTATCTTTATATGCATGATGTGAGTATGCATAATGCAGTACGTATGTCAGCACTTTTAACCTATTATCTCATAGGCTATTTTAGATAAACCTATTTGAATAAATCTACCGAAAAGGAGCATTAACTAGAGAAAATAACTTTTTTAGAATTCTGTAGTTTGAAACCATTGTGATAAATAGAGCATTTGCTCCTATAGGAGCAAATGCTCTATTTATCACAATGGTTTTACAACATTACTCTTACAGTGTCGTCAAAAGTCGTCAATATGAGGCAATGGGTTAAGGCGTGCAAATGGAATCTCCTTCTCGGGCTTTCTGTTCCTACATAATTGTGTCAAGCTTAGGCATTTCTCGATAGAAAACGTCTTCTAATTCAGCTGGCAATGCATATATTTTCTTCCAATTATTTTTAAACGCGTAATAGATTTTGATGCTCGACATCTCATTTGTCACAAATTGCTTTGCATGGATAATCAGGTAATCGCCTGTTTGTGTCCGGACGTGTTAATTGCAAGAACAAATGAATAAATTATACAGGTTTGAGTCACGTGTACCTTATTGAACCCCGCAGTTTATGATTTACATAGGAATAAATAGATGGACTTGTATAATACGTAGGTGCACAGGTGGCGTTCATATCTACATAACTCCTTCAGCAAACAGACGCTTATCCTAACTCATTCATTCAAATAAACGCCTTATCCGAACTCATTCATTCATATAAACGCCTTATCCGAACTCGTTCATCCATATAAACGCCTTTTTCACGAATCGCCTTTGCAAACAGAGTAGACCCAGATCAGACGGATGTAGGAGCCGTCTGATCAGGGTCTGCTCTTTTCGCCTATGGTGTGATATAGATCTGATTCTACAATGTTGTCAGACCAAACAAACCCCCTTGAATAATTTACATTAACAACCATTAGCTTAGAAATAATCATGATGTAATTATTTCCTACATTAATACTGAACAGTGTAAGGTTTAAAACTTGAATTGGTTCCATTTATACAGCGCTCCCTCCCTACAACGGCCCTCTCAATAACGATTCCCTCCTTACAACAACGCATGTCACTGTTTCCGAATCAACAAGGCTCCAGAAACAACTTTCAATCGTTTTTTCTTTATGCCTCCATCAAACCCTATGTTGTGACCACTCTTTAGAATCGTCACTTTGTGACGATTCTAAAGAGTGGTCACAAGATAGGGTTTGATAGAGGCATAACGGTTTTAGTTCTCGAAATACACCTTATCTGGGGACCTGAAAACAAGCTAATTATGTTTGAGTTTCCCTCCCTATAACAATTCCCTCTGAACAACACATACAATCTTCGTATCCCAAAGGGTGTCGTTGTAGAGAGGGAGCACTGTATAACATGTGACTAGTTTTACGTTACTACTTTAAAGTGGTAAATTTGACAAAACCAAGGTCACTAAAATTGTTTCAATACAGTAAAACTTCTTTAAACCGGACGTTAAATTCAGTATAGTATCGGTATTGAATATGAATGTTAATACAGGGTGAAAAGTATGAAGAATGCTCCCAGATCTGCAGGACTTTCACACTACATTAAGCAGCCACCTTCTTAAAAGGATTTAATTTGTTCTCTACTAGAATTCCTGTTATAATGGGTTTTACTGTACTACATGAGATGTTATTAACCTCTGTGCTGATGTCTAGTCCAATTGACACACGATAAAATGCACCAACAAGATTATTGTTCGCCCAGTTAATATTTATTTCAGATCCAGTGTATGTTGGAATGCATTTAGCATAACTCGACAGATACGAGCTTAAACAATTTACTCCATGAATATTTATGCAAGACATATTGACGTCATGAATATTAATTAGATTAGTTTTATAATGTCATATGAACACAGGGTATTTTAGCAATAGCAGAAACTAAAAATCAGATTTATGTTATATTATAAGCAAACAGAGCGGACCTAGACCAGACGGCTACTCTAGGAGCCATCTGACCTTGATCTTCTCTGTTTGCAAATGCGTAGAAAGGTGTATGTATGAAGGAAAGGGTTGACACCTTTAAATGAAGTCAGAATAGACATAGGTCAAACGGAACAGTCTGGCCAGTGTCTGTTCTGTTTTTATTGAATAATACAGATGTGATTCTACAAGTTCGACAATGGTCAAATTTCCCTGTGTTCATATGCTAGTTTATGTCATCAAACTACTACCCAAGGAGTAAATTGTTAACGAATTAGTTACATAATAAATATTGTCTCATGTAGTTAAATATTACACCGCCGAAGACTCCAAAGAGCAACGTTCAGTTCATACATCTATTGGCGAATCTTCAAATATATATTTATCCAAATAACCTGGTGTTTCATTGAGATCCAGACTTCATTGAGATCATACTACCTACGGCAGCGGAAAGTGAATGAAGTTTGATGCTGACTACATTGTATTTGACAGTGGAAGTGTTGATTTCTTCTACACTTTCAAATAATTAACCAGGAGAATGATAAAAACAAATGGATGTGATTGAATTATAAACTCATAAAGGAAATCTTATTAGTTGTTTCACACTTTCCCTCATATAGATGTTTTTTACGCAAACATAGTAAATGTACAACCAGAAAAGAGGTCTCCTGTAGCAGCCGTTCGATCAGAGTCAGCTCTGTTTGCTTATGATATTATACTATAGATGGCCCTACCGTTTCTACCAATACCAAACAGCCTGTGTAGATATGCCAGTATAAACAATCAGACAATAAATATACATGATGTCATTATTCTATCATGAATATGCAACAGGTATAACGTTAAATGCTTAGAGATAACTTTTATATTTCGATTATACTCAAAGAAAAGACCGGACAAGAAGACTCAGCATATATCACGATTACGTAAATTATGGTTGAGTCTTGTATAGTAGAACCGGTCTTAAGCAACCTTATATTGATTGGGCATAGGAATCTTCAAAACAGGTGGTTGCTTAATACAGGGCAAAAGCAATACAGAAAGCTCCTGAGGAGCTTTCTGTATTACTTTTTCCCTGTACTAAACTACCACCTGGTTTACAGGTCCTTATTTAGCCCCTTTTTAATGGTCGCTTAAGACAAGTTCTACTGTATATAGTAATCATAGTCAAGTGGTTTTGAAGGTTGGTAGAAACAATATTTATTCTGATTGACAATTGCAAGAGAGACATATTCTCCCTGATTAACTATGGATATTTTGTCAGTTCCGTGCGTAAGAAGTAATACCCAATCGATATATTGCCTGAAGGAAAGTTCAGTAAGTCAAATGATTGATTTGGTCAGGTTGATGTCATTTGTTCTCGTGTTCATGATATAACAATATTGAATTGACTTGTCAATGTTGAAGCTATGAATCAAAGTCTGATGTGATTTAGATAATATTATCGAATATAATTTTTATTTTAAAGGTACACAATGCTATAAAAATATATGTTTTACATCTGAAACATTAACAAAGTCATTGCATTCAATTAAGACTAGCATTTCATCATCACGCATTTTGGCGACGACGTGCTGCGAAAATGATACGGTATGGTATGCTTTAGTTTTTATTACAACTTTTGTGCATATACAGTGCTCCCTCCCTACAACGACCCTATCAATAATGATCCCCTCCTTCCAACAACGCATGCCACTGTTTCCGAAACAACAAGGTTCCGGAAACAACTTTTTCCATAGTATTTTATTTATGCCTCCGTCAAACCCTATGTTGTGACCACTCTTTAGAATCGTCACTTTGTGACGATTCTAAAGAGTGGTCACAACATAGGGTTTGATGGAGGCATAACGGTTTTAGTTCTCGAAATACACCTTATCTGGGGATCTGCAAACAAGCTAGTTATGTTTGATTTTCCCTCCCTATAACAACTCCCTCTGAACAACACAAACAATCTTCGTATCCCAAAGGGTGTCGTTGTAGAGAGGGAGCACTGTATTCACATAATCATTGTGTATGTAATACCGGTTAAAGGAGAATTACGTTCATACGTGCATTTCTAAGCAGAACAAATAAGGCCACTACCAATTTAGGTGTTACATGAATAAACAATGACACTTTGAAACAGATTTATTGGTGAAGAATAGATTTTACAATTAGAGTATTAATCCGGTCCTGTGGCGTGTGCACTGCTCCACCACTTGAGTTAACACAAATACTAAAAACACGGTACAGTAAAACATTTCTATAACGGCCACTAAATTGTGTTAATTAGTATTTAGGGCAGGTAGCTGCTTATGGCAAGATGAAAGTAAAATAGAACGCTCCTATAGGAGCGTTCTGTTTTACTTTCACCTTGCTTTAAGCAGCCATCTGCCTTTAACAAACACATATTTGATGTAATTTAGTGGCCGTTATAGAGAGGTTTTACTGTAGCATCGTTGTCTGTAGATTACATTTGATGCAAACAATCAGCACAACCAATACAATGAAAGAAACTGAAAGAATTACATTATTTAGCAAGTAAACAGCAAATCCTGATCAGACCGCTCTTACAGTGGCCGTCTGATCTGGATATATCCTGTTTTCAAATGACTTAAACGTGATATCTATGAAATGAAGGTTTAGGAAGCAAGGCATGCATACCACAGTATATTATATACTGCATAAAGGCACAAAAGTAGTGATCATTTCATTATTAAGTTTTCTTCAAGATGTCGCGTGTTATAAACAAGAATGATTCATTTAATCCTTATCCCGATGAGCATGGCATGATATACATTTGCAAATTGACTTAAGCTCAGACACCAAATTACTCTGCGTCATGTAAGTATTCAACCGATCATTCATTTCTCAAACGTTTGAAATAAAAGATGTCAGTAACATGCAACATAGTGTACTAAAACCCTGTAATCCATAGATGTACATTTGCCAAACGAATAGACCCAGAACAGACGTCTCCTGCTGATTCTGCTGTGTTTGCCAATAGCACAAGGTATATTTTATATTATACAGTAAAATATCTCTATAACGGCCACTAAATAACATCAACTATTTTGTGTTAAAGGCAGGTGGTTGCTTAAAGCAAGTTGAAAGTAAAACAGAACGCTCCTATAGGAGCGTTGTTTTACTTTCACCTTTAAGCAGCCACCTGTCCTAATATACCAACTAATTAACACAATTTAGTGGCCGTTATAGAGAGGTTATACTGTACATGTACTCCTTTTTCTGTTATGACAACAAACTCTTGTGTTCATATGTCATTTTAAAGTTTATCTGATGAATACTCATGGCGTTGTTGTTTCTTACACTACTTTTCGTCGAGTAAAGAATTAACCAACACCACATTTCATAGCTACAGATAACGGTGCGTGCCAAAATACTACAATAATCATTTCTCTACCTAGCCCTATACTATAACCTGTATTTAGAATCGTCTCAAAAGAGTCGTCTCTTCGAGACGATTCTAAAGAGTGATCACAGTTTAAGGTTTGTTGGAGAAATGAAGGAACTGTTCTTTAAAATGTTTAAATTTACGCCTGACCCCTGAACATTGCTACAGGATAAATATAAAAAGTTAATAAATTGCATATATCGCACATATAATGTTTTGTTTTGTTACATTCGTGGATACTTTCATTACGCAACGCGTTATACATGTACATGTATATGTATTTTTTAAATTAAAGTGTCATTTTCACCGTTCTACGAATGCAGTTCAGTAAACCCCATCTAAACCGGAATTATAGCACAGAAGAATTAAGATATCTCTGGGCAGATGGTTGCTTAATGCAAAGTAAAAGTCATGCAGGAAACACCTAGAGGAGCTTTCGCCCGGCATTAAGCAACTACCTGTCTCAAAGGCCGATATTTATACTAAATTGAACGTCCGGTTTAGAGGAATTAACTGCACTTTCCAAACAAATATACAATGATGCTAATGGCCTACACGTGATCCCCTATGCAAACCTTTTCTCGTATTGATTAAGAAGACTTTTCATATTATAAATGAGACGCGCTCTGTAAAATATGGCAATGCAGTTGGTTTAAATAGCGTGGTCACATATCAGGTATTAATTCTAAGGTGGGGTATTTAGTTATATATGCCTCTGTATGATAAGGTAGGAAACAAATAAACATAATTTTACATTTCGATGAATGGAATAAATGCAGATCCTGCCCAGACGTGGCTGGTCAGTGTTTTCATTGTTTGATATGAAATAAAACAATACTTCTCAGAGAGCGACGACATTCCAATATGTTCAAGCAACGCAAACATGAAGTGAGTTGTATACAGGTAATACACGCTAAATGTAACAGGCAATACACGCTAAATGGAACAGGTAATACACGCTAAACTTAACAGGCAATATACGCTAAATGTAACAGGCAATACACGCTAAGTGTAATAGGTAATACACGCTAAATGTTACAGGCAATACACGCTAAATGTAACAGGTGATACACGCTAAATGTAACAGGTAATGCACGCTAAATGTAACAGGAGATACATGCTAAATTTAACAGGTAATATATGCTAAATGTAACAGGTAGTATATGTCAAAGGTAACAGTCAGTGAATAAATATGCCATATATAGAGGAATCTTAAATGGTGTTCATTGCTAATTGCGTTTATGAAACAAGTTCATTATAATAATATGAAACGAGTTAAGCGAGTATCATATTCACTATAGTAAACGAGTTTCATACACTTTTTTATCACACGGCCCTTTAAAAGCTACGGAAAATGAAATATGCTACAACTAATGCCTGTTTCGGCCATTTATTCAAACGGCATATAACTGTAACAGACGGCGCATTTGGAATGAATCGGTCTTCCAGCGCTATGATCGGTTACGGAATAAACGTATCATGCATTAGTTCCGCGTATGCTCTTTTAAGATTCGAACTGCTAATCTTTCTAAAAACGCACTAGTGCATTTCCGTGGTTTACGGCACTCTGTTTTGGCTCTCGCACAATGCAGGTTATATGATAAATATAAGTTACTGTCTACTCAATTCAAAACAAACCTGTGTAGCGCGCTCAGTTAGTTCCTTTCGATGTAATGAACGTTCTGCATTCGTCCTTTTTGCATTCCTTTGTGCCTTTATCCCAATTATAACGCTTATTAATAAACTCTTACGAGGCAGAAATACTTGTTCACGCTTTGAAAACAAAGCAGTCCCATATCAGGCGAAAAGCTGTCTGATTAGGGTCTGCTAGGTGTGCTAATATAATTATATATATATGATATTACAGTTTTTGCCTTGACTAAATGTCCCTGTGTCCATATATATGTACATTATACATGTAAAAAGTCAGCTAATAGAAATAAATGCCCTTGTTCATAGTGCTATTATGAAAATGCAGCTAATTGATATTAATGATGTCATTATTTCTATTCACTAGATAAAGAGTGTAGCGATTCAATGGCTTACTTCGTTCGAGTGAAAGCTTTCAAATACTCATGTGTGGTTTCATCCGGGGGCAGTGTGTGTCAATTATAGACATTTGTTGTCAAAGGAAGACAAGGTTAAAAATAAAACTGATAACAGAAATGATGTGCCATTCACAAGTAACACATTTAGTGTCTGAATAGGGGAACTAACAGGCAACTTCTTTTATTGACACTGACATAATAAAGACGAATCTCTTTCATTTTCCACAGGAATGATTTGGTGTCCCTTTATCTGATTAAATGTTCCGTCAAAAACATGAACAGACTGCTCGAACTTTAACCTTTGCTGTAAGATAAATGATAATACTGGTTTATAAGTTGATATATAATAACGCAGAAGATTTGGAAGTACATGTATTGTATTTCTTGAACTGACTAAAGCCAATCACTGCAAACCAAAACACAGACCACTGTTATCGTCCAAGTAACCTTTCAAAAGTGAAGTTTCTTGAAATCCGCCAACGTATATCACTATATACTGTACTTATATATAAGCATATCCCGTCTCTCATTCGGTCCTTTTACAACAATACTTGCACAATGATTCTATATTGTACCTATTAGCATCGTTGCACAAATCTGATACAGTTTGTCTGTATTCCATTTGAGGTGTCAATGCAATGTACAGTTTGAATTATGATGCCGTTTGTTCTCATATTGCACGAATAAAACGATAGATGGGAAGCTTTCAAATATAGAGTTACAAACCTGATCTTGCCTTGTGAGTCAATGAGATTAAACATAACAAAACCATTTTATTGTATTGGATGTATTTGTCAATATTTAATAAAACGGGAGATTGTTTTCTGTTTTATTTTAACCTATTGATCATGAGTGTGTATAAAAATGTATTACCGTCCAGGCACAGGGGTAATAAAACCGTTATAACACGTCC
Organism: Azorinus chamasolen; assembly: GCA_963576725.1. NCBI lineage: Eukaryota > Metazoa > Mollusca > Bivalvia > Cardiida > Solecurtidae > Azorinus > Azorinus chamasolen. The sequence continues at coordinate 5,931,455 of OY755240.1, forward strand.
GATATGAGTCTGAGTTCAATCTGAGATTGGTCCTACATTGAGCTTGAGAACGATCTCAGACGTATGCAAAAGTGTTTTATATTGTTGGGACCTGATTTGTCTGGACAGAAGAACATTTCACTCTTTTTAGATTTACATCAGAACACGTATCTCATAAGTTGAGTCTGTGTTACATATTAGAACTCGGTTTTATCCATTACATAACTTTCGTCCTGCATTAAGCTACCACCTGCCTATGCCACCCAGAATTATGCCCCTTTTTGGTGGTCGCATTAGCGGGGTTTTACTGTATGAACACAGAAATGGTTGACCATGACAGAAACAGTAGAATCAGATCTTTATCATTTCACCAGCAAACATATCAGACCCTTATCAGAAGAAGCCGTTTATATTGATCTACTATATGTGGAAAGATGTCAACAAGCGTAAATCGTAATTGCTCTTCCTGTTTAGGTAATTTGTATTATATACAGAGGCTAAGAGTATGTATGTTAATGTGTCACTGTTTGTGCTTTATGCAGAAGCGTTAAGAAGAATATCAATAGTTGGAGGCGATTAATTAACTTGAAAATATTCCATTTAGATCAAGCGTAATGGGTTCTATAGTACTATGTAAACCCATCAATAATCAGTGTCCCTTAACCCTTTACTCCATAAATACGCCTTTCGACGCCTTTGCAAACAGAGAAGACCCAGATCAGACGGCTCCTATAGGAGCCGTCTGATCAGGGTCCGCTCTGTTTGCTTATGCTATTATATAGATATGATTCCACAGTTCCTGTCATGGCCACATATTCCGGTGTTCATGTGCTAATATAACAAATTAATCTAATTAATATTCATGATGTCATTATTTCTTACATAAATATACATGGAGGAAAGGGTTAAAATGGCATTGGGAACCCTCTGATCTTGTCTACACTGTTTGCTGAACCAATCAATACCATTGGCTTATTTCAGCAAGCACTTTGTTTGTAGTGTCCTTCCATACTAAGAAGGATGGTTTCCAAAGTAAGATCTGGACGGAAGCTCCTTAGATAATACAGTAAAACCTCTCAATAACGACCACTAAATTGTGTTAATTAGTTGGTATTTAGAGCAGGTGAATGCTTAAAGCAAAGTGAAAGTAAAACAGAACGCTCCTATAGGAGCGTTCTGTTTTACTTTCACCTTGCTTTAAGCAGTCACCCGCCTTTAACACAAAATAATTTATGTAATTAATGGTCGTTATAGAGAGGTTTTACTGTATGGGAAATAGGCTGAATAAAAACACTGTCACTGTCACTGCTGCAATACTGGATGAGAAACTGTGAACGCATGTGTTGAACCGTGTTCCAAACGGCAAAATACAACGCATTGGCAGGACTATTGTGCGCTCAATAATTACAATGTACGAGTATACAATAAAACCCCGCTAATGCGACCACCTAAATGAAGTATAAGTCTGGGTGGTAGATTGCAAAGACTAGAAGCAGTCGACAAATCATTTATAATACAATACGTGACAACAAAATAGTAAATTTATAATCAGTCTTATATGTAGCAACGATAAAAATGAGAAGTGATGTCTTTCATTGAGTTAATCTTTCCCTAAAATAAACGAATTTCCAAGCCTTTGCAAACTGAGTAGACCCAGATCAGGCGGCTTCTAAAGGAGCCTACTCGTTTGCTTATGAAATTGTAATAGACTACAATATCTATAACTGTAAACAACAACATGTGTACATATGACATAAACATCAGCTAATAAATATTCATAGGGCCAGTATTTTTACATGTATATTGAACAAGTAAAAGGTTAAATTTAATACACTCCATACTGGTTTTTTTCTCCAAAGAATACGACAATAATATGGTACATGCTTACGTATGTAAAACTACAGGCATCTCAGATGGGCTAGATGTACAACAGATCAAATAGAACTGAATGTGTCTGTGAAAGTGGAGAGAAACAATGTCTATCCTGTTTGACAATTACAGGACAGTCACTTTCTTTCTGATTAACTACGGAGATCTTGTCTATTCTGTGCGTCAGATTTAATACCCAATCGATATATATATATATTGTCTGAAGAAAGATTCAGTTAGTCAAGTGATTGATTCGGGCAGGCGGGGGTCATTTGTTCAGTTGTTCGTGAAATAATACTATTAATTTGACCTATCAATGCTGAAGTATTCAAGCGATACATCTTATGGCGTTTACATTTCACGGATTATTCCGTTTGCTAGCGCTTGTTTATGTGTTGATGATTTGAACAAGCACAGTCATAATATCGTTGGAAAACTGCTGCAGCTGGGCTACAGTTATGCAGCTGGGCTACAGTTATGACAAACTTCGAAAGACGTTTTCAAAATGTTCTCTCATTAGCAAATACATGTAACCGTAATTTACGCATTGTGTTTAACCCTTTCGGTGCCAGCATTGTCGTCTGCTGGGCACAGTTTCTTTTATTTTTAGTGTAAGTGCGTGCACTTCTTCCATTTTCTTTATAAAACAGTAAACAGAGTGTCAAATAGTTTGGATCCTAATAAGACGCCGAGTTACTCGGCGTCTCATCTGGATCCAAACTGTTTGCATGCGATATCATAAACCCGTCATTGTGGCACGGAAGGGGTTAAATTTAGGTATTTCACATCGGGAGTAATACGGCGACGTCGTGTACAAGCATCGCAAAATTGTTGAACTTACATATTTAATACTTTGTCAAACATATTAAAATCATTAAAAAAACAGGCTATGCCTCTTTATTGCAGCTCACTTTATCGGTGGACATTATGTTTCCCTCCTTGCCTGGAAATACTAAATGTTCTAAGATGGCGTCCTCTTAAAGCGAAATATGGAGGGAGGAAGTTCGATGTTTGCCATTTCTGTCGTTCCCCACACATCTTCTCCGCTATTTTTCTGGTATCTGACTGGTCATCAAGTACATGCTATCTATGTTTTCTAACATAAACAGTTGTATCTGAAGAATCCCCTTCAATAGTTGGTGCATACTATGTCATTCAACTTTTATGATGTCACTTGTTTTACAGTTTAACAGTTTTACGGTTTATTTGAATATCATCTTGTCTTGGTTGTTACCCATGTTGTGGAGTTGTCTGAGTGAAACTAGTACTCACATTTTGACTTGGGTGAAGGTGGGATAAGCGTGAGGTTAGGTATCCGTAAATTTGTTTATCCCTTTACCTCATAGTCTATTTTTAGATACAACCTCTTTGCAAAAATCTACAGAAAAGGAACATTGACTAGAGAAAATGATTGTTTTTAGATTTTTGTAGTTTGACATCATTGTGATAAATAGAGCAAATGCTCTATTTATCACAATGGTTTCACAAAGTGACTTTTACAGAGTTGTCAAAAGTCGTCAATATCAGGGAATGGGTTAAACCTCCTATTGTCTGCTGGTGTGTGCTGTTTCCTTTTTAATGTTTTTGTTTTGTTTTAGGGTGTCGTGCCCATGCGTGTGTGACACTCCCTGTAGGCCCGTTTTCTGGTTTCTATTAAATTAACCCATTTGCGCCCGGTGGATTCTTCTATGTTTATATATTGGATTAGTCCATTTATTATCTAAGAGATGCCTGGTCTGAATTTTCAATTTAATTTTGTTTTATATTGAAATTCCTATCAGCAAATAGCGTAGACAATGATCAGACACCGCATAATGCTGCGTCTGATCAGAGTCTATACTGTTTGACTATGTCCCATATATTGGATCGTGGGTACACATAGATTAAATATTCTTGACAGTTATATTATGCGTACTATTTAAATTATGTCAAACAAAGTCCATTTCATCATCAGGCATATTGGCTACGAAGCAAAACTTTGTTCTACGCAAAAATAATGTCTGATGCACTGTGGAGCGAATATTGTACCTGTGCATGTAAGTACCCTCCGTTTTCGTTGGGCTTTCCAAAACACACAAAACAAACAACAACAAAACAACCAGTATATTTTTAAATGCTAAAAACTAAATGACAGTTTTTTAATATTTTGTTGGCGAGGGAGCCTAAAGGGGCGTTCTGCATGAACCAGCCACCTGCCTAAACGTATCTAAATTATTCTCTACCTAGAATTCCAGTTTACAGGGATTTTATTCTACACGCTCAAATTGGGTCCGTTCAATAGATGTACAACTTCTAGAATTGTGGTATTGTCTTTGCCTGTAAATTGCATTTGACGGGCGTCACATCCAATCAGAACGACAAACCAAGCAAAGTACAATGCTATCGAATGTGTCTCGATTTGAATCCGGGTTATCTATTAAGAGTAACAGTATCATAGAAATAAATGGTTATTGCTTACTGTTGTTAGAGGTGTTCACGTTGAAATACCAAAACCCGTAAGCCCCAATATATTTTATATTCTGTACAATGAAATCTGTTCACATTTAATGACTGTGCTGGATATATTTTGTCTGAATTACAATGTAGTTGAACTTCGACATATCGAACTTCGAGATAACAAAGGATCGAGTGATTCGATTTTTAATCTGAACAATGTCTTAAGTTTAATTCAGGTCTAAAGTAATGCTGAAAGCTCCTATAGGGTATTTCAGTATTAGTTTCGAACTGCTTTAAACTGTCACACATGTTTTGTAGATATACATAGTTATGTATTTTAGAAACACTTTTTATTGTGAATTTTGTTGAGACCGAACATTTACTTCGAGCTATTTGGAAGTTCGAGTTATCCGACTTCGATATATCAAAGTTCAATTGTAGTTCGAGCACGTTATGTTCTCTGTGTTGTTGCATTATAACCTTCACTATTTTGGCGCAAAAAAATGTGTCTGCAAATAATGTCTTATGTGTTTTGGTTTCAGAGAGAACTTTCCTTCATTTTCTTCTCTAAAATTCTGAAAGTAGGAGATCCTTCGAAACCAAATGCAGCAACGCAAAAAGAAAATAAATACAGAATCTGTTGAGTCTGTTCAACCCCAAAAGGGGTGTCAAATAATTTCGCTGCTAATAAGACCCCGAATTACTCGGGTCGATTTCGTGGGTGAATAATTAACAAAACACCGTCGAATTGACCAAATTGACCAATCGACACTCCATCTTATGAATAATACCATAGGACACTGATACTTACATCTTCTGTGTGGTCCATATAGAGGCGATAAGGCGTTCTAGGTACTGTTAGCAGCATATCTTTTTTTCTGATGTAAGTATTATATGGTTTGGTAGAGAAATAAAGGAGCTATACGAGCGTACTTAAAAATACAGTAAAACCCCTCTAATGCGACCACCAACAAGGGACATAATTCTGGGTTGCAGAGGCAGGTGGTAGCTTAATGCAGGACGAAAGTTATGCAGAAAGCTCCTACAGGAGCTTTCTGCATAACTTTCGTCCTGCATTAAGCAACCACCTGCTTTAAACGAAGCCAGTGGCTGTTTATTAAGTGGTCGCATTAGCGGGGTTTTACTGTATTGAAATTTACTCATCTTATCTGGGTCTCTGTAGAAACATTGTCATTTCAAAAGTACAAAAATGAGTCATGCAGGAAACACCACATACAGAACAAACAGTCGCCCGAACAGCAACACAAGGAAACAAACATCCACGCTCTTGTGACCTGCTCTAGTGCAATTGTCCAGTAGACAAATCACCAAAAATGATGTCTACAGAAAAACGACACGTGCACTGGAATAAAACAACAAGGAATGAACTAAGCATTTTCATGTTGATTACGGATGCCCTCGTTCTCATATGATTGTGTAGCTGCTATGACATTACATGCGATAAGGGCTGTAATATGCATGCTATGATAATGCTACCATGATCATATATCCTGCAGGAAACAACAAATACAAATCACGCAGTTGCCCGAAAAGTATTATGACAAAACAGAACAGCAAATGGAAATAATCAGTAGATCTTCCTATGAAATATTCCAGAATCTCGACATATTTGTACCGTTTGCGGAAAATGATCAGTGTTAGCGGAGAGCTTGCGTGTTTACATTCTGCATTTTTCCTAAAGTTCCGGACCGCCTGCGCTTATCCGGTGTAAAGAAAATATAACCGTTATGGTGAAAACAAAAACAATGGTTCAAATCATGTCCATTAGATAGGAAATAATCTAACGAATCAAACAACTGGCCATATCATGAATTTCCATCCAATAATAACTTCAAAATTTGAAAAGATTTGAAAAGCAGCCGGTGCACCGAAACTCGCATTTCTGTGCACCTTTTCTCGTACATGTATGGAGATTTATGCACATCTGTTTCGCGCATGAAACCGTTCGTCCAAATAGGATGAAACAGGTAAAACCGTTTACACTCCTCTATGAACTGTGTTCATATGGAATGGGGTTGTTAGAAAAACGTTATAGAACAGTCAAAAATAATGGATTACACTTTTATATAGAGTGGTAGGTAATGACCCATAGCATACATTGGAAACACTGATACCTATCAGGAGTAACCCGTGAGTCACATCAGGATCCAACGTGTCCTATGTTGCGATAACGTTTTTGAAAGAAAAGGAAAGAAGGTTTAAAAATGAAATTGTAGAAAACGACTCATTTTGTAGATGTACGGGAGCCGTCTGATCTGGGCGTACTGTCTTTGTAAACGAGATAGTTTACACGAGGGGAAGGGTTAACACAATCACTAAATGGTATTCATATTCTGTTCGGTCTGCTATGAACATTCGTTAAGTAAAACGGTAATCGTTTGAGGTTACAACGTTGAAACGTCCATGATGTCTTCTATTATGCTATTCTGAATATGTAATCATCAAATACTGAATGTGAATCTTGAACTGTTGAACCCGTGTCTTTTTCAAAGGACAAACTGATTTTTTTCTCTGAACATCGCCAGGTCATTGTACATGTACAGTATCCGTTGACTCAAGCCAGACATCTGAACAATAATTGCCAATTCAAGCAGACACTGGTGATGCTAAGTCAGATAGTACAACACTAGATGGCAGACATTTCTAAAGAATTAGTATTCTTGATCTAAATGTCATGAAAATCACAGATCAATCCATAACCCGGATCATTCGCCGTATTGGAAACTAAATTGTCTAATTGTGTCTAGAATTGTGTCTAGTATAAATATTTCCCAGTCTCAATTAGAGTAACACACAAAATTGAATGTTTACACAGAATTAAGTTAAGGTTTTTTACACTATGCAATTACACCTATTGCCTTTGGCATTCAAGGTGGGGTCCATTAGATTGTCTAAAATCCAATTATGCCCCGGACAAGACAACAATGGCAAAGGGAAACAAAATCCGCATTCGTTGAACATAGTGCTTGTATCGCTCGTCTTAAAGACAGGAACCCATATATGACCCTTGTTCGGAATATCTACACTATATTGAGAGTTGCTATAGAAATAATGTAAAATCAAAAGCCCCGTGTTTATCGAATACGAAATTAGTATCTACATAATTACTTCTCAATGTTTTGTATCCTATATCTGGCCCCGAGGTTATATAATGTTTTGCTTGAGTCTGAGATCATTCTCAAGAATCTGACCAATAAGATACTTGAAAATGATCTCAGACTCAGACTCAGACTCAGAAGTTTATAACCTTGGACCAAGATTTCTTTGTAATGTATAACCTACCAGGTAGAGTTGTATTACAAAACTATTCAAACTATAACTCCGTATTTATTAAAAATAGAACTTGTTATTTTATGCTGAGTTTTAATCTAAATATCCTGCATCCACATGTGGAATAACAACACTGATTTTGGAATAATGCAATAAAACACCTCGCGTCCTCTTTATAAATAAACATAGGTGTCTTCAAAAGAGGGTGGTTGTTGAATGCAGGACTACAGCAATACAGAAATCTCAAGCAGGGGCTGCATGGGAGTTGACCTGTATTAAGCGACCACATGCATTTATTTAACAGTTCCCATGTTCTATATGAATTCCAAATTTCAATTACTATTGAATATTTGCGGATGAAATAGCTCTAATGAAATATGGAAGATGGAATATTAAAGCAATTTTAGAAAGTAAAGAAACAGATTTATCAAATTACATTAGCAAACAGAGCAGATCCTGCACAAACAGCTCCTGTAGGAGTCATATGATCAGGGTGTACTCTGTTTGCAAATTCGTGAAAACACGTTTAAACGAAGGAAATAATAAACTCATCATTAAACCTCTGTTTTGGTGGTCGTAGCAAGGGGGGTCTATACTTCAGACAAGACATTAGTAACACTAACGCCAATACTGATGAATGGGTGAACGGCTCGAACAGTTTACAAATAATCAAGCTACTCGTAGAATACATTTCGCACATGGCAATTATAGGGTCTAAGTAGTGACAGCAATAAAAAGCATGACATATCCTTTTTTCAGACTGCCATGAGACAGACGCTTCTGGTTGATTCACTACAGAGATTCTGTCAAATATCTGTATGACTGAATTGAAAACATGCACGGAATGCTCAAAAGCCAGACATGCCATCCTGAATTGGTTAAACGAGTGATTTGATATGTCAAAATAAAATCCTTAGCGATATACACGATGCATGAATCGTATTTTAGAGAGATATCTATAGCAACTGAACCAGAGGCACACCGAGACAGTTACTAGTATATATTAACTGGTTTGTCTATTATGCTTTTAAAACAACGTAGACACAGCTGACAGGGTACTACCGTTTTTACACATTTGCAATCATAATAGGAGCCTATAGGAGCCGCCTGACCAGGGTATTCTCTGTTGGCTAATGTCAATATAACAGGTTTGACTCTACGATTTCTATAAATATAAAATATTACTGTGCACATTTACCAGTATAAAACAGCCGATTAATATTTAACGATGTCATCACGAGTATTTCTGACATGTATATGCCACAGGGAAGGGTTATTAATGCAATCAAAGTACCAAACAAATAAATCCTAACAGCATCTCATCTGGGTCCGTGCTTATAAAACGTTTAGTTGAGTCTGAGTTCGTTCTCAAGTTTTTGATTGGTCAGATTTGAGCCAAAGGCTCAAATCTGACCAATCAAAAGTTTGAGAACTCAAATCTGACCAATCAAAAGCTTGAGAACGAAACTCAGACTCAACTAAAAGCTTTATAAGCATGGACCCAGGATCTCAAATGTCAGAAAAGCTCATTGTGCAGTTACAACAGTGTTGACTACATATTAAGTTTTACCCTAATGTTAACTACAGTTACACTTCTATATCTCGAACTCGGATAACTCGAATTCGGGATAACTCGAACTAAAAGTTCGGTCCTTCCAAATTTTACTATATAGAATTGTTCTAAAATGTATAACTCCTCATATCTAGAAAGCATGTGACAGCTTAATGCAGGTCAAAAGTAATGCTGAAAGCTCTTACAGGTGTTATCAGCATTACTTTAGACCTTCAGTAAGCTATGAACCTGAGATATTGGTAAGATTATGAATCGGATGACTCGAACCTCTGATATCTCGAACTAATTTGTATGATCCCTTGAAGTTCGAGATATCGAAGTTCAACTGATAAACTGTTGTATCATTTACGTCATATCTGAACCCAAACCATTTGCATAATTATGTCAATCGCGGGGAGCGGGACAGTTGTTAAATGTTAGCTCTTACTACTGCTATCCTGTGTGGATTTAACATTTCCTTTTTTCACCATAATGTGACATTGATTAAATAAGTTTAACAGCACACAATTTAATTATGACCACGCATTAGTGAAAGCTAATCAAAAGTTTTTAAATTGCTCAAAGAAATACTTGCTAACCAATTGATGTCAATACATGTCATCATTTCAATAGATACAAAGTGACATTAACTTGTGTAATATGTTAGTGCCAAATATATTTCAGGAATATATTCAATTCCGAATACAGTAGAACCTGTCTTAAGCTTCCATCATAAAGATGTCTAATTATGGGTCTGTAATGCAAATGGTAGCTTAATGCAGGTCAAAAGTACCACAGAAAGCGCCTATATGAGCTTTCTGTAGTATTTTGGCCTTCATTGATAGTAATCATAATGATAATAACGACTTTATTTGAAGTGGATTACATATTGGGTTTAAGCAGCAACATGCATTTTAGGACTCCCATGTTAAATAAATGAATAGGTTCTACTGCTGGAAGACGAACTAATTTGTAGTAAATGCAGCACAGTTTTTTTTCCATAACGGCATAAGGGTTAGCCCGACATGACAGTTTGTAACACAATGCAGTAGAACCTGTGTAAGGTGACCAGTCATTTATTGAACACAGGAGTCTTAACCCTTTTCTCCATAGACTATTTTAGACCAAACTTCTTTGAATGAATCTACCCGAAAGAAACATTTACTAGAGAAAAGTAAAATTTTAGAAGGTTGTAGTTTGAAACCATTGTGATAAATAGAGCATTTGCTCCTATAGGAGCAAATGCTCTATTTATCACAATGGTTTCAAGAAGTGGTTATTACAGAGGCGTACAAAGGCGTATTTATGGAGGAAAGGGTCAAAACACATATGATAGCTTAATACAGGGCAAATGTAATACAAAAAATCATATATGAGCTTTCTGCATTATTTCCGACCTGTGTTATGCTTCAATCTGTCTTACAGACCCATAAATAGACCTCTTTTTTCTTGGCCGCTTAAAACAGGTCCTACTGTATTTTTTAGACAGGCGTATTAATCAACTGAAATTATATGTCCGTTGTTCTTGACATCTTGTATGTCTGAGCAATGAATAGAGATACGCACAGTCTGTTTTATTAATGTTATCGTGCGAAAGACGATTTATAACAATAACTGACATGTCATATCCATAGTTCAATCTGAAAAATAATTGAGACGCACAACTACGTCAAGATATAAAGTGTGTGGCTTTAAATTGATTAGTTTATTAAAAACACTATTTAATGTGACTGAGCCGATTGCATTATTTAACATTCTAATACCCCAGGAACGAATTACGTAGTTTATTAAAACACATACTTACAAAACTAATAGTAATGCTTCACGTTCATATAGTTAAATTTACCACAGGGGCCAGGTAGGGTTACCGTGCACCCATCCCCACTCCTTCTGACTTTTTTTCATGGGTACCAGTGTCTTAGGAAGGATCTGCGGAATAGAAATAACACATTTACCCATGAAAAAATCTCATTCCTGCTATGGGTATTTTTACCGTTTCCATGGCAACCAGTGGTCTGGACAACAACGGTGAGTAAAGGCTATAATGGAGTATATCTATGCTATTTGGGGCACTGAGAGTTTAAAACTGGTGCCAAACTAAAGGTAAGACATCGGTTCTTAATGAAGAATATGGTCTTGTTAATTACCTTTGCTTTGAATCGAATGTGCTGTTTCATACGTGTACAGCAATGTCCCGTTTCCAAAGCGACCCCACCACGCTATTCCTGAGTTATTAGCATTTGTCAATAGTAAAACCCCTCACGGGCATCACAATGGGCATATGTTAACATAGCCAAACATTCAATACATTCATTTCCAGGAAGATGGGCCTATGATATACGCAAACAGCCCCTTTGCTGCCTTGAAAACGGTTCTGTGATATTATATGCAATCAGCCAATCTCGTCGCTTCCGAAAAGACGGGTCTGTGATTTAATAGGGACAATGTTTGAACCCAAATTGGCAGCCGAGTACATCGGTGTGTCATCAAGATCCAAACTGTTTGACACCGTTCATCTTTCATATACAGTAGAACATGTCCTAAGCGGTCATTCGTATATATAATTTAATATAATAGTATTAATAAGCAGGTTCTTGTTTAAGGCAGGGCACAAGTAATGTAGACAGCTCATATAGGAGCTTTTCTGCATTACTTTTGGCATGCATTAGGCTATCACCTGCCTTACGTATCCAATACTAGACATCATTTGATGCCGCTTAACCCTTTCACTCATATAAACGTATTTTCACGCAGCTCCAAACAGTGTAGACCCAGATCAGACGGCTCCTATAGGAGCCGCCTAATCAGGGTCTGCTCTGTTTGCTAATAGAATTGAAAGATCAGTTCCTTTTTTCTGAAATGGCTGCAATCAGCGTTTTCCCTTGACCCCTTCAAAAAGACCAATTTGATGGTCATCTTGACCCCCCTCTCTACAAAGTAAAGAACAGACCCTCTTAATTTTGAGGGTCATTTGTAAAATTTAAGGGACATTTCAATAGAAAAAGGAGGTCAGGGAAAACCCTGGCTGCAATGTTCCACCTACCATATTTCATTATACTTATTTTGTCCATGAATATTCAATAGGCATTGAAATTTGGAATAAACATAGAACAGGGAAAGGGTTAAGATAGGTTCTACTGTTAAACCATACCCCGCTGTAAAATATATTGTCTGCCCATAATTGGAGGTCTGGTGCAATTTTAACTACTTCTGACCATTACATTTATAAGAAAGTATCGACCGAGTGTAAACCAGCTTGGATCTCGTGTGGATTAAAGCTGACAGAGGGCTAATGCTTAACCCATTACCTCGTAGGCTATTTTTAGACCATACCTCTTTAAATAAATCTACCGAAAAGGAGCATTAACTAGAGAAAAGGAAACGTTTTAGAATTTTGTAGTTTGAAACCATTGTGATAAATAGAGCATTTGCTCCTATAGGAGCAAATGCTCTATTTGTCACAATAGATCTTTTCACAAAGTGACATTTACAGAGTCGTCAAAAGTTGTCAACATGAGGGAATGGGTTAAAAATGCTTTTACAGAGCTACAGATAAAGGTGCGTACTCTAAAACTGAAATGGTCCTTTCTCGCTAAACCCTATGCTGTGACCATTAATCTTGACAATAATTCAATTTTTGCATCTTATCTGTAGCTCTGATGTTTTGTTGCAATATTCGATTCACATATACCCGTTAAAGCCTTTGGGAAGCTGATAATGCACATTTCCAGCAGTAGTCCTATGACAGGTATACCATAAAAGTTGCACCAGGCAAAATAATAACCCTCCTCTTGCTATTCGCGACGAGACTCGCATTTTCAAAGAGCGTGGATCCAGATGCGACGCCGAGTAACATGGCGTCGCATCAGGATCGAAACTGTTTTACAATCAATCAAAACTTTTTCAAAAACTCGTTCAAACGGAAAGTAGTCAAAACTACACGAGATGTAAATTCTAGCAGACAATTTGTTTGCAGTTGAGTAAGTAGTAACACATAAATCGTCCTGATAGCGTGGTGAGGTGTTGCAATTAGAGAACATAACATATGCAATATGAAAACAATGGAACGTTAATGTGCAGTTGTTTGAATACTGGAACACTGTACAGTAGAACTCCATTAAACTGGAAATCTAGAAGAGAAGGAATTAGATAAGGTTAGACAGGTGACTGCTTAATGCAGGGTGAAAGTCATGCAGAAAGCTCCTAGAGCTTTCTGCATGACTTTCACCCTGCGTTAAGCTGTCACCTGACTACACGACCGATATTTATACTAAATTGAACGTGCGGTTTAAAGGGGTTGTACTGCACTAGATATGTCTCTTCATTTAGCATCTACTTACACCATTGTAATTGTAATACCTGCTGGGTATTTTCCATTAACCAAACAATATCATATTCAGCCGTTATCAAGCACAACATGCATCAAATATGCATTATAGTATTCCAAAGGAAATCATGCATATTGGAAATGAAAGATTTCCCATTATTTATAGTTCAATAAACAATTATGCATTGTTTTTACTTTTTGCACGCTGTCGGCGAAACATAATTACCTATTCAAACCATTTGGATCAGGATGGGACGCTGCATAATGCGGCGTATAATTAGGGTTCAAACAGCTTGACACTTTTATCATATTTTTGCAAAGAAATTAGAGAAATTTAATTTTGCGAATTGAAGCAGACACGAATTTTAGCAGACGAAACATTACCTAGCATGCGACATGTAAATACACCAGGTGGCATGAATAGAAATGGTAATGAAATCCAGTGAACCATTATCCAGATATTGGCAAGTTGACTTTCAATTGCTAACAGCATTAGCATTTTCAACACTGCAATATCAAAATGCTAACATAATTAGAAGTTTCAGCACTGATCAAAATGCTAACACAACACTTTCAACATTGCATTATCAACATGGAATAGCCCATCAGTATATTACTATAATGGCTTATGAACACATGCTATTTTGGCTCAGGAAGAGTTGTATAATCATATCTATATAACACCATAAGCAAACAGAGTAGATCCTGAACAAACGGCTCCAAAAGGAACCGTCTGATCTGGGTCTACTCTGTTTGCAGATTCGTGGAAATGCGCGTACATAATGGAAAGGGTCAACCCCCTGTCCCTCTTCTATATTTGTTCAAATTTAAATAGAATATTCATGGTTATACATGTAGTTATAATGAAATATTGAAAAAGAGGCAATGCAGCTGTTTTCAAAAGAAACCGATCTAGCAAATTCCAGTAAGCAAACAGAGCACGCCCTGATGAAATGGCTCCTACAGGAGCCGACAGAGAAGACCCTGATATGTGTATTCTCTGTTTGCAAATGCGTGTAAATGCGATTATATGCTTTTTGACACTCGGTCAACAGTTCCTCAAACGACTGATCAAACTTGCACGATATACAATTATGTGGAGACTTGTATTTTTCCAGGTTAGTATGTTGGTAATGAAGTATTTGTTCTTGTACTGTTAAATAATATTCCCTCAAGTGCATTACAGGGACAAATCGTGGTCAGATGCAGTAAATATAGAATGCCCCTTGTACCTATACTGATTGGCAATAACAGGAGAGAGACTTTCTCTGATTAGCGATGGATATTTCGTCAATTCTGTACGTAAGATTCAACTACCAATCAATATTGCGTCTGATAGAAAGGTTCAATAAGTCAGAAGATTCTCTGAGACAAGATTATTTGTTCTGTTGTTTGTGATAATAACACCACAGGGATGCCTCCCCATGTTGAAGTTATTTATCGAAGTTTGGTATAAACTAGATACATCGAATCGCAACAATACCATGAGTTCGTTCTCAAGCTTTTGATTGGTCAGATTTGAGTTCTCAAGCTTTTGATTGGTCAGATTTTAGCCAGAGGCTCAAATCTGATCAATCAAAAGCTTGAGAACGAACTCAGACTCAATTAAAAAGTTTTATTAGCATGGAACCTTATGAGGCGACGTGTAACTCATGATCTCGTCATGAATCAAGTTGTTTGACACGTTAATTGATCGTTACTCGAAGGGTTGATTGAATCAGATGCAATCAAAATGGCACCAGACCTAAACTGAAGCAGAAAGTATTGTTTAAGTTCGGTAAGGATCAAGCAGAATTCCATATGTGTATGACTTTCTATGGGAACCCTGTTAACTCTGTAGATGTTAGGATATTAGAAATGCACAGTGGCATTTACGAATATACGTAATTCCTTTAAGCTAGGATAAAACAAAACAAACCCTCATTGCATATTTTGAACTATAGAGGAACACGTTCCGCTGTAATTCGTTTTACTATTTAACCCTTATTCCACTATACGTGACCCGACTCGCACGTGCAAACCGCATGAATCCAGATACAAAGACCAGTAACTCGGCGTCTCAATAGGATACACGCTATTTGACAATCGGTCAATAATTTCTCTAAAGCTTGATTGAATCGGAAGTAGTCAAAATCGCACCAGATTCATATCTTAGCACACATTCTTTTTCCCAGCGGAAGAAGGATTACATTGCAGTACTCGAAATGCAAATACCATTGAATAAATGCATATCTGAATGGCCAATGATTGATCATTGCACTCATTCCAAAAGAGAACGAATACTCATTATATTTAGATGACCCGTTTTGTGAAAATGTGTATATATTTTACATTGCGTTCATTTAAAATTGTGACGATATACATCGAGAACATAGGGCTATGTAGCAACCGGAATTGCAATAAAAACAGTTTTGCAATACTTATGTGCAATACTTATGTGCAATACTTATTGCAAACCCGGTTTTTATTGCAATTCCGGTTGTTACAGAGCTCCGTCGTTTCCGTGTTATTTTGTTATGACCGAATGGCAAATAGAAACATCCAATAGTTTACAAGATTAAACATTTGCGGTGATGCAACCCATTACATGTATTCTCATATCATGTAAGGAAAATCCCGTTCGGATCTTATTGTGGAA
This sequence comes from Azorinus chamasolen, assembly GCA_963576725.1. Taxonomy (NCBI): domain Eukaryota; kingdom Metazoa; phylum Mollusca; class Bivalvia; order Cardiida; family Solecurtidae; genus Azorinus; species Azorinus chamasolen. Next base: position 5,947,547 of record OY755240.1, read on the forward strand.
CCCATCCATGTTTCATGTTGTGGGAGAACGGCAAGCAACATATTTGCTATTATAAGCCATTGACACCGATGGGGTTCAGAGACTGGTCAAATGGCTTCCTCGGGAGTCCTCTTGGTCTACACTGTTTGTACATGACATTTGAAGGGTTACTGCACACACATGGATTAATTTGTACGGAGCGTGTACTGAGGTTCACTGGAATTATTCCAACAGAATAACAGTTAGGAGAATGCCGGTTACATGGCCGCGGATTACATTTGACAAAACAAAGGAAGGAATGAATCAAAATAATTACACAGTCAATAAAAGTGCGTACATTTATCATGTAACTGACGCATTGCATATACGCTAAACACGCCTCGTTATAGCTGCAGTGCGTTAATGGAACATTACATTATTACAGAAATAATGAAAATGCACTTTTGTCTGAGGCTTTGTCTTTGATGTATTAAATAGTTTAGAATTGCACAAGGGGTAAATGTATAATTGAAATGTAGATTGCGTTTGTACTCCATGGATATTGGCTAAACATTTCAATGAGTGTGCGATTGTATGAAACACGTTTGTTAACTAACAATATTTGCGAACATAAAAAATCATTGAAGCTTTACTCGCTGTAACATAACATGTCTGTTTAAATATTGATCTGGAACAAATTTTCAAATGCTTCCAATTTCATCGAACATTTGAAAAGTATTGGGAAACTGTCATGACACAAGCTTTTGAGAAATTGGAAGTGTCAAAATCCTGAATCTTGATAAGGCAGCGAGTTACATTTTTGTACTCGGCGTCTCAGTTTGGCCCAAGTTGCTTGCAAATGCGACTCAGATCGCGGTCAGCGGGAAACGGGCTAACAGTAGACTGGGAAACGGGCTAACAGTAGACTGGGAAACGGGCTAACAGTAGACTGGGAAACGGGCTAACAATAGACTCTTATTGCGTATTTATAGTTTAATCCTGACAACGCTGAACTTTCGAACGGACTATTCTAAAATTAAAACAGTTCAAGCTTATGGTGAATATTTAGGGATTTTTCTTAAGACAAATGTAACATGACAAACTGTGCAGGCTCTGATTAGAGATGTCCTCTAGGAACCGTCTCATTAGGGTCTGCACTGTTTGCATTTGTCATTAGTGACTCATGTCCCGCAGCAGTGTAAGGGTTAACAGTTTAAACCAATAATTTCTCTTTTTGCATTTTGTAGGCAAGTTGGTCATGTTGTTGACAGAACATTCAATGGCAAGAGGCGAAGGGTAAAATAGCTAAGGGAAATGAAAGGGAAACACGTTTGGTCATGTCAGTGTCAATAAAAACAGATGCCTGTTATGTACTTTATTCAGACACCACTTATTCACCAATGGCACATCGTTTGTAATAATGATTTATTGTCATGGGTGCTTGTCTATGACATGAATTGTACATAATATTTATACACCGACTCAACTGTAGCTCAAGGACAGTTTCAAATGCATTTACGTCTGTGAGGGGGCCATATTCACATTTAATTGCCATTGAGGCTTATTGCTAACACGCATGCTCATCTGGTAGAATGATGAGTAAGTAAGTCGATAATCGATTTAAGATTAATTCTGGATTTAACCGGACCATTGCATGAATCAGCATAATTATTAAAAACATTGTTGTGTATTTGTATCTGTCGTATGCATGCGTTGCTCGTTTTCATGAACCAGCTTCGTGAAAATGGAGACATTTAGATTAACTTGCATTCGTTCGTCCGTCCTTCACACTACAGTAAAACCCCTCTAAGCGTCCATCAAACATATGCCTAAGCTTTGGTCTTAAAGGCAGGTGGTAGCTCAATGCAGAGATAAAGCGATGCATGAGCTGTCGGCTTAAATGCCGTCATGCATTAAGCAACCAACTGCTTGCGACACTGTCCTAGTTTTATTTATAACGTGGTTGCTTTAGAGGAGAACTGTTGAACAGAATGGCAAAGGTTAGTCTGAATATTAGAAGTAGGGTATATACATGTGACAGTTTGCGCTTGTTAATGCACTTAGATTTTTCATTGTACAGTAAAACCCCGCTAATGCGACCACTTAGTGAATAAACATATCTGTCTTTATAAGCAGGTGGTTGCTTAATGCAGGACAAAAGTAATGCAGAAAGCTCCTCTAGGAGCTTTCTGCATTACTTTTACCCTGCATTAAGCTACCACCTGCCTCTACAACCCAGAAGTATACATCTTTTAGGTGGTCGCATTAGAGGGGTTTTACTGTATCTATACATGTTTAACCCCTTCCTTCATATAAACGCTTTTTTCACGCATTTGCAAACGAAGTAGATCCAGATCAGACGGCTCCTATATTCAGTAGGTATTGACATTTATAAATGACATAGAACATGGAAAGGGTTATACTAAAAAGAAATATGAATGAGCGGAGTTCTTAAGTGATCAGTCTAAACAGCCGACAGCAGTTCTTCAAGAGCGTACACCAAAGCGCTCGTACGAATATGTACATTGTATTTGAAATGAGGGTTTTATGATTATAATACCATATTCGTATTCAAGTTTATGTTGCATGGACTATACAGCAGGACGGGCATAATTGGGAATTGTAATGAACGTTAAATGCAATCAAAAGAAAACGATTTTTCAGGAAGAGATATGTGCACCAAATTTGAAATACTCAGAAGTAACAACAAACTATATACATGACTAAAGCATTTTTATATACCACTTTAATATGACCGTGCAGCTAGGGTATGTTTATTGCTGCTCTGGCATGAAATATATTTTAAATGTATTACGATGCCGGGTAAAACTAATTATCAAAAAGCTCTAATACTAAACTCAAAGTAAATTTTGAATGTCTAAACACTTGTTTTATCTAAACGCAATAGCTCTACAGTGAAACCCATATATACCGGAATTCTAGTAGAGAATTTTTTTAGTACTTTTAGGCAGGTGACTGCTTAATGCAGAGTGAGTCATCCAGAGGAGCTTTCTGCATGACCTTCTCCCTGCATTAAGCTGTCACCTGTCTCCGATACCGAAATCTATATTAAATTTAACGTCCGGCTTAGAGAGGTCTTATTGTGTGTTTGTTCTCTATATATTACTGAATCTCTAGTTCCAGTATATCTACGAACGGGCTATTCAAACAAGCCATAAAGCGTAGACTGGTGCTGAATACAGTAAAACCCGTCTAAACCAGAGTAATATCTGAGACGGATTTCGATACTCTTAGGCAGAAGGCTGCTTAATGCCGGGTGGAACTCATGCAGAAAGCTCCTAGTGGAGATTTCTGCAAGAATTTCACACTGCATTCAGCTGCCATCTTTCTCCAAGGCCAATATCTATACTGCATATAACATCTGATTTAGAGGGACTCTATTGAATTCTAATGTATTCAAATACGTCATAAAATGTAGACAGATGCTTAATATATTCAGACATTACATTTGTTGGTCCCACTCCTTCTAGTTATGCATCATCGTTTGAAACAGACAGTGATAATGCTAAATTAGATAACATAAACGAGGTGTCTGAGAATGTTCATATACAGTAAAAACCTCTCAAAACCGGAGTTCTTGTGGAGAAGTATTTAGACACTTTCTGGCATGTGGCTGCTTAATGCAGGGTGAAAGTCGTGCGGAATGCTCCTAGAGAAGCTTTCTGCATCACTTTAACCCTGCATCAAGCTGCCACCTGTCTCCAAAACCGTTTTATCGTTTTAACGTACGGTTTAGAGGGGTTATACTGTACTGGAATATAAATGGTCGATCAACTTAGTACAAACATCGGTCCTGGAAACAGGTGGCTCCCCTATGAGCTTTCTGAATGACTTTCGACCTGCATTAAGCAGCCACCTGCCTAAACATGTCTAAATTCTTATCTAGGAGTTCCGGTTTAAAGAGATTTTACTGTGCTATATATTTTGAATTATGCTTTAACAACATATTCATTGAAACTAGGCGTATGGTTCTTGTACACTACACAGTCTCCCAGTGTCTGCCTTTAACCCTTTTATTCGTGTAAACACATTTTCATTCCTTTGCCAATAGAGTAGATACAAATCAGAAACTCTTGTAGCAGCCGTCCGATAAGGGTCTACATTGTTTGCTTAACCCTTTACCGTATAGGCTATTTTTAGATGCAACCTCTTTGAATAAATCTACCGAAAAAGATCATGAACTAGAGAAAAGGAAATTTCTAGAATTTTATAGTTTGAAACCATTGTGATAAATAGAGAATTTGCTCCTATAGAAGCAAATGCTCTATTTATCACAATGGTTTCATAAAGTGACTTCTACAGAGTCGTCAAAAGTCGTCAATATGCGGGAAAGGGTTAAGAAATCATAATAGACGTAACACCACATTTTCTACCAATACCAAATATCCATGTGTACAAATTCCATTACGAACATGCAGTTATTAGATAGTCCAGACGCCATTACGGTAGAACCCCTCTAATGCGACCACGTAATGAATAAACATGGATGTCTTTATAAGCGGATGATTGCTCCTCTAGGGGCTTTCTACATTATTTGTGTCCTGCATTAAGCCACCACCTGCATCTAGCATCCAGAATTATACCTCTTTTAGATGGTCGCATTAGCGGGGTTTTACTGTATTCCTACATGGATACTCAACAAGGAAATGGCTAAGCTTTTAGCAGGTGGTAAATGTACATCGATACAATCAACAGTATATTAAAAAAAACGTGTGTGATAGAACGTACAATAAGCTCCCTCTAAACTGGACTTTTTAACTAAGTTTCAATATCCGCCTGGAGATAGATAACAGCTTAAAGCAGGGTGAAAGTCATGTAGAAAGCTTCTCTAGCTTTCTGATGCATTTCAACTTGCATTATGCAGCCACCTGGCAAAAGGTATCTAAATTCTTCTCTACTAGAAGTTCGCTTTAGAGGGGTTTTACTATATTTTAACACTATATAACTATTTCAAATATTCTATCACTTTTATTCATCAACTATAAGCAATAATGCAATTCAGCTCGCAGTGTAATAGATCTAATAACTGCTTGTCAACAGCGTAATACCACTCCGACCGCAGTGTTAAGAAAGTTCTAATTATGTCAACCAAAGCACGTGACCAGGCTACCAGATGAAGTAAATATTCATCTAATCCTAAACCCGAATTTAACCTTTGCTCAAATTTGGAGCTGGTGGAATTTTCACATCTTTCGCGATCCGATCAATCTTTTGAGAAACTATGGAGTGAATATCAAACGATTTGGATCCTGGCTACTTAACGTCTCATCTGGACACAAGCTGTTTGCAAATATGAACCAATTCGGTACGATGGTATATGGTTTAAGGCGAGGGTTCAAAAGAGTTAACCTTTTGTAAACACTATGTCTGTATAATCCTTTGCGCCATAAATAAACCTTTATATGCCTCTGTAGAGTAGGCTCAGATCAGACGTCTCATATTATGGGTCTGCCCTGTTAGCTTATGATATAATATAGATATGATTCTATGGTTTATCACATAATCTGTCGTGTGATAGTGCCGAAACAAAGTTCCGTGAATCTCAGAAATGCACTAGTGCATTTTTTTTATGCAAACGAGCTATTTGAATCTGGCTGTACCACGCTGTAAACAGTGTATTGTTCGTATTCAGGGGGCACCGCAAACACAATATTTTCTGGTATAAGCCATTGATAGCGATGTAGAGTCTGAGCATTAGAATCCATCATCTTTGAGTATACACTGTTTGTCTATATGCCATGTTTCAGGGACACTGGGCACACATGGGTTAATTACTTCGATGTTAATTTAGGTTTTTAAGAATCTAAACAGTGTCAATTTTGTTAGCCTGGTTTTGACGTCGAGTTTCTCTTTGTATCACCAGGCTGTTTGCAAATGTACAAATATGCAGACTGTCGCTATTATCTCGGCTTCACGCTTGGCAGTGGAAGTGTTAACCTATTTCTTCCTACACTATTTTTTTTTTATAACCAACCTCTTTGAATATATCTACCGAAAATACGCTTTTATTAGAGAAAATAAAAATTTCAGAATAGTATTGTTTTAAAAGCATTGTAATAAATAGAGCAATTGAGCACATGCTCTAATTATCACAATGTTTTAAAAAATGACTTTTACAGAGATGTCAAAAGGCGTCAGTATGAGAAAAAGGGTTAAACAATTATTCATATTAGCATGTATGATAATAGTGTGTTGGGAAAACAGAGAATAGTGTAACCTTGATGAAAGTCTCACATTCGAACAAAATTTGATATCCCAATGGATTACGTGCTTTCAAGTAAATGGTGAAACGACCTACATTATCATCAGAGTTGTTATAACGCATCAGGTTATGTGACGTAACTGTCATTTTTCGAATGCGAACATCCCATCATCGGAGTGTTATCTTGCATCAAATGTTCCAACACTATAGATAATGAGAGGGAAAACAATACCAAACTCCCGAATGAATACGATTGTTTACATAAAATTAGTATCATATGCTTAGAACTTTGTCATATCTATTTTCACAGGACAATGGGTATACAATGTACATTTATTCTCTTATCGTATGCTATCAGTCTGCACTTCGTAGAGGTACATGAAAGTTCAGCTTTACGTACATCTGACTCACCGCAGCAGTATCAGAAAAGCGACTCAGGGGGAAAATATGAAACTACCTTTGCAAACATTGTAGATGCAGTTGGGAAGCCGAGTAACTAAAGTTCTGGGTAGATGCCAAATGACATGTACGACACCCACCCATTTGACCCTTACGTATATTAGGTTGGTTCGTTTCAATCGCTGTCAGTATATAACATAGCCTGATTTCAAAAGCGACAAGATGAGGCCATCCAGAAGAGGTCTAATTATTCTAATTATGGGTCTGTAAGGCAGAGTGTAGCTTAATAAAGATCAATAGTAATGCAGAAAACACCTATATGATATTTCTGCATAGTGTTCCCTGCATTAAGCAACCACCTGCTTATAAGATTGTGTTAGTTCGATTGAAGCGGCCCAAGTGCTGTCAGTATAATATGATTTTAAAGAGGTCAACATTTTCGCACCGAACATCTGGACCGGCTATCCAGGAATGGTGACATATTACGTCAAACAAACATACGAACCGTGTTTGAAATATGGCCGGAATAGCTATAAAACGTGCCACTGAATACAACCTCTTGATGATTCGCTCTGAAATGAAATAACTCCCCAGACGCAGATGAATGACAGAACTTCATAATACAGTCACATTACTTCACGTTGAATTCCCAAGGGTCTGTCAAATCTGCTTCTCGTGTATAAGTATTGCAATAAAATAACAAGACAGTAAACCAGAGATTACCTTTGGGAAGAAACCTACTGTATAAGAAAAGTCACATTGACATTTTTACCACTACCTACCCTAGCGGGGCATAACATTTCACTAAAAAGTGACAAACGAGACTATTCTTGCCACTCCCCGTAGGTTAAATCCTGATTGAATGACCGTTAACGGTCTCATAGAGTTAAAACATCTTGTTGCCTTGCTTACTTTACTTCTTATTCGTAAAAGCGTATGTGAAAATGTCTACAGATGCACTGGGTGTCAGGCAACTTTGATCCTCATGAGAACGAACTGTTTAACCTTTTAATCTGCTAATTGATACTGAATCCTAATTTTCCGAATAAAAAGTTGAATAGAAAAATTGAAGAAATATTTTTGTATTACAAACAATACCGACCCTGATCATAGGGCTCTCTCAGTACACACTTGATCTGGGTATACACTGTGTGCACATTTCTTATATACCCGGTTCCCAGACATTTAGGATAAAACAGTAATTAGATTAATTTGGTTTATTTATACCAAAGTTCACTGATGAGAACAAACCATTAGGCATATAAAGCGAACAATGTTCGTCATTTTCCTGAAGGTATATAAAGTAAAAACCCTCTAAACTGGACGTTCAAATTGTATAAATAGAATTCCGGTTTAGAGGGGTTTTGCTGTACCATTATATCCAAGGGATTTGAATATTGTAATTTACCTGCATAAATGTACCATCTTCAGAACAGTATTGCCCCGCAAGAGGAGTACAAACAATTGGATATAACATACCGACATTCTGAAAGTGAGACAGCCTTCGAAAGCAAAGGTAGCAATGCGAAAAGAGAAAATTGCAGACTCGATTTTATTGAAGCTGTTCTTGAGCAGTCATTAAAAATGAAACTCTACCTCCCACCAGCACCGGCTTAAGCAGATTTCAAATTTCAAATGTAATAACATCGAAACTAATGATCCAGAAAGACCAGAAAATATAACAACACTGAGAATGAAGTACGGGCGACTTTTTACGACAGCCGCACAAGCACTTGACACCAACCATATTCGTCATTCACCGAAGTGTGTAATATAATTATGCATCCTAATCTTCAAGGAATTGTTTTTTTTTCAATATCATTGAAGTAAACAGAGAATTATATGGCGGTACAAAACATAACAACATCATAAACAAATGTTCTCAATGTAAATACATTAGGCGGCCATTTAGGAAGTGGAGGCTGAAGACTCAAATCAGTACAAGTAATGCTGATTCCATGCTGATTCCCCTAAAAAGGGTACTACGCTGATTTTTATGGTTCTCTGCTCGTTGTGGAGGAAGACATCAGGGACGTTTCTGTTTAGGGAACAGAGTGCATTGTCTCATGTACAGAATAACATTCGGGTAAACAGACCACCTAATACAAACTTTCGAGCGCTGAGGCGTGGGTGCACTTTTCTATTTATAGAAGTTTCAACCATTCTAATTTATGGGTAAGTGGACAATGGTTGTCTCAAGAAGCTCGCAGTAATCGTGTAGTGTTAGTATATACAGTAAAACCTCTCCATAACGGCCACTAAATTACATCGAGTATTAAATGTGTTAAAGGCAGGTGGCTGCTTAAAGCAAGATGAAAGTAAAACAGAACGCTCCTATAGGAGCGTTCTGTTTTACTTTCACCTTGCTTTAAGCAGCCACCTGCCCTAAATACCAACTAATTAACACAATTTAGTGGCCGTTATAGAGAGGTTTTACTGTATATGGTTATTACTTGTCTGTATAACCGCAGGTAACTACATGGTTTGTGACGCGTTTTACCTCTACGGATGGACTCGTCCTAAAGGTCACAGCTCACGGGTCAAAATCGAACTATAGAAGTATTAGATATAAGCACTAGCAACACATCATCAGACAACATGTTCGTAAGTCCTGTTCTTGGTAAACCCTTTCACAGAGGAATAGTTTAGATATATTGTATTTGAAACGTTATACATTATATATGGTAATCACAGAGTATCACTAAAAAGAAAGCTAAAAGCTTATTGAGTACCCCATAAGGTAAGTGGATGTAGTTATTAACAAGATTTACAAAATAAATTTAACAGATCCAATATGTATCATATAATTATTACATACAACGCATAATGTCTTTGAACGCGAAGAATAATAGTAAGAGATGGCGAAGAAGGGATGTAAGCGGGACTCAAATCCGGTACTTTGACTATTTTCTATTCGATGGTCTGAATAGATCGACACTCTATTTGTTGTACATGTATGTTGAGACTGAAATCGTTTTGATTGGTTTGTTTTGTCGTGTTAATTTTTCATTTTGGCAAAATTGAAAGCGTAGAACACTTTTTTCCATATTGCCTTATATCTACAAGCTCGCGCAAATCTCATTCAATGAATATATAGAATATTTTTGTTTTCATGGAGGTATGAAAAAACACTTTGTCACACTATGAAACAACGAAGCGAAGTTTTTCATACCTTCATGTAAACAAAAATATTCTATATTATCATTATAATTTAATATGACTACTGAATGTAAGACAATGTTCACAAACCGTTTGTTTATTTTCAGCATTTAATACCGATTCTTAACTGTGGACGAATACACTCGACATTCAACAAACATGTTTCAGTTCCACAATAGAATAAGGTTTCCAGATTCCAAAAATATCAACCAATGAAACAGCAGTATTTTCTATACGGCTATGTAAAGATCTATCTATGAGGAAATTTAACCCTTCGCTTGCTATTCACGTCAATATACCTACCTGTAAATAGTGAAGACCCATATGAGACAGCTCCTGCAGGAGCTGTCTCATCAGGGTCTGCACTATTTACAAATTGATTGTGCACCCAGTGCACTCCGCAGCAGTGATTGCACAGCGAAATACTTATTCACAGTGAAGATATATGTAATTATACAACAGGGCATGGGTAAAGAAGGAGAAATGTATTTAAAAATTCAGCAAGAGAAGGGTTAAACACATGAATCATCCATTTACTTTGGAATACCGTGTATACTCGTTATTCCAAAGTAAATGGATGATTCACGTGTTTAATGTTGTAGATTTATGTTCTAGAAAAGGGCATTGTTTCCATAAAACTAGATTGTACTATTCGTAAAAGAACTGGTTGACATAATTCGAACGGAAAATGAATTACTGTCATTTCTGTTTGAAATTTGCTGAGAAACAGTAACGTGTGTTGTACCAGTTTCAGTTTGGAATTTAGTCCGTCGGTGTCAACTATGGGCAAATTGGGCGCCCCAAAAAGAGGGAAGTGGGTACAGAGAAATCCGGACCTTGTTATTAGATACCAAATGTAATGCATTCATGCATCGGACGTCGGTTTATAAAGTCTCACCTGAAGGACTTTTTGTATCAACAATATACTTTTTGCAAAGGTGAACATATTAATATGTATGTGTCAAATGGCAAAGTTGCATTGTCGTATAGAAACAAACTGATTGTAACTGTTAGAGTGGGATTTATATTGTAATAATTTGATATTGTTTGTTTTCATTACTTTTGGAGAACTGTGATTGGCTGTATTTTCTTTTCATACCTCCATGAAAAAAATAGGACACGCCTTGCCGAGACTACTTACTCTTAGTATTATGTAAACAAACATGTGATTGAATTAAATTATACGTTCAAAAGCATAAACCCAAAACAATGAAATGACAAACAGGTGAATCAACAATATTCTTTTGATAACGAGCGCAATGTGTTGGTATTTGTGGTGTATTTGTGCTTCTCTGTCACCAAACATGCTACGGTAGAACCCCTCTAATGCGACCGCTTAATGGATAAGCATGGGTGTCTTTATAAGCAGGTGGTTGCTAAATTCAGGCCAAAAGTAATGCAGAAAGCTCCTAGAGGAGCTACCACCTGCATCTAGCACCAAGAATTATACATATTTTAGGTGGTCGCATTAGCGGGATTTTAATGTAATAAGCAAGTGCTGGATTGTTGAAGTCCAGACTATTCTGAAAGGCAGTACTGGTTTAGAACTGCCTGTCATTGGAACCAGTACATTTCAGGAGACTACTGTTGATGGAAGGAAGATTCCGACGTAAGTGTGTGTTTGGGTGCGACAGAAACGCCTCCGAATGTCACTGGCATTTCATAGATTATATACTATACAGCTGCATCAGCAATTGAAGGCGGGATTAAAAGTGAAAGATACGCAGTTGATACTTCGTGTATCACTTTGTAAAAGAGTATTAGCCAATCGTTTTCCCTTTTTGATGTTAGATATTTCCATTCTCATGAGAAACAAATTTCGTTGCCGATGTGACTTTTGAATTTAATTGAATTCTTCTTTTTCATTTTGAGAATCCCCAAAACATCAGCATACTCAAATAAAGGTCTTTTAAAACTAAAATAGACAGTCTCGTAAGAATTTCGATCTAACAAAAACATTTACGCATATTCTTTAGTCTGTTTCGAGAATTCGTTGTATTTGTTCCACTTGTTTATGCCAACTGCCTTCGTTAGATATGTTTGTGAAAGCCAACCTCTGATATATGCCGCTACATCATTACTGAGAGAGGGTGATTTTGGCGTGAATTAACAAGCTATTCAGTCTTTGTTTAGTTAAAGGTAACTAACCAAGATGTAGCCCATTCTGTATGTTTTACAAGTGCAGTGTCATTTGGATGTTCAACAAAAGGTAAAAACTAATACCATCAGCAAATAGTCGAATGCGTGCTTTACTATAGACCTCACATAGTATGAAATGCGTTAACTGGCTTGATGAATGTGAATGACAAACAGTGCAGATCCTGATAATAGGGAACCCCTATGAATCCTCAGATATGGGTCTACAAATGCCCGTACATGCGTGTCCCACATTTAACCCTTTCACTGCCAATGTCGCATAAATGCACCACGACAAATAGTGCAGTCCCAGATCAGACGCCGCCTTTTCAAGGCGGCGTCTGATCAGGGACCTCACTTTTCATCCCATTCTCTATTTCTATATATGTGCTTTATTCCTTTGAAATTTGCATTTATTTATCTTATTTCCTTATTGTACCGAATGATTTAACAAATTAGGATTGCAGACGACAATTAGAAATTAGGCGCCGAAAGGGTTAAGGGGTTATCATTTACACGAGCTATTATGTCATACAGTAAAATACAGATGTGGCATGTTTTAGTATTGAGTCGCTGTCTATGTACATGTATACTATTTTTACATTGCAATGAAAAAATGAATGAATGGTCGAGATCCACTGAACATTGAACAGATAATCATATCCAGATCACCGACAGCATGGCGCTTAAGTAGAGTAAAACCTCGCTAATGCGACCATATTTTCTTTTAACATAGAAGACAATAGACGTAAGTGTTTATTTAATACAGGTCAAAGTGATATGTTTTGTCCCGCGTTAACACAGCCCTTCCTAGACTATTTTCAGACCCAACCTCTTTGAATAAAGCTACCGAAACTGAGTATGTACTAGAGAAAATAAGAATTTTAGAATTTTTTAGTTTTGAAACCATTGTGATAAATAGAGAATTTGCTCCTATGGAGCAAATCTCAATTTATCGCAATGGTTTCAAGAAATGACTTTTACAGAGGAGTAAAAAAACACGTCGGTTAGAGGGAATGGGTTAAGCTACTGCCTATTTAAAGAATAAGAATTATATTTCTTTTGATTGGTTGTTTTAGCGATACTTTAGCGTAGACCCTTCGAAAGCAAAAACAGCAGCGAGAAACAGTCATTGCTTAAGAGTAGTTATTAAAAGAGGAATACTACTAATGACCCTTATATCGGCTTGAGCGGTATTCAATTTGCATAACTAAACAAGTAAAATTGACAATTCCGAAGGACTAGAAAAATATAACATCACTGATAATGAATCACGGTGCGACTTCTTGCAGCCACATGAGCACCCTTGCATTTTTCATTTCGACGGACTTTTATCGTTTTTTTGTTTCATGCTCCTCTGTGATCTAATGATTATGATTTCGATTTGCTCCTCGCTGCTGTGGATCGAATCCCATCCTAGGCATTCGCACTTTTACTTGAGGAAGTCTTCCAGCTGGTTTGCGGTAAGTCGGTGGTTCAACCCGGGCGTTCCTATGTGCAAGAAACATTTTTTTGTCCGTTCAGTGAGCTGGGCGTCGTGATATGACTAAACTACTGCGACGTAAAACCGCAATAAACATCAAACAAAATGAGTTGACGTGTTGTTGGTTTTTTAATTGGATAGAGGTTAATAACGCTCTCTGAAATGATGTCTCTCAAAGTGGCACATTTAACGCAGTTTAAACAAATAAAATGAAACTTGGATTGTTTTTCCCCTTCAAAATGCCATGTCAGAGCCTATTATTTGATTGCGTAACATCGCGTTTTGTACAGGAATAAAAACTGTAACAATTTTGCTGAAGGCATCACGCGATGTACTTAACTGCGCAAGCTAATATTTTTTATGTCGCTAATATGGTCTAAACCCCAACTTTACTGTAAAGACATAATGACTGCTTAATGTAGGATCTGGTGTACGTTTTTGACTACTTCCAATTCGATAAAGCTTTTAACCGTTTCCCTGATGAATATTCATGTAGGAAATAATGACATCATGAATATTAATATGATTATTTTACAATGGCATATGAACACATGACATATTTACTCAGGCAGACGCTATAGAATGAGATCTATATTATATCAGAAGCAAACAGAGCAGACCCTGATCAGACGGCTCCAATAGGAGCCGTCTGATCTGGGTCTACTCTGTTTGCAGATGCGTCAAAATGCGCTAACATAAGTGAAAGGGTTAAAACGCTTCCGACTGAGTGTCAAACAGCTTGGATCCTGATGGAACGCCGAGATATTCGACGTCTCATCTAAATCCAAGATGTTTGCAAATGCGAGTTAGATCGCGAATAACGCTATAGGGGTTAATACAATTTGCAACATTAATAAACAGACTACATAGACTACATTTCCAATCTGGTTTTGCTGTAATGTTCGTCGGCATGCTACGGGCGAACTGATAGTTACATTTGCAAAGAGTTTTATTAGACGCCGAGTAAATCGTTACTCTTATAACTTAAAACTACAGTAATACATCGTTTATCTGAAACTTTGTTAAAGACAATTTGGGAACGGTTTATGTACGTGACTGCTTAACCCTTTTCTTGCTGAATTTTAAAATACCTGTCTCCTTCTTTACCCATGCCCTGTTGTATAATGAAATATATCTCCACTGTGTACAAGTATTTCGCTGTGCAATTACTGCTGTGGAGTGCACTGGTTGCACAATCAACTTGTAAATAGTGCAGACCCAGATGAGACAGCCCCTGCAGGAGCTGTCTCATCTGGGTCTTCACTATTTACATGTAGGTATATTGACGTGAATAACAATCGAAGGGTTAATGCAGGGGGAATACATGCTGAAAGCCACCGAAGGAGCTTTCTGCATGATGTTCAACCTGCAATTAAGAGGCCATCCGTATTAAAGATCGACAACGATACTTATTTGAGTGTTCGAATGAGAGATGTTAGACTGTATAACTTGTGTAGTATTATATTATACACGTTTCTTGTGACTACGGGTAGTTGTCAAGAAGCCTTAACGTCGTTCGATTATCATTTATCTTTAAAGAACTAGCTGCCAGGAGCCAGATCAATTTGTTTGCATGCAGTGGCGGGAATGTAAAATGAATTATCTAATACAGATTAGTGTAAACCATTTCCCTCATATAAACGTGTTTTCACGCATTTGCAGAGTAGACCCTGACCAGACGGCTCCTATAAAAGCCGTTTGATCAGGATCTGCTTATTTTCTAATTGAATCTATCTCTCTGTCTATCTTCCATAAAGTCAAACCCCTTACGGGAACATAGACTGATGCGCGTCACGACATACAGTTAGACGGAAATAAACAAATAAATAAACACTGAGTATCTACAGTGTTAGCAAAGATTAAAATACTTCTCCATTCGATTACGGTGAGGCATGATCAATTTGACTGACAGCCAAGCTGAATGATGCAGTTGAAAGATCAGTGATGCCTGGTGGTAACGCATTCCAGTGTACTATTGTGCGGGGAAAAAAAAGAAAATGTGTAGTAATCTGAGTTTGTTTGGATCAAGAAGTATGCTTGATGGTGTGATGATCTTACATGTCTTGAGTTTTCAGTAAGGTAATTTTGATGTGGTATTGCTACATTTGAGTTTACTATGTTGTGGAACATGACGAGTATCTGGTCAATCCTGCGAAGGTCAAGACGTCTCCACTAAAGTGATAGAAGCATGTCAGTGACACTTGCAGTTCTGATGTAGTTTTTTGTCACACATTGTGTAGATCGCCTCTGGACAGTTTCTGGCTGTTGGGGCCCATACTGCTGAACAATAATTCTAGTTGTGGTCTGATTAAAGTTTTTAAGCAATTGATTTTATTTGCTGGAAGTTGACTTTAATATTTCGTATGAGGAAACCGAATGTCTGATTTGCTTTTTATTGTTATGTCATCTCTGTGCGTGTTCCATGTCAAGTCATTTGAAATGGTAATACCAAGATATTTTTCTGCAGGAACAGATTCTAGTATAGTGTTGTGGAGAGTGTATGATGTGGCCAAATGTTGTTTACGTCTTGTGACACGGATGACTTTGCTCTTGGATGGATTGACGTGCATATCCCATTTCTGCCCCTAGTCATCAAGGAATATGAGGTCATTTTGTAGAGTCTGTGTTTGTTGTGCTGTTGTCAGAGAGAAAGACAGCAGTGTCATCTGCGAAAAGGCGTACAGTAGTGGCAATGTTATTCGGAAATAGGAGAGGACCCATCACCGAGATGGCATTAGCGTTTGAGTCATTTACAAGTACAGTCTGTGATCTGTTATCCATGTAAGAGAAGATACGTTTATTTACACTGTTTGTCTTGGGGATGGAATAAGTGTGAGGTTGGGCGCCCATAAACCGGTTTACCGCCCGAGTGACTTTTGTCACTGACCGTTCCAAGGCGGTACTTCCATCTTCCCCCTATTGTATGTTTGTTTTGTCTTTGTGCGTCTCTTGATGTTTTTATAGTTATGTACATTTGCTGTTTCCTTGTGTTGCTTTTCGGGCGACTGTTTGTTCTGTATGTGGTGTTTCCTGCATGACTCTTTTTTGTACTTTTGTCCTCTGATTACATAATAGTGAAGTTTGTAGAGCGGAATTTCATGGTTAACTGTATCGAAAAAGTTGTTAAAGTCTAAGAGGATTAGGTCAGTCTCTTGCTTCTGGTTCACATTTTTGCATAAGGTCTTCTACAAGCATTAGCAGTTGAGTTTGGCAGGATCATTTCTCCCTGAATCCATGCTGTAGTTCGAAGAAGAGATTAGAATCAGTAAAGTGCTTTGGTGGTAGACGACGATACAATATGGTCAAGTGTTTGGCACAGTATACATGTTAGAGAAATCGGAGGGATTAGACTTTAGTCCTTTTGTGAAAAGGAACAACATTTGCAATTTTCAACTGCTCAGGTATATTGCCAGATTCCAGATATTTCGTAAAGAGGATTTGCAGTATTGGAGAAACTTCCTGACAAATGTTTTTCAGTACCATTTGTTCATTTCATCTGGGCCAGCTGCTTTATGAGGATTTAGGTTATTTAGCAGGACTTCTATACCATTTTGTAATATTATCCATCTGGCTGTGTTTGCTGTAGCTGTCAGTTTTAACAGATGATTTTGCGTTTCATGTGTTTTGCACTTTCATTTAGGCTAGTTGATGGAGAGAAAGTGGATAATTTGTGTTAAAAAAGATCTGAACTGTTCATTGAGTATTTCGTTTTTTTCAGTGTCCTGTGTTTAAGTTCTGTTTGCTTTGTTCAGTGCGTCTAACCTTGTTGCGTATTGTCTAGAATGCTTTTCAAACGAGAATGCAGTCTTTTCGTAAGTGGGTACTTGAAATAATTTGAACATTTAGGAAATCTTCCAGGTAATTTGCATAGGCTATTTTGGTTTCTTTCCAGTTCATATGTTTTAAATTTAAATACTTGTCCTTAAGTGTGTTGTCACTTCCTGTTTTTCATACTTTTTATAGGCTTAATCTCCTCTCCGATACAGTCTTTTAACCCTTCGCTTACTGTATTTTAAAATACACTTCTCCTTCTTCACCCATATCCTGTTGTATAATTACATATATCTTCACTGTGTACAAGTATTGCGCTGTGCAATCACTGCTGTGGAGTGCACTGGTTGTACAATCAACTTTTAAATAGTGCAGACCCTGATGAGACAGCTCCTGCAGGAGCTGTCTCATCTGGGTCTTCACTATTTACAGGTATGTATATTGACGCGAATAGCAAGCGAAGGGTTAAGATCTACTTTTATCCAGGGCAAATTATTATTTTGAGGTCGCATATCGAGTTTGAATATATACTTGGATACCTTTGTTAATTTCATGTATAAATAACTGCCATATCTGCTGAACAGACTTTGTATCATAGGAACAGGTATCAACCATATTCTGATGGAATGCAGAGACATGTTCTCTAAGGCCATCCCAATTTGCACATTTGTAAAGGGGGAGCGGTTCGTGGTTTATGTGATTTCCCCGGTGTAGTCATACTTGTTTGTATAAGAACGGTGTTATGATCACTAATACCAGGGATTACCGTTGCTCTCTGTGCCACTGCTGGGTTGTTTGTCAGGAATACATCAAGAATATGATTGTTTCTCTGGGTTCTTGGACCATCTGTGTGAGGTAATAGTCATAGAGAATGTCGATAAAAGATCTATAGAATGTTGGGTATTTACAATCTGTGCTAGGTATTAAGTTTTGCCAGTCAGTTTTTGGCATATTAAAATCACCTCCTATCCATACATTGGAGTTTGTTTACTTCCAGTTTGAGAAACCATCACCCGATGATCAACAGCTTGTGGACCCTGAAGAAATACCGATTTGCTTGACGTCTAATCTGGATATTATCTGCCTGTTTGCATATGAAGGTCAACTCATGCATAGAATGAGAAGTCTTATCGACATATCATGCAACGGTTTATTACTCCTGAATGGTTTGAATTTCCATTAACTTCATGGATGATCATGAATAAGTTAGATACAAAACTATTCTATGATCATTCTGAATAGCGTATAAACGGCTAGAAGCGCAACGCATGGCTATAAAAGTGTAATGCCCGAGCAACTCTTTATTTGTTTCATGATGACGTGCATGTATAAATTACATTAACCCGTAGCATGCTAACTCGGACCTGACTCACATTCGCGAACAGCTTGGATCCAGATGAGACGTCGAGTCACTCTCATTAAGATCAAAGCTGTTTAACACATGATTAGTAGTTTCTCAAATGATTCAACAACTCGGAAGTCAGTACAGTACAAAGATAATCAGAACAGAGGTTGAGTAGGAATTTGTCTTCAGCATGAGCTGAGTTAAGCTGGTGACACATTCATAATGCATAGGAGGAATGGAGCATACTAAAACAAAATAGTTTATTAATGAAACAAAACGCTCCAGTGAAAGTAAATGTATAAATAATTTCATGGTATAATCCCTCTGGAGATACCTGTTTATGAATACACTTAGATGTATTTAAGCAAATGGTTGTTTAATGTACAATGAAAGCAATAGTGAAAGCTCCAGCAAAGGGCCTGCATAAGTTTCGTCAATCATTAAGTTGCCACCTGCATATAGCTATTTACTCCACTCCATGAATACGCCTTTGATAACAGAGTAGACCCATATCAACGGCTCGTGAACAGGATCTGCTATGTATGTCTTGTGTTCATGTAATTATAGAAAACAAACCTTATTGCTATCCAAGATGTCATTACTGCTTGCATGGATAAAAATGGAGTAAAGCCTGAAGAATTAAATAATTACAGTAAAACCTCTCTATAACGACCACTAAATTGTATTAATTTGTTCGTATTTAGGGCAGGTGACTGCTTAAAGCAAGGTGAATGTAAAACAGAACGCTCCTATAGGAGCGTTCTGTTTTACTTTCACCTTGCTTTAAGCAGCCACATTCTTTTAACACATAATAATTGATGTAATTTAGTGGTCGTTATAGAGAGGTTTTACTGTATCGTGTTGGTTGTGCGAGTTTACTGTTACAGTAAAATCCCTCTTAACCGGAATGCCAATAGAAAAGAATTTAGATATTTTAGGCAGGTGGCTGCTTAATGCATGAATGCCACCCTGCATTAACCCATTCCCTCCTAGACTATTTGAGACCAAGCCTCTTTGAATAAATCTACCGAAAAAGAACATCAACTATAGAACAGGAGACGTTTAGAATTATGTAGTTCTGAAATCATTGTGATTTTCTCCTGAACGCTCTATTTATCACAATCGTTTCAAATTGTGACTTTTACAGAGGCGCCAAAATGCGTCACTAGGGGAAATGTGTTAGCTGCCACCAGTGGACGGATCCATTCCTGCTCAGTTTGCTTATATAATTACTAATTCTATAAATACATCCAACATCAAAACGTCCTGTGTATATACAGTAAAACCCCTCTAATGCGACCACTACAAAGGGGCAATATTCTGTGTAACAGAGGCAGATGGTAGCTAAATGCAGGACGAAAGTTATGCAGAAGGCTTTCTGTATAATGTTCGTCCTGCATTAAGCAACTACCTGCTTATTAAGACAGCTATGTTTTTTTATGTGGTCGCATCAGAGGGGTTCTACTGTATGTCATAATACAATTTCAGCTAATATATATTCACGATGTGGTTAATTTTATATCAATATTTAACAGGAAAAGAGTTAACTCAGTCTCATAAAACTGTGTACAGTAAAACCTCTCTATAGCGACCACTAAATTGTGTTAATTGGTTGGTATTTAGGGCAGGTGGCTGCTTAAATCAATAGGAGCGTTCTGTTTTACTTTCACCTTGCTTTAAGCAGTCACATGCCTTTAACACAAACTAATTGATGTAATTTAGTGGTCGTTATAGAAAAGTTTTACTGTATATTGCTTTTGTGACCAGAGAACATTGTATGTGTGTTATCCAATACGTATAATGGGAACCACCCTTTTAAGATTACAGAAACAGTTTTTATATCATTTAATCAATGAATCACATTTGTCTAAACGAACAACTCAATTTCAGGGACTAGCTCTTTCGCTGCAATTGACGAGTGTGCAATTACTATTTTAAACAGTTTGGTTCAAGATGAGATGTCTGGTATATCGGTGGCTTATCAGGTTTCAAACTTCACACACACTGAATATGCATCTCTTAAACGATAATGACGAACACGGGAACGATTTACCGCTAGCTAGTGTGCAAATATTCGCCACTAGTGTGCAAAGATTGGCCTATGACGTGCACATATATGTCGATATCGTGCAAAGATTCCCAGCTAGCTAGCATGCAAAGATTCACCACCAGCTACCGTGAACATATGTGCCGATGGCATGCAAAGGTCCACTGACGAACAAGGTTTATTTTTACATGTTAAGCACGTTATTGAATTTGGTATAGTAATTACAAAGTGTAATGTTGTTACACAATACATCAGAGATCCGCATTACTAAATATCAGACAACAGAAATTATCGACAGTTCTCACACCATACGGAAATCGCAAATTTAAGTTACGACCATCGTGTTTTAAATTTACCTACGATGCAGGGTCTAGATTAGAAGCATAAATTAAAACATTTTCAAGGATCACCTTTTAATTTCTCCATAAAACCCTATGATGCGACCGCTCTTTTGAATCGACCCGGGGAGACGATTCTAAAGAGTGGTTATAGCATAGGGTATAGTGGAGTAATTATAAATTGAGTACATGTACTTGAGTACGCACGTTTATCAGGTGCTGTGTATTATGTCTGTAGATATTAACCCTTTCGGCGCCAAATTTTTAATTGTCGTCTGCAATCCAACTTTGTTAAATCATACAGTAAAATAAGGAAATGAGATAAATAAATGCAAATTTCAAAGGAATAAAGCACATATATAGAACTGGAGATTGAGACAAATAGTGAAGTCCCTGATCAGACGCCGCCTTGAAAAGGCGGCGTCTGATCTGGGACTGCACTATTTGTCGTGGTGGATTTACTCGACTGTGGCGGTGAAAGGGTTAATGATTGCACACTAGGATGTGCGATGTCTTTGACTAAGCGAGTGGAAGCGATAGTCGTGAAATTGTGTTAACCCTTGCATTGCGGGGAACGAGTCACTTTTGTCCTTTGCAAATAGTGCAGATCAAGATGAGAGGGATCCTAGAGGAACTCTCTTATCTGGGTCTACACTGGCTGTCATTTTATAGCTTTCTCTATAAAATATTCCAAAACATTCCCTATAAGCTTGACTTATTTGAAGTTTGGTATAGTCCATTCGAAATTTCAGCATTGCAAGAGTTAGATATGATCATTGTGGTAACAAGATCATTGTGGTAATAAGATCACATTTGTAACAAAATCATTGTGGTAATGCGATCATTGTGGTAATGAGTATATTATGGTAATACGACCATTGCGTTAGTAAGAATATTATGGTAATAAGAGCATTGCGGTAATAAGAATATTATGGTGATACGATCATTTTGGTAATACGATTATTATGGTAATAAGAATATTGTAGTAATAATGGCGTTGTGTTTATATGATCGTTGTTGTAATACGATAATTGTGATAATAGTATTACGATCATTTTGGTCATATGATCATTGCGGTAATAAGATCATTTTATGGTTAAACAATCATTGTGGTAATAGGATCGTTGTTGTATACATTTGTACGATCGTTGTGGTAATACGACCGTTGTGGTAATACGATATTTGTAACGATACGATATTTAGCTATACAGACCAAGCCTGGTATATGTACGGTAAATATATATAAAGCGGCCACCTTAACGATACTAATAGAATCAAGCATGGGTTTTGTTAAAGACGGGGGTTCCTATACCCGAGATTGGTCGTTCCAGTCGGAAACGAGCTTTAGCTGGTTTCCGACAGGAACAGACCAACCGAGGCTTTAGAAACCACCAGCTTTAACAAAATCCATGCTTGATTATTTTTCTCGCTGAAATACGCCCTAAAACCAAGTAAATGAACGGATTTTGTGAAGTACTACTTTACATTGCGTAATACGACTTCCATATCTAATAGCAACAGAATGCAGCATAAAAGCGTGACACCAAATGACGTCATTTGTTATGATAACCACAAACGTTTTGGCGTAAAATATAATTGACTGAGTGACTACAATACAACGTCTTCGGTTAGTTAAATATGCTTTAAAAATGTTTATATGATAAATAGAATTTCATATTTGTGCTAATTACTTATATTAATTTTAATTTATAATGTTGTTGCCTATAGAAATGTTGGTAGAATTCTGTAAGAGTTACACTAGACAAGGGGTGTTCCAGATAAGGATTTCTAGTACTGCTATTTTAGTAACTCAGCTTATCTAGCACGTCTGAGAAGCGAGAAATTAATATCTAGGCATGAAAGGCAGGCGGTGGCTGAATGCAGGGCGACCGTTATGTAGAAGCTTTCTAGCACCAATCTGTTTATAAAGACGCCAATGTCTAATCAGTTGGCGTTTTAGAGAGCGTTTACTGTAATGGAGAATCGCCGTTCAGTTTCATATTTCATCATGTATGAAAATCAAACATTAACACAAACAATGCATTCAAGCATTGACTGATTTACTACATGCGGCTTTAGTTTGACAGTGGCATATGTTGGCTTCTTCATAGGCCGCCTGACCGGGGTCTGTTCTGTGTGCTAATCGAATCATATATATTTTATTCTACACTTTCTGACATGACCAAACAATCTTGTATTCATGCAACCATAAAGTCAATTTATAAATACTAATGGCCCCGAGGTTATAAAACGTTTTGCTTAAGTCTGAGATCATTCTCAAGCATCTGATTGGTTAGATTCTGAGCTTGCTTAGAATCTGACCAATCAGATACTTGAGAATTATCTCAGACTCAGACTAAGAAGTTTTATAACCTTGGGTGTCATGATTTTATTAGTTAATAACGCTTTTGAGTTTTGGCAACAGTTATCTGTTAAAACAGAACGAAAATAGTCAATCTGTCACAGTGAGTTCAATCTACAATGTATAACCCTAAGGGCCATAAAAGCTGGCATTGCCTACTAATTAATTGCAACTGGCCAATTACAGTTCGATTATCCTTTTGGTGAAAGAGATAAAAAAAAAAAAGTGTTTTTCTATAATTCTGATTGACATGTACATTATGTATCAATAAAACATCGTTCCTATACAGGTGAACTGTTTCTGAAGTTGCAACTCACAGGAATGCTAAATGTATTAAAGACCGGTGGCAGCATTCTGCATGATGACATGATGGCATGATTAGAGAAACTGTACAAATGAACTTTTCGCATGACGTTCATTTTACATTACATGTATTCATATCTATAAATAAATTCATTATGCAATGAAAAACATAATTACTCTCATAATCTCAATCTGGCTTTATTGTACAATATCAACGTTTATTTTGAATGTACGATTGCATGAGTTTAACCCATTGGCCGCATTATGTGGCGTTTGATCAGAGTTTACACTGTTTGCCTACGTCCCATATATGGGATCGTTGGAGCAAATGGGTTAATAAAGGTATAATGAATGTCACTTAATTGGCCCTGAAGGGCCCGCGCAATTAGTGATGGGGGAAATTTGCTTTGGTACTGGAGCCGGAATGTTTTTGTTTTTACCGTTATATAAATCGCAACATCACCACCATCCACATTTTTCCTATCCGGAACAAGATTGTCGTGTTCGGTATCACAATATAAAATATTTTTAGCAACACGAAACAATGCCTCTGATTCGTACCAACTATTTACAACTTGCAATTTGGGCAGATGCATTTTGACATGTGTACCACCGTAATAGTGTGTATCGCGACTTAAGCAGAGGTCAACTTTACCGACTTCCAACATCGCATAATTCCATTCGGCTCAGGACCGAACTCGCCCCTGTCCAACGCGCCCCTGTCCATGCTAAATTTATACCAATCGTTTCAAAACTTCACAATTCTTATTTTTCTTATTTCTCTATTAAATACTACTTTCCAGGTTATTGATGCAAAGGGGTAGATTTCAAAAATAGCCTATGAGGTAATGGGTTTAAACAATAAACACCATGTAAACAGTAAACTCATTGAACTTTCATACCAGTTTCTGATAAACACAAGTTGAAAGTCAAACAAATACATCCACAAGATTTTCCTTGATTTCAAACTGCACTGAATGCCCAGCTGCCAATTTGTCTAAGTTATGATCACTCAATACAGGTTTTACTGTATAGCTTTCATTTTACCGTGTATATCATGTACACATGTAAATGTATCTTATTTTATTGTATGACAGAATTAAACCAAGACAACTTATTATTATGTGACCTTACTTTCCGAATCACCTCCACCTATGTAGGAGACACGTTTTGATATACTTGTGCTAAATACGGTAATTGCTCTTAAGAGGCAACTGCTCCATTTATAACAATGGTTTCATTTACACACTTCTTATTGTTCCCATTCCTCTAGTAAATGCTTCTTTTCAATTTATTGATGCAAGATTTAACAAATGAGGTAATGGATTAAAACGCAATTTAAGGAGTCAAATCATTTGCCTTTCATACTGGTCGGTGTTAAACGCATGTTTAATATCAGAACAAAACACCAAAAAAAATTCCTGCATTTCAATCTGCATTTAATGCCCACTTCTAGTACTGTTATTTTTCCTAATGTTATAATCACCCGATAAAGGTTTTTACTGTATAGCTTTTATCTCACTATGTCTACATTACGTACACCTGTAAATATTTCTTATATTATTTTATGTCAGAATTAAACGAGACAACTGAGCATTATGTGACCTACGTCACTTTACTTCAAGTATCGCCTCGTACCAATGTAAGAGTCACTTTTCTAATCAATTGTGATAAATAGAACATTTGCCCCGAAGAAGCAAATGCTCCATTTATCACAATGGTTTCAAATCCACACACTTCATATTTTCCCCAATCTCTAGTAAATGCTCCTTTCAGTTTATTTATTGCAAATATTTAAATTTTTAAAAGTAGCTAATTTGATAATGAGATAAAACACCATGTAAGCAGTGAAACCATTTGCCTTTCATACTAGTTGGAGTTAAACACATGTTGAAAAACATACCAAAATTTCCACAATATTTTCTGCATTTTAAGCTTCATTTAATGCCCACTTCCACTTACTTACCAACTGTCAATTTTACTTAAAATATGACCACTCAGTAAATTTTTTACTGTGTAGCTTTTATTTCACTGTCTACATCATGTACACATGTAAATATCTCTTATGTTATTGTATGACAGATTTAAACTGAGACAAGTTATTATTGTTATTGTGTCACCTTACTTTAGGAATAGCCAGTATTGCCATAATGTATGAAGTTTTAAGGTTATTGCACTTTCTTACATTTAAATACACCCTCTCTAAACCGGACATATATTTAACAGTAAGTTGCACTTTCAAAACAGGTGACTGCTTAATGCCAAAAACAACCCCTGCAGGAACTTCTTCAATCAGTTATCCTGCAATCAGCACTGCACAGTCACTCCCTAAAAAGTATGATAAAAATTATTGTTGCAACTATGCGTTCGGTTGCTGATCCTCTTTTTTCAAAACATGTACGCTTTAAAGACGATGATTTAAAAAATATAGTGAATGGTTTGATGCTGAATGCAGACACGCTATAAAAGTGTACCTCCGTGCTTTACACAGTTACAACAGTAAGCCATCGCCTGAGAATAGAATAATATTATGCGAAAGCAAAAAATCATACAAGAAATTAATTTCTCGTAAGAGTTATAATTTTAATAACATGAACGTTTACGCCATTCTGAGCCGAAAGAGTTTTGGTCGCTCTTCCGGAAGAGGTCACATGCTACTAACGAAATAAGCGTAGACGAGTTTATTTTAATTATTTTAAACAATGATGGATTCTTCTACACAAACTGTAAATGAGGAAGCAGAGTTGTTTTGCTCTAACCATGATTTTGACAATCCTAATTGCAATATTGATGAACTTAATTGTTATATTACTGTTAAGGAAATTTTAGCAGTTGTTAAAAAACGCAATTCACATAAAGCGGCAGGGGCTGATATTCTACTGAATTCATACTTTATTGAATCCATTGATATTATAGCTTCACACTTGTGCGATTCTTTCAATTGATTTTATCCAGACTCATGGACCCAGGACACAGTTATTCCATTATATAAAAAGAGTGATCGTGAAAACCCATCCAAATACAGGGGTATTACATTGATTAGCTGCTTTGCTGAAATATTTGCAGGGGTCTTAAATATAGAGGATCTTACATGAGTGTTCATTACACATTGTTTTTATGAAACGAGTTTACTATAATGATATGACACGAGCTTTAGCGAGTATCATATTCATAATAGTAAACGAATAATAAACGAGATTCCTTACAAACAGCGCAGTAATACAAGGGAATGCCCACATGGAGCGCTATGATTTGCTGACGCTTACATGAGCGCTACGATTGGCAAACGATTGCTAATTTGCATAAACATGCACTAGTGCATTTCCGCTATTTACGGCACTCAGTTACGGCACTCGCACAAGGTAGACTATGTGATAAAACAGGGTTTCAGCATGGTGCGAGGAAAATAATATCATATCAGATGCACAGTTCGGCTTTAGATCGGATCGGTCAACTGTAGACGCGGTGTTTATTCTTCACGCTATTGTACTGAATACGATAGCGTCTAATAAACGTTTGTACTGCGCTTTCGTCGATTTAAAGAGGGCATTCGATTGTATAAATAGAAATTATTTGTGGTTCAAGTTATATAAGTTGGGTCTTAACGGTAAACTTTTACGTGTTTTAAAGGATATGTACGATAAAGTCAAGACATGTATTAGAAAAGGAAATACTTATTCTGAGATCTACGATAATTATACTGGACTCATGCAAGGGGGGATAATCTCGCCCATAATGTTTGTCCTTTTTCTTGAGGATTTAGAGTTAAATTTGCAAGATCCAGATCTTATAGGAATAAGTATAGATGATAATATGCTTGCAATTTTACTTTTTGCCGATGACATTGTTATCTTTGGTAGCTCGCCACATGACTTGCAATATAAATTAAATGAATACTGCGAAACTTGGGGATTAACAGTAAATTGCTCGAAAATTAGTAATGGTGTTTAGTAAAAGGGGTGGTTTAAATGAAAATGAAAATTGGTCGTACGGGGTGAGATTTTAGAAACAGTAAGTGACTTTAACTACCTTGGGAAGGTTTTCAACTACACTGGGAGCTTTGTTTTAAATCAAGCGTTTATAGTATGCAAACTATTCCTCCGTACCTTCAATGTCATAGTAGCAAAAGACTTGACAACAAACTATACAGTCAGTTTATTTCAGCTTACTTTGCATTTATAAACCTTATTTCAATATTTACTAGCATTTCACTCTGCAATAATTACTTTGAAATTTATGAGCCATACACGATGTCAAAACTTTCGAAATTATGCCATTAGATTTTTCCAAAACTCCCTACTTCAAACAGACCGTCTGCATTTCGAAAATATCAACAAAAGACAGTTACATCCATATTATATTCATACAGTTAACAATTTATAACTCTATTACACAATCTTCCCAGCATTTCGTTTGCCCGCGCTCTCTGTTGCTGCCTCTGCAGCAACTTTTGTACTTGTATTTCAATGATGATGGGATTTTCTCATTACTGTGATTGAACATACCACAACATAAACACAATATAATACCAGCTTAGAAGCTTATATTTCACTAACATCTACTTATTATTTTCAGTAGCTTCGAACCTCGATGGTCAGGTCAAATGAACGGTACAATTCAGATTTAAAGTAGTTGAAAAAATGTAAAATGAGCTATTCTAGAATATCAAAAAAGGAGACGGTACTAGAAATATGGAAAAGTGACTAAGGTCTCACTAGGAATAGGAAAACTGGTGATACTAATAATAGTGTTTTGGTGAATTGTTCTAGAAAAGGTTAAACTACAGTAAAACTTCTCTATAACTAAATTACATCAAGTATTTTGTGTTAAAGGCAAGTTCCTGCTTACAGCAAGATGAACGTAAAACAGAAGGCTCCTATAGGAGCGTTCTGTTTTACTTTCACCTTGCTTTAAATAGCCACCTGCCCTATATACAAGTTAATTAACACAATTTAATGGTCGTTATAGAGAGGTTGTACTGTAGTTATTTCTTCAAACTATAATGGAACAGTTTATTTTTATTAGAACGTGATCATCAAAAAGAGGTCTAATTACGGTTATGCAGGACAGGTGGTATATCAATACAAGACAAAAGTAATGCAGAACGCTTTAGTATTTTGTTTACATTACTTTTGCCCTGCATTAAGGAACCACCTGTTCTGTGCTCAATCAATTTAAAGTCGCTTCTACTGAAAAAGATAAAACTGCAGTAAAATGCCGCTAAAGCGACGGCCAGATATAGGTCTGATTATGGATCATAAATACAGGTGTTTGTTTCATGCTGGACACAAGTTATGTAAAACTATCAGCGCTTTATGCAATAATTTCTTACTGCGTGAAGCAACAACCACCTGTTAACCATTTACACCATAAATACGCCCTTCTATGCTTTCAAATAGAGTAGACCCGGATCAGACGACTCCGTCTGAGCAGGGTCTGTTCTGTTTGCCTATAATATAATATAGATATGACTCTAGAGTATCTGCCATGGCCAAAACAAAATAATAATCAAGACGTGATTATTTCTAACATGTATATTCATGGAGGAAAGGGTTAAATGTCATTGCAGTGAATCATTTGCCGCTTCACACGGAGTCTCCCAGATCAGACGGCTCCTATCCAGCCGACTATTCAGGGTCTGTTTTGCTTGCCTATGAACTAATATAAATCTGATACTTCAGATTCTGCAAATAGCCAAACATCCCCTTGTTCATACGGCCTTTTGAAAATGAAGGTTATTGATATTCATGCGTATATTATTTCTCACATGCCTATACATCGAGTAAGGTGTTAAGCAATTTCTCTAGGAATACGACAGGGAGAGCGAATCTACAAAGTTATTAGGAAAACATGTTCTTTGTCGGCTGTTGTAAAATAACGACTGACGACCTAGATATGTAGTTTAAATCTTCTCTTGCTGAATTTTAAAATACATTTCTCCTTCCTTACCCATGCCCTGTTGTATAATTACATATATCTTCACTGTGTACAAGTATTTGGCTGTGTTATCACTGCTGTGGAGTGCACTGGTTGCAAAATCAACATGTAAATAGTGCAGACCCTGATGAGACAGCTCCTGCAGGAGCTGTCTCATCTGGGTCTCCACTATTTACAGGTAGGTATATTGACGTGAATAGCAAGCGAAGGGTTAAAAAACTGATCTAACAATGTTAAGGGGACGTTATAGCGTGACCTAGAATGCGTGTTGTAACTGTCTGGTACTTGAATGATCTTATGTTAAATGAAGAAACAAAACGATATTATCCCATAGGGGAAATCCTTGAATCTTAAGACTCGTCTTTATTAACAAATCTTTTCAATTGAAAAAATCAGAGAATTCTTTTGGGGGAAATTAGTGGGAAAAAGAGAAAATTAATTGACAGTATTGGTCCCCAAATGTCACTGGAAAAGCGTAATGTTCCGTAGAAAACTGACATGCGAAACTATCTTGTAAAAAGTAATCTCCCAATACGGCCAGCGTATTATAAAAACTTAGTAATGTGTTTTTGTTGTAACACATTTAAATCAACTGCTCGGTGATTTCAGACAAACAGCACGACAGGCGACTGCTTAATGCCAAAAGAAAACATAAAAGCTAACAATGAGAATTGTCCTCTGATTTCGACAAGCCCTAAGCTTCGATATAATTATGGCATTTTTTCATCTGATGTCAAAATGCATTTGTAGATACAGCTGGGACCAAAGAAAATGCAGTAAAACCTCTCTATATCGGCCACTAAATTACATAAAACATTTGTGTTAAATGCAGGTGGCTGCTTAAAACAAGGTGAAAGTAAAACAGAACGCTCCTGTAGGAGCGTTCTGTTTTACTTTCACCTTGCTTTAAGCAGCCAACTGCCCTAAATACCAACTAATTAAAACAATTCAGTGGCTGTTATAGACAGGTTTTACTGTTCTTGAGATAACAAAGGTCGAGTCATCCGAATTCTGATCCGAACAATTGCCCAAGTCCATATGTTAATGCAGGTCTAAGTAATGCTGAAAGGTGCCACACGTGTTTCTAGATATGCGTAATGAAACATTTTAGAACAATCCTGTATCGTAAATATTGGAAGGTCCAAACTTTTACTTCGAGTTTACCCGGGTTCGAGTTATCCGAGTTGGGTTTGTTCTCCAACTGTACATATATATAGATATATATATATTTCTGACACACATATTGATTTGAGACTGTTTTACAGCTGTCTACGTATTGAGACCATATACATCGGTTGATTATATTTCAACTGAATTCATCTATCTATTGGTCTGCGACGTGATTTTCGGATTTTCAGTAAGACGCTGTATAATGTTATCCCCTGCTTCTCTCGGGTAGTTATACAACCATGGTCTAGGACGGACGCCATGTGGGTCCTTTGTGATAGGAACCGTCACGCTACTTCTAATCTGGATCTTTTCTGCTAAAAGTGTCACCCTGTGCGGGAATGTCTGCCAATACTCCAACGAATGCCAAGTAAAGAGGCGTCTCGTTAGATCCAACAACTGTCATAAATTGTTTATATATCTGTGCTTTGTTCCTTTGAAGTTTACATTTATTTATATCATTTCCTTATTTACCGAATGATTTAACAAAAAATGGATTGCAGACGACAATTAGAAATTTGGCGCCAAAAGGGTTCACTGTTAGTTGAACTCTTTCACTACCGATCTTTCAGAGTGGAATGGTCCAT
The DNA here is from genome assembly GCA_963576725.1 of Azorinus chamasolen. Lineage (NCBI taxonomy): Eukaryota > Metazoa > Mollusca > Bivalvia > Cardiida > Solecurtidae > Azorinus > Azorinus chamasolen. The sequence goes on from OY755240.1 coordinate 5,978,762, forward strand.
CATTGTGTTTGATGGAGTACATGCAGTATGGAAGGGTAAACTTTGCGAGAGAGGTTTGAATGACAAACAGTGCAGACCCTGAATAGAGGGATCCTCTAGTGTTCTACACTGTTTGCAGATGACAGTGCACTCGCTTACCCCAATCAAAGGGTTAAACTACATTCTGATACCGTTTGAATGTTTACAACAAAAAATATAAATGCGTGTTTATTCAAACAGAACTATTTAATTGTTAACATACATTTTGATATAAATGGGAGTTTAAGGTGATTATGAAATGCATTCAGGAAACCACTTCTGCACTGAAACAATATATGTAATTGTATCCTGCCAAAGTGGAATCGCCTTAAAGCTCCATAAAGGACGATGCACGCTCTATGTGACACTTGATTAATGTGATCACACTAAGGCACATATCAATAATTTACAACGTATGTTCATGGACAAAGGGGTATTTCAAAACGTTTGCTCTGAAATATAGGGAATATCTAGTTGTTGTGTGCTTTGTCTGCGTCGGATCTGTTGTTATCCTTTCTCCTGGTACTCGGGACCTGATTGTCATTTGCAAATAATATAGTTACAGATGAGATCAATAGTTTTTCAAATATTTGAACGAATCGGAAATATTCAATATTTCAGCTGACACAATTTTGAGTAATTACTTTTTTCACACCGGATAAGGGTTAATACAATATTTGATAAGTTCTAGTTCTGTACTGTTTGTACATGTCCAAATATCTCCCTACCATTGTGGACATATATGCTTTATCTGTACCAGACTCTCATTCCAATGCTGTTCCTAAATTTATGAAATTTGATTAAATATAGTCATTACTGAACGCATGGTCAAATTATTCAGACAAAGTCCGATGAACTGTAGAACCAACAGACAAGCGAACGGACGGACACAATAGTTACACAGAATGACGATTAAGTATCCGATACACTATCTCATGATTTGCCATTCTATATGTGACACAAGTAAATTGTTCTTCTATGCTATTCTTCTAGTTTAGCCAGCATTGTACATTAACGGAGTCACAATAGTTTACGAAAGGGATGCGATATCCACAGACACGTGAACAGAGACAAATCAGTTGAACGATCTGACTTTACAATGATTTAATAAGCATGGGTAAATATTCATTCTCATTAAGGTAGCCAGCTGTTTTCCCTCTATGTACAGTAAAACCCCACTAATGCGACCACCAAAAAGGGGCATAATTCACAGTGGCAATGGCAGGTGGTTGCTTAATGCAGGACGAAAGTTATGCAGAAAGCTCCTATAGGAGCTTTCTGCATAACTTTCGTCCTGCATTAAGCAACCACCTGCTTATGAAAACAGCCATGGTTGTTTAAGTGGTCGCATTAAGTGGTCGCATTAGTGGGGTTTTACTGTATATTCTTTTGTAAGCGACAGTCGCCGTGACATAAATGGTTGGGGTGTGAATGTCGGGTATTAATAAACCATCTACTAAACTGTTTCCAGAGTCTGTTTCTGAAAATATCTACAAACTGGACTGATGTTGTTATATATGGTAGCACACGTGTATAAAAATCTATATTTCAAACAAAGGTAATAGTGATGGGCGTTTGTTTCAGTCTCAGTTGTTTTAACTTTTATACAGCTTATCACGACCAGACTCACAGCCATTATCCCATTAGTCCTTGAATATTGATAAAGAGGTTCCAATAAGATGCATAAATCTAAACATTTTCCAGAATAACTCCGTTATTTCTCCACCATGCCCTATACTGTGACCACTCTTTAGAATCGTCTCGAATGGGGTTTGATGGAGAAATGTCGATTTTAGTATTGGGTACACAACTTTATCTGTAGATCTGTATCATGTAGGAAATAAGGATATATGTATTAGATTTATTGCTATTACTTTGGAAACAAAACTGGTCCATGGAGTTTAATCCTGATAAATGTGAAATATTAAGAATCACTCAGAAAAAGAAACCAGTCATATTTTCATATAAACTTCATAATACTGACCTTAGAACTGCAACTGATGCAACATACCTTGGGACCACCATCAGTAATGATTTCAGATGGAAAAAACACATAGAAAATACATCTTCAAAAGCTAATAGTACTTTGAAATTCATCGAACGAAATGTTAAATGTAGCAATAAAAGAATAAAAGAAACGGCATACAACATCTATATCCGTCCGCAACTTGAATATTGCAATACTGTTTGGCATCTTTGGCAGAAAGTTTTATCATATGAAATTTAGAGAGTGCAGAGTTCAGCAGCACGATATATTATGAATGATTACTCTTACCACAGCAGTGTCACATCTATGCTTAGTACATTAAATTGGCAAACATAGGAAAATAGAAGACAGTGCATGTCATTGAAAATGTTATACAAAATCTCATATAGCCTGGTGTTAGTAGACCACCAACACCTCATTGTCACCAGAAATCTAAATTACTTAGTGCCATTCTTATGGACACAATATGATCTAAACTCGTTCTTTTCCCGGACAATCAGATTATGGAATGCCCTGCCACACAATGTCAAGGTCAGCAAAAGTCTACAAAGTTTTACTGCTGGCCTTCAGTCATACATCTTCTAAGCCATCAGAATTTCTTACTTTTTAACAAGTGTAAATATTTGTTTTAAGTTACTAATACCAGGTACAAGGTGTATTATTACACATATATTTTAAACTAACTTGTCCCCGACCTCTCAGATATAATCAGTTATTGATTGTTGAGAGTATTAATGTAGATATAGATGTAAATAACATGGACACAGAAATATTTGGAAACGGCAGAACTCGTAGTTTCATTTATATGTTGTATAATAAACAAACAGAACAGACCCTGATTAGACGGCATGAGTGTCGTCTTGTCTGTGTCTCCCCGTTTTGTTAGGACATAGAAAGGCGAGTTGATGGAGGAAAGAGTTAAAGTATTCATTATTATTTATAGTGGAGTAAGTTTTAAGCAATCCTATTAAAGCGTCCAGTCAAATCAGTAAAACACATTTATAATACGACAGACTTACCACAAACACAAATATTTATAAAGCGTTTCTCGTTTTAATATGAATTTATAAACGCGAACACCAAAGTAACAGCTGTCAACCCGAAACGGGGATTTATAATTCCTATTTCATATTGAACTCATGAAATAACGGATGCTTAACTACTGGCATTTGCAAACTTCCATACTCAGTTAGACTCATAGTACAATAGAACCTGTCTTAAGCGACTTTAAATTGATTGTGAACGCATAAATCGTACAAAGCAGGTGGTTACTTAATGTAGGACAAAGGTAATTCATAAAGCTCCTTCAGGAGCTTTCTGAATTACCTTTGACCTGCATTAAGCTACCAGCTGCTCTACAGACCCATAATTAGACCTCTTTTTTGATGGACGCTTAAGACAGGTTCTACTGTATAGGACTGTTTCGTTGAATGCTAATTGACTATTCCACCCTGGAGGTTCAGTGCAGAAACTGCTCAGGATATATCGCATCAGTAATCACTTTCAATATATGGTAAAACGGCTAAACGACGATAACTCGAAGTGAAAGCTTAATGCAAGATGTGGATTATGCAACAAAGTTTCCATTAGATGTTTTGTTATAACATTCCTTTCATTCTGCTTTCTAGAGTCACCTGCTGCTCAAATAGACACAGTTTAGTATCCGCTATAGAGATGTTCTAATAGTTTCATGATAGGCGTATCATCAGTGTCCAGTATGTTTGACACTCGTTCAAAAGTTTCATAAAAGCTTGATTGAATAAAAAATAGACTAAATTGCACCAACTCCAGGTGTGAGCAGATATTACTTAGTACAGCGGGTTAAGAAATGCCTGTAAACGTATATACAGTTCGACTCCTGCTACCCCAACACTCAAATAAGTATTAATGCCAGTCCTTAAAACAGGCTGCAGCTTAATGCAGGTTTAAGACAGAATAGAAGTCAGGCAGGGCATTTGATTTTGCGAATGACACACACCAGTGCACAGAAACACCAGAAGCACACATGAAATGCACGCTCGCACAGACTTCATTTAGGGCACTGCGACACTGAAACGGTCATGTCGTGCCGACGGATGTAGAACATATAATAATCGATTCACAGCAAACGAAGATCGCCAGCACATACCATAATTAATATACACATACACATAAAACTGCCCCTTGCTTGCTCAATACTGACAACATAACTGTGTTGTTAAACCAAACCGAAATCCCATCAAAAACAAAAAGCAAGATGTGATGTCATTACTTATACATGAGTATGTCAAACTATAACATCTCAAAAGGCTTTACTGAAAAGCATATAACGGTTAGACTGCGTCTAGGGCACTGCAAAACTTAATAAGACAGTTTGGAGTTGAAGACACGCACTGCGACACTGAACAACTTATCTAGTCCAAATAACGTTGAGCAAAACATGCATCCAAATTTGAAATCCATCTTTATCAAACTTTAATTGCAATAAGAATTTAAATCATATGCAGGTGGCTGCTAATGCAGGGTGAATTCATACGCAAAGTTCCTTTAGGAATTTTCTGCATATTTTTAAGAGCGACAATGATACTACAGTGCTCCCTCCCTACAACGGCTCTCTCAATTACGATTCCCTCCTTACAACAACGCATGTCACTGTTTCCGAAACAACAAGGCTTGCGAAACAACTTTTTTCCATCGTATTTTCTTTATGCCTCCATCAAACGCTATGGTGTGACGATTCTAAAGAGTGGTCACAACATAGGGTTTGATTGAGGCATAACGGTTTTAGTTCTCGAAATACACCTTATCTGGGGATCTGCAAACAAGCTAATTATGTTTGATTTTCCCTCCCTATAACAACTCCCTCTGAACAACACATACAATCTTCGTATCCCAAAGGGTGTCGTTGTAGAGAGGGAGCACTGTAATGTGCTTGTCATGTGTAGAGGGATTTACTGTATCCTAGTAATTACGGTACGTGTCGTTTGTCAATGTTAGCCTTTAATGCTTAAAGGTCTACTCATTTCCAGAAATGGCGTGAGAAGGGATACTTTGCAAGAATCATAGACAAATGCGTTATATAATCGCGATCATTACTCCTCTAAGTGATGTCTGGTGCAATATCAAAATGGTTGTATGCAACAGCGTAAAGAAAATGACTTCACCTACGCACAAAGTTCGGGTCACAGTATATTCCTATCTAGCTACTTACACCCATACTTTCATGTGCAAACAGTGTGGATGCTGAAGCACTCATCGTCTATTGGTACTCGGTCAGTACTTTCTTAAACATAGGCGATCAGAATTGGAGCAGACACAAGTTTTAGAGGAGTGTAAGGGCTACGCCTGATTGATTCATGTCAGCATTTTTAGAAAGTGTTTTATTTATTTACTATAATTAATGATAACTATGCTGTGTAATAACATTAAACGTAACACATTTGATGAATTGGTGTAATGATTTAGTAGCAGGACAGTGAGTAGAATAAGGGACATACTCGTAAATGGTTGCGCTTTAATATTCACATAAAATTTACACGATGCTACGGTGGGTATATTCATACATTCGATAGTTTAGAATATAAATAGACCAATCATCGATATTGCCAGAAATGGTTTATGCATTCTTTTAACGCACACATTGTCACGAAATATAAAAACAACAACACACGTTCTATTAGCACTAAACATTATACACTATTGATAGCCACACATACAGATGCAGTGGAGCCTCGTCGATATCTCGAATTACTCAAAATTCGAGATATTTCTGGTTAGAAATTCAGTCCTTTCCAAAATTTGTAATACAGAATTGTTCTAAAACTCACCACTGGGCGTATATATAAAGACATGCGGTAGCTTGATTCAGGTCGCAGGTAATGCTGAAAGCTCCTACAGGAGATATCTGCATTTCCTGCGACCTGCATTAAACTGTCACATTGAAAAGGTTTCCAGGTTAGATATAGGTTCACTCGAACTCCCGTTATATAGAAGTCCTTAGAACGTGCCCTTAAAATAATGACATAGAGATTCCACTGTACATGTATATCAAACAAAACAGTCTTTGTGTTAAGTGCTTGTGTGGCGGCCGTAAAAAGTCGCCCCGTACTTCATTCTCAGTGTTGTTATATTTTCTGGTCCTTCGGGATCATTAGTTTTCATGTTATTAGTTTTGAAAATTGAATACTGCTTAAGCCGGTGCTAGGGGGCGTGAGTAGTGTTGCACTTTTAATTACTACTCCTGAACAGACTCAATAAAACCGAGTCTGCAATTTTCTCTTTTTGCATTTCTACTTTTGCTTTCGAGGGATCACCGATTTTCAGATTATTGGTAGAAACTACCTGTCTGGAAACAGCTTCAGAGTAAGTGGTCGTCACGTTTTGCTTCACTACGTTAAAGGTCTGAAAGAGGTAAAAGTCATGTGTTCAAGAAAAGGTTGTAGATATAGATTAAACACTCAGACTTGGTTCATATTGTAAACTGATAGATATAAAACAAATTACATAAATTACCAAGACTGTTTCCGACAGGAATTTAGTTATCGTCGGCCATCTGCAAATATACGGCGTAAGGGTTTTGGCTCAACAAGTAACATGTGAGGTTTCTTTTCTATTGAATTCAAATTGCATTCTGTCGAGGAGCTTTCCTAGAGGAGCTTTCTGCATGGTTTTCGTCCTGCATTAAGTTGCCACCTGTCTCCAATGCCGATATTTAAACTAGCTTGAACGTCCAGTTTAAAGAGGTTTTACTGTATATTTTGCACATCCCATACATTTAATACAGGGTGTCAAAAAAAACGGAACCCGGGATTAAGATCTGCAAGTTATCCCATTTCTATCAACATTGCTAGTTTAAATTAAATGTATATACATGTAACTTAGTAGAGACAACATTTTGCCGTATATTGTCTATTTTTTCTAAACATATGCAATGTTTTTAATATATCATCATTTAAACGAAAGCATCCAAAACTCCATTGTTTATACAGATTTTAGGTGCATTCATTAAAATACTCATATCTTTAAAACCAATGCATATTGTTAAGAGAAACTTGGCAGCAACCTGCACAAAGACATATATACATGAGTAAATATTTACATTTTAAAGTGTCCGATTACATTGGTTAAAATAGACATTTGTTCCAGAGTTCCGTTCATTTTGGGACACCCTGTATATAGATTTTATATGACAGGCCTTAATATTAGTTTTTGTATTATATTGCAACATTTAGTATACAATTGCGATGAGGATGTTCTTTTTCGCAGATATAAATTTTAACCAGTGTTCAATTATATCAATTTTTCTGATTATGCTGACTCGATTCCTAGGATCTGTATCATGAATGCAATATGAACAATTTCGACATCCCTATCAGATATTTTAAGCTCACGTATTGGAATATTCTAAATATCGTGTGTAAACGATGACAGCACTCACACGTATGTGATTTATTCCAGTTACTGTTTTTGAAACAAAAATAAAATATACACGAAGATATTTAAACGATGTCACTAATTCAATTTTTTGTCTGTAATTTACAACGTCTTTGTATGTTTCTGTCTTTTCGAGTATAAGTATTCTTAAGCAAACTTGATTTTCAGACCCCATATATTGCAAAAAGTTTCCATATCGTTTACAGACGATTTCGGTAGTAAGTGCTGCGCAGCTTTATGCGCTGAATACTCGCTACAAAGGAAACAACCGGTACCGGTATTCTGGATGACACTTATTTTGAACGACTGATTTCGACCAACATTTACAAACCTTAAATGTATCAACAACTTCTATTACACGAGAAAAATGCTAAAAGATAATTAGCTTAACGTATTAAAACTTAAAATTAAACAGGAAAATGCGGTACGGGAATATAATGAACAAATTGATACGACGTCATAGCAATGTGACGTCATGGACGTCAAAAGACGTCGCCCATTTCGCCCATTTTGGCGAAATTTTCATGGGAGAGCACTACCACTAGGTGATAAATTAAGAAATTCCTTAAAAACGAAGCCTGCAACCCACATATTTCTTTTTTATTTCATGTTAAGGATACTATAAAGCACAAAATGTGAAATTTTGAAACAAATTATTGGATAGGTTTCTTAGAAATTTACGAAAAGGTCACTGATGTCATGATTTTTGTACTGTCCCATGTGTAAAACGCAGGGAGTTTTTTTCATGGTAATTACTCAAAAAATGAAATCTGTAGCCCCCTCTTATCTTTTTTTTCATTTGAAATCAGCATACTTTAAACAACAAAATATAGAAATATTTAAAAAAAATCTTGGAAGGAAACAAACTGTAGAAATCGTCTTTTACTAGTATTAACTGTAACATAGGCGCATAACATATCTTGGTCATCAGCGTGTTTGGGAGTAAAACGTTTGCTTTTAACGTTGACATCTATGCCATTCAAGCGCACAGTCTACTGATAACTGCCCTTAATTTACATTTTGAAATATACATATTGTAGATGAGAAATTATCCAACATATTGATACCACACTAAGTCAAGTGAGCGCAATGTGTCATTTTGGTGTCAGTGCAGAATAGGACACTTCCATTCTCTATCGGACATTATATCATATATCAAAACATAGGCCAGTAATCAGGTGGGAAATTAGGAAAATGACACACACCGCCAAAAGCATAACTGAAGTGCAAGCTCACAATTACATACAGGATCTTCAACTAACAGTTCCTTGCACTTTCAACACCGACAGCATATTAGCAGGGTCGTTAGTCTGGTTTTTACTTATTAGAAGGCACTTTTTGGTGCCATTTTTACGTGGCTCCTAATACGTCTGGCTGCCAAACCCATTTGCAGATACAACAGTACAGACGGTATGAGGAAAAAAAGTGTCAGGAAATTTCAAATGACTTCTTGTTTCTACCGTACAGTGGCAATGCAATACTATTTTGTCTGGAGAGAATCTTGTAAAGTCTGTTGATAGTTTTTGGTTTATAGTTAGTTTAACCTTTCCCTCATACCATATTTAAACGTCTGTGTTCACGCCTTTTCACATAGAGTAGACCCGGCGCAGACAGCCCTGTGTCTGATTGTTTATACTTATGGTATTTTACAGATATGATCCTACATATTTTGTCAAAAACACATTTTCCTGTGGGAAAAATAATTTCATCAGGTGATGAATTCACAAATATATGTTTATAATATAATTAATGAAATAATATTATATCACTTACGTATGAGAATCTGCTAAAAGGGGATTTGGTGCCTTTCTAACAGTGTAGTCCTAGATCAACAGCCGCGACTTAACTAGGTCTGTACAATTAAACCTTGCTCATTATACGTGCGATGTCTGATCTGTGTCAAGACTGTTCAGTGTAATACGAACCTTGTTTCTAGATAAATTCTCATATTTTGTTGAATGGGCTATATGTAGTTTCCATTAAATATTCTACACGTTTACCCTAGGAAGTGATATGAGTAAACTTTACTTGAAGCTAGCTAAGAATGCACATATAGTGTATTTCCAGCGGCATTGTTACTATTAAAAGTACAAAAATGAGTCATGCAGGAAACACCACATACAGAACAAACACTCGCCCGAACAGCAACACAAGGAAACAGCAAATGTACATAGGTAGAAAAAACAACAAGAGAAGCACAAAGACAAAACAAACATACAATAGGAGGAAGATGGAAGTACCGCCTTGGAACGATCAGTGACAAAAATCACCGGGGGTTTAAACCGGTTTATGGGCGCCCAACCTCACCCTTATTCCATCCCCATCCTAAAAGACAAACAGTGTTAATAAACGTATCCCCTCTCCGACTAATCTACAACAACCGCGACAGCAAATACAGTGGTAAAGTGCATGTATAACAAAAAAACATTTAATTGAACATACTGTATCCACCTATCGCTAGTGTACTCAATGATTGAGCTGCAAACAGAGTAACTGTAGAAAAGTAATAAAGGGTACGACCAAAATGAAATAGTACAGATATCCGACGTTCTCCTTCCATTTCTGGATTTAAGAGGTCGCCTTCATAGAGTACTAAACCTTTCTTGTTGGCGTACATGCAAAGAGGCCAGCGTGATTGCCAACTGTAAAAGGGTTGACAACCAAACATGCAGTATGTTGTAGTAATACAGGAATACTAAAATCTCGATTATTCGAACACTCAAATGCGTATAATTATCGATCTTTTAGACAGGTACCAACTTAAAGCAGGATGAAAGTCATGCAGACAGCTCAACTAGGAGCTCTCTGCATGAATTTCACCATGCATTAAGCAGCCATCTGCCTAAAGTGTATTAATACTTATATACAGTGAACCCTCGTTATACCGGCATTCGTTACAATGGTACCCTCGTGATCGCATAATGCAGAACACAAGAAGTGCAAAAAGTTCCCTGCGTTAAGCGATCACCTGTTTGTACTAGTTTAAAACTGGCCAAATGGTTCCTTTCATATTTAAACTCGCTATAACGGCAATCTCGTTATACCAGCACAGTGTCTGGAAACAAACACCTCCGTTGTAACGAGAGTTCACTGGACTAAAATTTCAAATAATCGAGGTTTTACTCGTATATTCGAAACTGCCTCCCAACTATCTAAGATATGACGTCTTGTATCCTTTTACTTCATAGATAAGCATTTATTACATTTGCAATCAAGTTAGACTCACTTGTAGAGGCTGTCTGATCAGGGTCCGCTTTATTTGGTAACATGTATCGTATCCTATTATCTATACTATAGCAACGTTAAATGCTTAGTACAAAACCATGTTCAAAATGGGTAGAATCGTGCATGGACAACCTGGAGTCAATGGTTAAAATACACGTAAATCTATTACGTTCCAGATATATGTTGTATGTCAGCTTAACCCCTAGATATTTCGACTAAGCATAAATCCAGCGACATAAGACGTAAACGTCAATTATATGGACTTAGCCCTCATATTGACGACTTTTGACGACTCTGTAAAAACAACTTTGTGAAACCATCGTGATAAATAGAGCATTTGCTCCTATAGGAGCAAATGCTCTATTTATCACAATGGTTTCAAACTACAAAATTCTAATTCTAAAAAAAATCCATTTTTCTAGTTAATGCTCCTTTTCGGTAGATTTATTCAAAGTGGTTGGCTCTAAAAATAGACTATGAGGTAATGGGTTAAAACAGGCACATGTAGTCGCATCTGCCTTTTAAGATTGTATGTTATAAAGATTCGTGAATAATTAGCGGACTTGTTATAATGGAATTGTGAACAAACGAATACACGACCATGGAAGAAACTGTTTAATAACTTTATTCGATATAATTTCTTAAAAACAAACCAAATGTTTTCATTTTACATGCATTTTACCACTGTATTTGTCATCGCGGGTGTTTTAGATTAGTCAGAGAGGGGATACGTTTATTTACACTCTCTAACTTTTAGGGTGTGTTATTGTTCGGGCGGCTGTTTGTTCTGTATGTGGCGTTTCCTGCATGACTCATATTTGTACTTTTACCCTGTTAGAAAAGACGTCTCTATCTAGTATATGGAAAAGGCCCCACGAGCCTTCAGTAAATGAGCCTATATTTTTGATAACCCCAAATCTGCCTCCTTTGCAGACATTATATGGGTTGTCCGGTTAGGGTCGTCTCTGTTCGTTGTATATACTTTTATATGTAAACTATTACGTTCTCTTCGTTCGTCCTGGCAAATACATTTTATAATGTTGAATATATTAACGATAAACTCCATGAATAATCATGCAATACCCATCTAAATAGGTCGTTCAAATAAGTATCAATGTCATTCTTTAAAACAAGTGGCAGCTTAATGCATGATTAACCCGTCTCTTGCTGAATTTTAAAATACAGTTCTTCTTCTTTATCCATGCCCTGTTGTATAATTACATTTATCTTTACTGTGTACAAGTATTTCGCTATGCAATCACTGCTGTGGAGTGCACTGGTTGCACAATCAACTTGTAAAAAGTGCAGACCCTGATGGGACAGCTCCAGCAGGAGCTGTCTCATTTGGGTCTTCACTATTAACAGGTAGGTATATTGACGTGAATAGCAAGCGAAGGGTTAATATATAAAAAAATCATCGATAAGACTTTACTAATTTTTCGTCTAGGCTACATACTGTAGGATGAAAGTCATGCTGAAAACTTCTTTCGGAGCTTTCTGTATGACCACCACCCTACATTAATCTGCTAGCTATCTTAACAGCTGATATACTAATTTACACGCCCAGTTGAGAGGGTTTTTACTGTATCCTAGTAATCACGGTACATGTCGTTTGTCAGTGTAAGCCTTTAATGCCCAAATGTCTAGTCATTTCCAGAATTGGCGTGAGCAGGGATAATTTGCAAGTATCATAGACACGTGTTTTATATAATCGCAATCATTAATCCTCTAAGTGATGTCTGGTGCAATATCAATATGGTCGTATGCAACAGCGTAGAGGATATGACTTAACTTTAGGCGAAGTGCTTCGGTAATGGTCGACTCTTATCTAGCTTATCTCACATATACTTGCATTTGCAAACAACTTTGATCGAAATTAAGATGCTCAGTAATTCGGCATCTTATCAGGATCCAAACTGTTTGAATTTCGATTAATAGTTTCTCAAATGTAGGCTAAATTGCACTCAATATCACAATTTGAGCAGACCTAAGTTTTTTACAGCAATATAAGGGTCCATTTAGGTCGTGTCAGCAGTTTGAGAATGTGTGTTATTTATCGACTATAATTCATTATAATTATACAGATGGGTAACATTAATCGTAAGTTATGGGATGAATTGATTTACTGATTTTATAGCAGGGCAGTGATTAGAATAGGGAAAATAAATGGCTTGGCTTTGATATTCACAAAAATATACTATATGAATATGGTTGTATTCATAGATTTGATGTCCATAGAATGTAGCAAGACCAATCATAGGTGTTGCCGAAAACAAATATGCATTCGGTTAACACAGGCGTTTATATTAGGGAAATGGTTATATAATAATTATAGCCATACATACAACTATACAAAATCAAAAAGACTGAGTGAATGATATTTTGCTGGGAACACCTTTGGGTGATCGTCAGGTTTTCTATATCAATTTAAAGGTCTAAAAAGAGTCATATGCTCAGGAAGAGGGTTATACATAGGTCACATTAGGTATACTCATATGTTTGTCTAATATAAATACAGTGAACTCTATAATTAGAGTTATAATGATATACTATTCATTATGCTGACATTGTTTTATCAAAAACAAAACTATCTCAACATAAATATGAACCATTCTCATGCTGAATATTCAAATGTGAATCCACCCATAATACATATTAGTTAGCTAAATCATTCTACGGATAGATAAATTGTAGCCCCTGAATTTGCAAATAGTATATACCCATCTAGGAACTGTCTCAGATGGGTCTTCTCTATTTGCCAAAAACAGACATGTACGGTAATATCATGAATATGCTTAATATTTGTTACAACACCATTTGCAGTACCACGACACTTGTTGTGGGAACGAACGTGACCGTTTGTAAAGACATATAAAACCATAGACAATATTCATTTTGTTGAATTCCAGCAAGACATGTTTTATTTTATGTACCACCATCAGATGTTTGACTTTTGTAATCATCAGCAATCTATAACAATACAGTTTTTCGGTTCTGGCTCGAATATTACAATAACGAGGGCAAACAAGTCTCATGCGATATATTTCAAATTGTACATACCATAAGATGTAGTTCCCTATTATTGTGCCTTCCTATCCAAGATATCGTTCCCTATTATTGTGCCTTCCTATCGCGATGTGAAGGTCGTGATAATTCAGTAATAACAGTTTTACATGTAAAGTCGTTGATTTTTATCTAAATATTGATCCATATTTAACATTTGCCTTAAACTGTGCATTTGTAAAATGTCTGCTAGAATGTGTAATTTTGTAAGTAGCTGTCGAACGTTTCACACTCAATATATTCGATATACACAAACAATTGACTGATCGAAATGCATGTGTTGCCCATTCCGTTATTTAAAATGCTTTTATCATAATTCTAATATGGCAAAAGCCAAAGCACTGCCATTATCATTAATATTACTGTTTGTATCACATTTCAACATTTGGTTTACTTGTTACAATGGGGGTTATTTTGCACAGATATAAGTAAGATGTATGTAACCACTGTTTAATTATATTATTTTGGCTATTTATTCATTAAGCAATCGACCCACTCTGCGTAAAGTGCTGATGTATTGGTAGATGTATTGACTCATTGAACATGAACAAATACTATTACAGTAGAACCCCTCTAATATGACCACTTAATGAATAAACATTGGTGTCTTTATAAGCAGGTGGTTGCTTAATGCAGGACAAAAGCAATGCTGAAAGCTCCTCTAGGAGCTTTCTGCATTACTTTTGTCCTGCATTAAGCTACCACCTGCATCTAGCACCCAGAATTATACCTCTTTTAGGTGGTCGCATTAGCGGGGTTTTACTGTACCATGTACGACATCCTTTCATTGTGATATTCCCATACGTGTGAGAAAACGTTTGAACTAAATCCGACTGAGGCATCTAACAGTTCACAATTATCAGGTATCTTAAGCTCATTGTTGTGAAACTTTATAAATAATATATGAAGAGTGCGTGGCAGTTTCAGCTATATATTATGGGTGGTATCTACTCTTACTAATCACCATGTTTTGAAAAAGAAAAAAATATATATACATATACTTTACATATACCGAGGTACGTACTCGTTTACCTGTTCAATTTCATATAAGAAATAATGACATCATGAATATGTCTTAAGATATTTTTTTATAATGATATGCAGCAGGTTTTGGTATTGGCTGCAATTGTAGAGTCAGACCTATTGTACTTTCATAAGCAAACAGAGCAGACCTTGATCAGACGGCTCCTAAAAGAACTGTCTGATCTGGGTCTACCCTGTTTTCAAGGCATGACAAAAAGTGTTCATATGAACGAAACGTTTAACCGATGTCACCCATGGATGTGTCTATAAATGACAAAGTAATGTTGCCGCCTCTTTCGAATACAAGTGGTTTTGTTTTAGGATTCTTGATTTCCCGACTACTTATATTACCACAATGTTGTTACGTATTGATTTTAATATATGGGATGAACTCAATTCAGTTTTAGCTTTCGTTCTAGACCTATGGTGATACTCTGTGGTTATCATGAATAATGCATACTTTTTCAAATAAGATATGTTTAAACTAAGCTAACATAGTTGCAGATCCTGCAAAAAAAACTTGTTCTTCAGTATACTTGGGAATAAAAAGGTTTAGTTCAATTGTAACCCATGTGCCATTCAGGCATAACATTTCTACTGATAACTGCCTTTAATTCACATTTTAATATATGCATCTTCAAGTTAAGAAAATGTGTTTTATACTAATTTTGAATAATTATATAACTAATATTATTTTAAGTGCACTGTTTTGGAAAAAGCATAATGACCAACTGTAAAGGGGTCGACCACCAATCATGTAGTGTACTGCAATATAGAGGGGTCATATCCCTTTTTAATGAATTGTTTTATACGTTTGACAAACAAAGTATCAAAATATGTGTGTCCAATAACTTTTCGAAGTTTGTAAATGACATCACCGTAAAAGTCTGGTTGTTACCTAAGTAGATTATGCTGTCGTTTTCCCGCGGCTCCTAATACGTTTGGTTGTCAAACCCATTTGCCGATATAATAGAACAGACTACATAAGAAAAGGAAGATGTCAGAACTTTTCAAATCACTTCCTAATTCTATTGTACAGAGGCATTGCAATAACATATTTTCCAGAACGAATCTTGAAAAAGTCGTTAATAACTTTCAGTTTACATTTAGTTAACCCCTTTCATCGTATAAACGCTGTTTTCCCGTCTTTGTAAATATAGTAGACCCAGCACAGACGGGTCTGGGTCGGTCTGTTTGCTTACATAATAATATGCAGTTCATATGCAATAACCCCCTCGAAATAGGATTATTTCAATTAAAAAGACGTGAGAGGAAGATTTTATACAGGTGACTGTTCAATACAGGTTGCACGTCATGCAGAAAGCTCAAATGGGACATTTTACACGGCTTTCATCCAATAATTCCTTTGAAACCTTTATAGTATACAATGTAAAGGAATAGTGAATGTTCACCAAGTAAGCAATTAACGTATACATGTACATGTTGATATGTTAATCCTGTAATCATGTAAGAAATGATGACGTCATGGATATTAATTGGATAAATATGTTATAATGCCACATGCACACATGAATGGTAGGTCATGGCAGACACTATGGAATTATATCTATATTATATCATGATCAAACAGAACAGACCCTGATCAGACGGCTCCTGTAGGAGCCGTCTGATCTGGGTCTTCTATGTTTGCAGAGGCGTAGAAAGGCGTATTCATGGAGTAAAGCATTAAGGTGTTAAATAAACGTAGGATATTGTCAAAGAAAGGAAAGAATAAAGTAGGAGTTTAATGATAAATATAGTTATTGAAGTATTATGTTTTACGTATTATACACTGTGCTAAAAGGAGTCTGAGAAGACACCGTCTGAAAAGGGTCTGCATTGTGTGTCATCATTTAGAACCAGCGGTGATTTGATAATCAACTTTCAATATGCTTAGTCCATGAATTAAGGATAACGAGGCAAGCGTACCGATATATCTTATCATATCAGTTGAAAACTATTTGAAACTAACACCTAATTTCGGTTTTATTTTCTTCCAGTCTGTGCTGAACACATTATTCTCGTAGGTAACAAATGCCGACAGCATTATTCTAGAAAGCTATCTTAAGCTATTGATTCTAATGAGACACAATGTCACTCACATCTTCACAGACCAAACTGTCTGCAGTGATTATCAAAATATTACCCCAAAGTAGTATATACATATTTACCTAATTTTGCAAATTGTCACTGTGCTGTAAGTTGAATATTGTTACGTTATTCTGTTCTGACAAAAGAAATAGTGTTACTTCATTCAGTTCTGGCTAATCTCCAAAGTAAAAACTCTGCCTTTACAGAGGTCCAAATAATATGTGTATATCTAAACACTGTCAAGAAAAACTGCTGTATTTCACTACAGAAGAGAAATGGCGATTTTGAGAACCTTTGTCTGTTGCCCCGCTTTAATACAGGGTGATATTTTTTTTATCAATGCTCTGACTTTCATTTCTAGTAGAATACAATGATTAACGGTTTGGCAACACTCTTACAAAATATTTTAGGAGTAAATGTACCAGTCCTTTGTAAATTGAATTAATTTCGATCTTTTATGACAAGCTGATGGCGGAATATAATTAAGTCATATATCAACCATCCAATTTTCGCCAGGAATATTACTTAGGGTTATTATTTAAAGCCAGGTCTCAGACTTCAATGTTGTTAAAGTATTCAATAAACTATATTCACAAAACGCACACGCATGCTAAAACCCTTAAATTACCACTTTAATGTTGAGAATAAATTGTAAGACTTTATAATTTCTTTAACATTTATCTCTGCCAAACATTTAAACGCAGGAACAGCTGGCGAAGAAACATTTAGTCAAATGCGAGTCTCCCAACAGAATTGTCCGCGTTTCAGACAAAACGTAAGAAGTAAGTCATTGATATATTTATTATTACTAAACATTAAATTTCAAATATAAGTTATTGTTGTAGATATAGTAATGTTTTAGCATGCTGTTGATGTAATTTATTAAGTAATATTGGAAATCGAAGAGTTTCGTTTATATGAAATGTCAATGTATTAATTTTCTTGTTCAGTTTGTCTGATAATCTATCTAGCTTTGCCAGGTGGACTATTTGTTACTTTATGCCTGTTTTATCAATATTTTTTATCATTTAAAAATGTAGTTTCATCTCTAAAAAGCTCTACGACTAGCAAAATATGTACAAATAGCCCTTCAATGCGCCCTACTTACAATATTATTTCCGAGCATTAACAGTAATATCAGAATACTAATAGAGACTTTATCTTTTACAAAGGTTTGGATCCTGATTAGACACCCCGAGTTACTCTGGCACTGTATAGAAATGAAAGAGATATGGAAGAAAAACGACATTTGGAATTAAAGCCGTAGACAATATTGGCAGATGAGGTTAGGGTTAGGGCTCTTTTATACTATTTTTGTATAGCACTTGAATCAAGTGCAGCAACTTCCACTATGTTTTGTGAATTTCACATTTTTTGACTTGACATGGCCCACTTCTAATGAAATCACGGAGTAGCTAGTGACGAAAACGGTCACAGAGGTCTTCCCGATCGCGACACAGTACACAGGGAAACAGGTTGAGCCATGGAACAGAGGAGCGTAGTGCCGAAAGAAAACAATTCAATAGGAACAAGTCAGATGAAGCCACAATGTTCGCAATGTTCTGATTTAGCCATAATACTACGCCAAACAGTGCTATTTCAGCCATGGTACAAGGTTAAGGAATTATTTTAGATAGAAGCCTGTGAACAGTAGTAACAGTACAGTGGACAACTAAGCTGATGAAGTCGCAATGCACATTGAATAATGTAAGGTCTCGGGGGGAAATGTGTGATGAAGTCACCATACAGTGCATCAGTCACATTGCAGTACAAAGAGAAACAAGCAAGGCTTTACGCAAGCGTAAAATGGCTGCGTAACATGTATTTAAGCAGGATAGAAGAAAAAGAGGGAGCAATATTGGGAAAACATGACTGTTATGTATGAATTAATACATGTAGCAGAAACGGGGGAATGTTTTAATGAGCCATGATGCATACCTGTGTTTGACACCATAAATGTACAGTCGGCTGAGCGGTCATTCGGACTGAAAGTAGACTATAACTAGGTACTTTACTTTTTTTTACCATTAATACACATTACGTCACAGATCAATGTTATTCATTTGCTGAAACACACTGACGTAGAAACCATTATCACATTAAGTGATGTTCACAAGGCATACAAACTCCCACACTTACAGTCTACATGGAAATATTCCAATAGGTCGACGCAATGCCCATTAACTTTTTCACTTATATTGTCCCCAAATTAAGAACATGTTAGTATAAGATAGTTATACATTTAAGTTGAAGCAAATTCATGCACAATGGTGAAATATGCAAAACGGTCAACAAAACCACGAGTAGAAGGTCTCAGCTAAATAACTTTAACAAAGCCAAAATGCAAACAAAGGACTTATATTTTTATGTACAAAATGGTTTTAAACCAAAAACACGTATACTAAGAAAATATGAGAAAAAAATAAATTCAGCTTCCACCGTGGATCGAACCCACGACCTCACGTTTCCTAGTCCATCGTTATAACCCTTAGACCACGCTGACAGCTATGTTTGAGAATGTGATTTTAATCCGTTATACCTAATTCACTAGCATTTTCACTGAAACTGGACCATGGCAGAAAAGAAAGAAATAACCCCGACAAAAATATGCTGAGAAAAATATATGAATGAAAATAAATAAAAATAAATGAATATATATAAATAAAAACTTGTCTCACAGTAAACCATATTTATTAAAAAGATTGGCATTTATAGAAACGCAGGACCGCAGAAACGCATGGTCAACATTCAAAGCCGTATAAGTTCGGGCTGCTTTCGCAGCCCAACAATGGAGATGAAATCGTAACACCCAAGGACGTGTTTACATTATATCGCAGAATAATAGGACGCACATTCTTGATTTGATTAGAAACCTTCTTGGCATGTCGTCTTCTGTTTACGAATTCCTGCCATAACTTTACAAGTTTAATCATATTTCGTCCAAAGCAAAACCGTAACAGAAAAGGAGATCTGATTATTATATATAAGTGACAACTGGTAAAACGAACCACCCAATTGTGATAACAGAGCATATCTTGAGAAGCTTAATTATCCCCTACTCTCACTGGCATAGAACAGGAGATTAATAAACAAGTTGAAATAATTGTCGCCGATAAGTCTGTAGTTCTCAGGTTCTCAGTATAGATACACGCTCCTTATTATATTAATAGGTCCGCTTGAGTATAATACAATGGGATGTAAGGGCGTACAGTAACAGTTACACGGCCGCTCAAGAGAAATGTAATATCAAGTGTTTAATACCTTATTGTATGACACAATGCCCTTATAGATATTAATTAACTCAATTGTATAGTGGCAAAGCCATGTGAGAAAATTACCATACTTATATTAGTTCCGGATGTTTCTGTTTTATATATAAACGCTTCTGAAATTAAAGACTAGCGTATGCCAAGGCCAAGCGTTTTAGAAAAGAAACAAGAACAAATAAAACCCAACTGCCTCTGGGCGAAGCACTAGATGACCTATAAGTGCGCAATGTGAATTCAATTAGCGAAATTGTTCTTGAGATTGGCGTCCGTGATAAAATAATGGAATTACAATCTAAATGTATCAATTAGATTATTGGTATATACATTTCTCTAATGAGTCAACAATGATAACGCGGATAAAATTTGCAAAACGCCAATCTGTCTACATGACATATATCGCTTTTTATGGCATTGACCATAATAATGATCACAACACAGGACACAGTCATACCACTCCGTCACAGCCAAACCCCTCCGTCACAGGAATGCAACATAAGTATCATATGTTGTCTATATACAGTTAGTGTTAGCTTGATACCGGAGGCAGATAATGCAGAACACGTCGACTGGAGCGTGTTACTTTGCATTATGTGCACCAGTGTCATTCATAAAGATATCTGATCATAGGTACCAGATACGTGTGGCCAAAGAGAATTTACACTTTATCTCATATATAGATGTAATATAATAAATGGAGCTTCAATTCCTTTCGTTGCGCCCATCTGCATGTTCATATTGTTCATCTGTGAGGAGATTGAATGCAATCCTTGATTTACCGACGAACGTGCCGACAGACGTGGTGTGTGGTGGTCTAGTTGTAACGCACTTGACTACCAATCCGGAGGTCTGGTGTTTGAATCCAGGTCCCTCCCGGAAATTTCAAGGACACTTTTCAGTGTCTCCTAACCGCACCTCCTCTCCACCCAGGGGTTAAAATATGTACCTGTGAGGCTCACTGGCCGGTACTGCGGCTGCATGATTGCGCCATATGTTAGCAGTAACGTTCTCAATACTGCGAATGGCGAATGATTCAATGACCAGGGGAGTACATGTACAGTCGGATGAGCGATCCTACGGACTGAAAGTAGGCTATAACTAGGTACTTTACTTTTTACGATTACGAGTAAGGTTATAGACCACCTCGTTGCTGGGGCAATCGATATTGTGTTATAAATATAATCTGTAAATATAAAAAGAACATTTGTTGATCAATAACTGTCCAGTACACCATATTACCAGTTTTGCAATAAAGTTCATGAGGTCATGACCTTTTTGCAGCATATGGCAATACCGTGTCGGGTATAGTAATGGGTCAGCATAAATTCGTTATCATACTTACAGATCAGGCAACACCAATCGTGAACTTGTCTGTAACACTTAGTACATGTACAAAGAAAACAATGTCAAGTAACTAGCCAGGTTGTTGATCATAACAACGGCGGTAATGACTGTAGTCTAATTTCGAGAAATGTCTTGAATGACGTTAATTTACAACCAGAAAATCCCCAAACCGCATTAATCAGGCCTATTTTGTAGTTTAACGAAACTGTGTGAATCTCAACAAATAATCTAAATTCAATTCAATCGTTATGATCATTGGGGATTGTTTCTGCACGCTAGCGACGTGGTAAACTATGTACTATGCAAGTAGTTTGGATCCAGATGGAACGCCACATCATGGCTTGTCTCTTCGGGATCAAAACAGTTTGACACTTTGACACTTTGAACATACTTGTGCAAGGCAATGGGAGAAAATTTAGTTTTAGAATTGAAGCAGGCGACACTTGTTGCAGACAATATTTCTTAGCATGCGAAGAGTTTAATATTACCCCCACTCGATTGTGAAAGAATGCATTTGCTAGATGCCATTTGAACCGATTTCGGATGAATTCTCATGCACGAAACAGTGACTCAATGAATATTAATTAAAAGTCTAGAACCGTAAAATAAGAATATTATAATTCAATAAGTAAATAAAGCAGACGTTGGTAAGACAGCTCCTACATGAACTGTTTTATGGATATATCTGACGGCAAAGAGGTACCAATGCGTATACAGTAAACCCCGCTAACGCGACCACTTAATGAATAAGCATGAGTGTTTTTAAGCAGGTGGTTGCTTAATGCAGGGCAAACGTAATACAGAAAGCTCCTCTAGGAGCTTTCTGCATTATTTATTTCCTGCATTAAGCTACCACCTGCATCAAGCACCCTGAATTAAACCTCTTTTAGGTGGTCGCATTAGCGGGGTTTTACTCTATATGGCACAAATGGTTACACATTCCCGTAAGTAGCAAATCAACGTTTACAACTAACGGCGAATGCGTCATACTATATACAACAATGTTAGATCCATGTGAGACGTCGATCAACATGACGTTTCATCTTGATCCAAACAATGTGTTGTTGAAGAGGAAATGAAGAATAACACTCTCAGAATTGCAACGGACACGTATTTGTTGAAGATGGCAATTACCTATCGGGTATAAATCTAAATCTCATACATGCAGCAAATGCCACAATGCCGCCGTGCTATCTTAAACACAAAACAATGTTTGCAGTGGAAATAAAACATTTAACCATGTAACTGATAGAGCCTGGCTATACGCCTTTGAAACTAGTGTTGACCCAGATCATGTTCTGCACTGTTTGTTCACGAATAATACAGATTTGATTTTACAATGCCATGGTTGACGATTCACATACAAACACATAAACGCAGCATTATAAACATAACATATTGTTGCATTATATACCATTCTAAAATGCTCTTTTAATTAGCCTATATTTTATACATATAAAGTACATCGTTGTTGTTGCTTAAAATATTTCTTTAATCATTTGTAAAACGTTAAGCACCGGAAAAAAACGTGTCACAATTAATAACGATCTGTTATCGCAGATAATTTCAGGTTGTAAATGTGGACAGACAGACGGACAGAGAGACAGACAGACAGCTAATTTCTATATCTGCCTTTTCGGACAGTTGCGATGTACTAAGCAGTTTTCCGTTTAACACTTTCCCTGTTCTATGTTTATTCAATTGTTCAATACCCATTGACTATTCAAGGAAAAATGGTTATGATGAAATATAGACTGTGAAACGTGGTAGCTATTTTAGAAACTAAAGAAACAGATCTATCTAATTCCATAAGCAAACAGAGCAGACCTCGATCAGACGGCCCCTATAGGAGCCGTCTGATCTGGGTCTACTCTGTTTGCAGATGCGTGAAAACACGTTTATATGAGGGAAAATGTTAAGTAGAATTGTAGAAGGATATGATAGACTGTGAGATAAATGTGCTTCGAGTGTCCTTCCTTTATTGTGTCGAACACATCTGTCTCACTTCCAACTTATCGCAAATATGAATGCCTCACCTCGTGAGACAAATATGCTCCTACATAGCTTTCTACATTCGCCCTGCATGAGCTGCAACAGGTGTAAAACTTTCTTATTTCGTATTTATAGATATAAGATTAGCCAGGTGTTACGGTATGTGGTATTAGTATCTGAGATAATTAGACGGGTTTCAAAAACTAAATGATTTATTCTACCTGTCTGTAAAACCAATCAACGGTCATGAATACGTTCATCTGATGATGTTTGCCTTCATATTGAAATACCACACTAACGCTGACAGAATTTCGCGTAAACGTTTACAGTAAGGCTTCCCTTGTTTTCACCTATTCCTGCATATGCTATTTTTATATCCATTCTCTTTGAGTAAATATACCGAAAAGGAGCATTAACTAGAGAAAAGAAAATTTTCAGAACTTTGTAGTTTTGAAACAATTGTGATAAATAGAGCATTTGCTCTCTGTTTATCACAATGGTTTCTCAAAGTGACAATATATAAGCGTCCAAGGGCATCAATATGCGAAGATGGGTTAAACTAATCATTTTAGATAGTGTTCATGGTGAACACGTTCTTCTAAAGCTGGAAGCCGGACAACAATAATGTTTCTCTTGTCTCTGCAACATTATGCACTGTGTCAAAAATTAAATGGGTGCAATAATGACTCATATACGCACCTGACGTTCAAAGGCAAAGCGTAATTATTATATCGTTATATTCACCCAGCTTACCGTGTAAATAGCTTTTGTGATATTGATGAGCATATGACTTTCAGTCAAATTGTCTGTATCAAGTTTGTTAATACAGTTTATACGGTTCCTTGCGGTTAGTGATTTCATATATATTGTATAGCCTTCATTTTCTGGATAGATAATCATGCGAACGTTCCGGTTAGTGATTTCATCCATGTGAAGCGATTTTGAACGCACATATCCAGTGTGAAAAGAGCGCTATATAAATGTGGTATAATGATAAAAAAGTAAAGACGGTATGTGAAATTGTGTATATGTATTTTGTAAATACCCTTTTTTCAGATAAAACAAAATGTTGGACACTCTTCATGCAGTAACAATTGATGGATGTTAAGTGCTTAATTACTAACTACACTATATCTTATCTTAACATTGTGTAAGTTATGACGTCATATTTTTATGTCATGTTTGCGATGATGAGCGGGCAGGTAAAAGTTGTACGCATATTTGTGGGCTTGCAAACTTCATTTGTGATTCTGAGGTTGCCACTGAGAACGTTCATGAGGCATCCACTCTATTTCCAATTTCCAATTTCCAATTTTATTCAAATAATGTGCATAAGACCTGCAATTTGCAGGCAACATCAGCGACAGGAACATATGATATAAAGCAATAAGCCACGTGATCAACAGTGAGTAATGCCCGTATTATGTCTGGAAAACGGCAGTAACCATTCAAGATGTGTTTTATCATTCTTTTGACAATGGATACTTAAAAATTATCAACGTACTATTTTTTATTTTGTCAAGGAAATATTTTATCTTCCGTTTGAGGAAGATAACGATCACAAAATTTGATTCATATCCTTTAGTACATCGAAGAATAAAGTAAAAGATATACATATTGTGGAAAATAAAATTGTCAAACATATTATGGGCAATAAACGCTGTTTTTGTATACATTTTCCCATTATTCCGTTAACTACATAGAACTGTGCCTTTTAACACACCAATAGTTTTAAAAATACGATATACACAATCAAGGTAAAACAGTGAACCTATTCAGCCCCTACGACGAGTATACTCGTCATTTAGGGACAGTACTAGTGTACCTGTAACCGGTACACTTGACCTATGCAAACAGTGAATACCCTGATCAGAGGGCTCCAAAAGAGCCATCTGATCAGTGTCTGCACCGTTTGTCATTTTGAAAGATATTGTTAAAGTCAAAGCTAAATATTCAAAAATGGACTTTTGAAATAATTGAAAATTGGAATTTTCCGTTAGGAGTTTCAGGGGCGAATGGGTTAATACAGATTTGTTTTCTTATTTGTTTATTTGTTTTTCTTTTTTTTTCAACATGAACCATGATGCATATATCTATACATGTATGTACGTAAAATATATTGTTTACGTATAGTTTACGTAGCACATGTATAACTTTATATAAGAACACTGTTCAATTTTGCCTCTTTTCGAAACGAAACAAAAGTAGCAAATGGACAGTATTGTATATCAATGCTTAGAAAAGCACATATAAGATTATGTTAAGTCAGCTTCGATACTACAACATGACATAACAAATAAATAAGGTCAGCCTTAATTTCGGAACAAAGGTAAAGTTTCTAAAACGTATGTACTATGGGATGACTATTTGTCAGCAGTGCCTCATGGAGACAGTGGCAAAAAGTTACACCAAATTTCCGTTAGGAGTTTCAGGGGTGAATGGGTTAATACAGATTTGTTTTCTTATTCTTTTAATTTTTTTTTTTTTATTCAACATGAACCATGTTGCATATATCTATACATGTATGTACGTAAAATATATTGTTTACGTAAAGTTTACGTAGCACATGTATAACTTTATATAAGAACACTGTTCAATGTTTGCCTCTTTTCGAAACGAAACAAAAGTAGCAAATGGACAGTATTGTACATCAATGCTTAAAAAGCACATATAAGATTAGGTTAAGTCAGCTTCGATACTACAACATGACATAACAAATAAATAGGTTAGTCTTAATTTCGGAACAAAGGTAAAGTTTCTAAAACGTATGTACTATGGTATGACTGTTTGTCAGCAATGCCTCATGGAGACAGTGGCAAAAAGTCACACCAATATAGTAAGCGGAATTTCATCAATATATATTTTAAATTATAACCCATTTATATGAATAATAATTATAATAATAATAATAAAACAAACAACATAATTCAAATGTGGGATGTTCATAAACATTGTATACATTTAGAAGTTGGTTTTTAGATCCATCATTGGTCTTTTTGTTTGAAATGATTCATTATTATTGAACAAAAAATGCTCAAATTTTTAACCTCAATGTAGTTTTCAGAGTTGAACAAATTAGAAAGTTTGATAACGTTTGCGTGTGTGTGATATACTTTTCTGATAAATTTGCTTCTTTGTGATTTGAACACTGGGCATATCAAAAGGTAATGAAACTCATCTCCTATGTCTCTACAGTAAGGGCATTTTCTTTCATTGGCTGGAATGTTTCTCCATCGACCAACTTCTATAGGTAATCTGTGGTTTCTTGTTCGAAAAGCGACGAGGGATTTACAAAGATTGTAGGGGAGTGTGTATAAGTGTCGAGTTTGTCCGAATTTCGATTTTACAAGTTTGTAAAAATTTGTGTTTGATGTAGATTGTATTTCAGAATACCAATTTTGTATATATATATCTGTAAGTTTTTGTCGTATTGAACCATATAACCATTTCCTACTAAAAAAACTCTGACAATACCAAATTCCAGCATATCCTGAGGTACATAATATATATTTGATGTTATCAAACCATGTAGATTTTAGTTGCCTCTGTGAGTACAAGTTATAATTGAAAAAATACATTTGTGTTGATAACTTAACATTTTCCATAGAATAACTGTTTTCGATTAATTTTGCCCAGTATGATATAATTCTACTTTTTACATCAACATGAATGGGTGTAATATTAAATTCACCGTAGATCATATATGAGGGTGTTGATCTTTTCATGTTGAAAATATACTTAAGAAATTTTAACTGTACCTTTTCCAAAATGTTGAGGTTACCATAACCCCATACTTCGGAGCCATAGAGCAAAATTGGTTTTACGGTTTTTTCAAATAAGTCAATTTGCAAGTCGTAAGGTAGTGACAATATTTTAATTCTTCTAAGCAATGCATAAAGAGCTTTATTTGCTTGTTCTGCAATATATTGTTTTGTTTTAAAAAATGATCCAGATTTTGTGAAAAACAGTCCTAGATATTTGTAGTCATTAACTATATCAACATTTTCATTTCCTATCTTAAAAGTTCTTTTGTATTTAGGATTACCTTTTGAAATGATCATAATCTTTGTTTTCGAGATATTTATCTTCAATTTCCAAGTGTCACAGTAGGTTTTGAAAGTATTTAGTGCATGTTGGAAGTCGTTTTCATCGTTGCTAAAAATAATAGTATCGTCTGCGTATAAAAGAATAAAAAGTTTGAGATATATTCTTAAATCATCAACAATTGCTTCTTTGAAGATTCCATTTACTCTGTTTACATCTAAATAATTAGCCAAATCATTCAAATAAAGGGAAAATCGAAAAGGTGATAAATTTTCACTTTGTCGTACTCCTACTAAGCATTCGAATTGTTGTGAGATACCTTCATGAGTTTTGATTTGTGATTTTATGTTTTGGTACATATTGTATATAATTGTGAAACATTTGCCAGTAATAATTTGGTCGACAAGTTTTAACCAAAGCCCATGTCGCCAAACTGAGTCAAAAGCTTGTTTAAAATCTACAAAGCAGCAATAGAGCTTTTGTCGACCTGTTTGCACTATATCAATAAGATTTTTGAAAATAAATATATTGTCGATAGTTGAGTGTTGTTTTCTGAAACCTGCTTGAGTGTCGTTGATAAGATTTGTTTCTTCAGCGTATTTATTAAGTCTTTTGTTAAGAATTAAAGTGAAAAGTTTCCCAAAACAACTCAGTAATGATATTGGACGATAATTTTCTGGTTCCTTAGGGTTGCCTTTATTTTTATAAATTGGTTTTATAATACCGTCTGTCCAACTCTGTGGTACAATGCCCGTATCAAGTATCATATTAAATAATTTAATATAAATAGGTAACATATAGTTCAGGGAGTTTTCGATATGTTCATTTAATATATTGTCACTGCCTGGTGACTTATTGTTCTTCAGAGTCTCTACAGCTTTAATAATTTCCGTATCGGTTATTGCTTTGTTTATTTCCTCATTTGGAGGGTTGTCTAATGTGTACTGCTCACTAGACCTATAATTTTCTGTGCTTTTATCTTGTTTTTCATTTAAGAATTTAAAATAGTTATGAAAATCGTTTAAAGATGCTAATGGTTTTGTGGGGTGTTTGTCATTATTTATTGCTTTCCAATATTGCTTTGGATCATTTGTTTTTAGATTTCTTAATTTATTAGCTTTTGATGCATTGTAATTTGTCTGCGACCTGTGGAGTGTGTTTTTATACTGTTTGCTGACGGTTTTCAATCTTTTTTTGAAATACTGAGATTTGTGTTTATTATAGGCTTTTCGGGTCCAGTGATACAGATTTCTCATATCATGGCAGCTTTTATTAAACCAAGGTAATTTTTGTGCAAAAGCCTTATTTTCGTGCTGCTTAGATATTTGTTTACCAAAACTTTGTTCAGAGCTTTTCATGAACACGGCTGCAACGTCATCGATAAATCCGTCAATGTCTGTTTGGTTAAGTGTAGTTTTTTCTGACAGAAAATCCAGTTTACTCTCTAATTCAGTTACTTTTAATATATCTATGTTTTCCATAAACAAGTCAGATTTTTGCTGATCCCATAGTCTAATTTTTTCTTCAGCATGAGTTTTAGTATTTTCTTTATTAATGTTTTCATAAAGTTTTGTTTTAATTACTCCAACTACAGGACAGTGTACATCGGAAAATAAATGTGAGAATTCATCAATATAAAAATGTATAACATTTTCAATTAAGTATGAAGTTGATATGAAAAAGTCTACTGCACTTTTGTTTTTACATGTTAACTTGGTATCAACTTTATCATTTCCAACTCTTCCATTCCAGATGAAGAAGTTGTTACCTTTGCAAAGCTCTATAAGTTGATGTCCGTAATTGTTTGTTACAGGATCTATACATTTTCTGTTTATGTTTATGCCGTAAATCTCAAAGTTCTTGAAAATATCTGCCTCTTCATTTTCTAATATATCCATTTGAAATATTTCAGAAAAAGTGTTGTCAATTCGGGTATAGTCTAAAGCATCACCGCACCGGGAATTAAAATCGCCCATCAATAAAACATGTTTACTCCCGTTACAGTATCGGAAAACTTCATTTTGGATTTCGAAATACGGATCGTTGCTCACATATCTTGAACCTGCAGGTGGTATGTAAACAAATCCGCATTTCCAATCTTCTCCATTAACATTATCTGTGTTTCCATACAGTCTATTTGAAATTGTAAAGAATTTAACTAGATCGCTTTCTGGGTTAGTGTCAAATTTTACATAATCAGTAAGGCTTTTCTTAAGAAGTATTGCGATACCTCCGGATCGGTAACGTGTAAGTATTTGCCTATTAAACAGATGCGTTACGTAACCGTCAATATTAATTTCATCAGTGTCATCTGTTTTGGTTTCTTGTAGGCCAACTATATCGAAATTATTAATGTAAGAGAGAAATTCTGGACATCGTAATTTTGGTAATATGCCGCAGACATTTAAGGATAGGAATTTCAGTTCTTGTGTGCCTTGAGAGGCATATGTATTCAAGTTGCAACCACTGTTAGACTGCGTAAAGCCGTTTTCCGGAAACTGCTATGACTGTTCACCGTCCAGAAGGGGGGCTTCTGCATTGTCATGCTTTCCTTCTGGCTCTGAGGCCCGGTCCTCTTGTAGACCTGTGTCCGCCGCTGATAAAGACATGTCACTTTGGGAACGCTTATTTTCAGGACTTTGACCTTCGTCACCTGAGCTTTCCGATAAGATCACCTGGGTTTGTAGTTCAGGATTTGTCTGTGCTGTATTGGTAAGTGTATTTAAATCACTGTTTGTTTTGTCCGCTTTCGGGTGTAGGTTTGTTTGGGCAACATTACTGTAGAACTCTTTAAGTTCTGCACTTTTTTCTAAGGTTTCTTGGTCACTTTCTTCACTCTCGATGATCATACTGCTGTTGTTGCTGTTTGAGTCTGATTTTTTATCGTAGTGTTGTTTTTTATTTCTTTCGTCAGCTTCTAGTGGGGATGTTGCTTTCTTTTTGCCACTAAAGTTACTGTATGCTGCGTTAGAATTGTCTGGTGTCTGCTGACCGAGTACACGAAATCTGTTATAGAAACCGAATGTTCTTTCATTTTGTTGATGTTTCAATGGTTTCTGTGAACTTCGGTAGTACGTTTTACTCCATTTGTCTCTTCTGTCAGTGTCGTTCTGTCGCTCAGACCGTTTTTGCCATTGGTTTGTTTTTTCTCTTTCTCCATATTGCGGGCAAGTATGGTTTGCTGTTTCTCTATTTCTGTTTCGTTGGCGGGCTTGTGTACCTTTCCATTCTCCGGTCCCATGTGGTGTACTTGTTTTCGTCACCTTTTCTGGGAAGTATTGTTGTCCGTTGATGAACAATTTGTCTCTTACTAATTTCACTTCATTTTGTGGATCTTCTCTTGCTTCATCTGCAATGCTATACAACTCTTTTCTTTTCTCTTCTATTTCTCTCGGATATTGGTCCCTAACCCAATAGTCCGTAGTTTTCAATTTTTGTTGGGCTAGGTGTTTGATACCTTCTTTGTCTTTGTAATATGTGAATTTCACTATGATGGGGCGTGGTCGTGTGTTTTCATTTCTATACCTTCCGAGTCTGTGGGCGCGATCTATATCTATTTCTTTTTCTATCGCTAACTCATCTTCTATAAATTTCTGTATTACCTCCTCACAGTTTTCTATTGTGGTGTTGTTTCTTGGTGCTTCTGGTATTCCGTAGAACAGAAGATTCTCTCTCATGCTTCTCCACTGTATATCTGTCACTCTGTCGCCAACACTTTCAAGTTTCTTATCCGTTTCGTTACTTTTCTGTCCCATTTCGTCAATTGTTCTTTCTAAACTTTTCAATCGATTGTCAAATTCAGTATTGGCGCTTGTGATATCGTCACAAATTTCACTGTATTTGGTAATTGTCTCTTCATGTTCTTTAACCTCAGTTTGCATTGACCTGACGTTTGTTTCAAACTGTACCAGCCTTTTGTTAGTTTGTTCTAAGCTTTGTTTCACTATCTTTATTTCTGACAATTGTTTTTGCATCTCAGCCAGTTTTTCGTTTTGTGCTGTGATGTTTGTCTCGACTTGATTCCATTGGTTTGTGTGCTTATCTAAAGTTGTCTGTAAGTTTGTCATCTGTTGACAGAGCGTTTTTGCCCAAGGGGGTATACTGTGGTCACTATTTTGTACTTGTTGGTCACTATACGTCTTGCCGTGAAAAGGATGTGGTGCCAATTGTTGTGGATAAAATGCTTGATTGTTTATCGGGAAATGTTGGGTTTGTCCATAACCGATCGGCGTTTGGGGAATCGGCATGTGTAGTTGTCCTTGTTCAGGATACCCATTGTACATGTATGTGCTTTGTTCACGTTGTACATTTCGGGTATCTTTTCCTGTGTGTTGTTGTTGTTCTGTGTTCATGCTGAATATGTTGTTTTGTTTACATTGTTCATGTTGTTGTTCGTAAATAACACTCCGCGTGTGCCCTAGTAACTCCGAAAAATTAGTTGCATGTTGTGGGTCTATACTGCTTATCTCAGTTTCTTGCGGTGAATTATTTGTTTTATTTTCGGGTTTCGAACTATCTGCTTTGTTGTTTTTCTTTCCACTTTGATGTTGTTGTTTGTGTTTCCCCATCTTGGATGTCAGTTTATGTTTGGAGATAATTTCTCTTGTGTTTGCCCCGTAGTGACTGTTATGCGTCCTCGCGTTTACCGATATTTCTGTCCCTTTTATCACACCGTATATGTTTTGCCTGATACAGAGTGTCTATACGCGTGCATTTACCGGTATTGTGTCCCTTTTGGTATTCCGTAGATTTTTTGTCCGATACAGAGCATTCGCTCACATTATAATCGTGCAGGTAGGTATTTTATGTATACATGATGGGCTATTTATAGCCCGATAATGATACAAAGGAGATTATGAAAATGTCTTATAACTTGCTTTTCAGTACACAGAAGTTATATATGTTACATAAAAATGTTCACGAACCTCCATTTATCCATTCCAATTAATCCATTTTCAAAAATTCACATGTTTGATATATTAAATTCCATTTTTAATTCAGTGTCAAATTTTATACGTATACACTGTGATCACGTGATTCCAAGAAGACGTGGTATTTGCTTGCCTTGGGACGTATGAAAATGATAAACTAAGAACAACTGGTGGCAAACATATTTATGGAAGATAATACCTTACAGATGCCACGCGTGTACAGTAGAACCTGTCCTAAGCGGCCATCAACATGTGGTCTAATTATGAGTCTGTAAGGCAGGTGGTAGCTTAATACAGGTCAATACTAATGCAGAAAGCACCTATTGTCCTGGATTAAGCAATCACCTGCTGTTTAACCCATTCCCAGCAACGTTTGACGACTCTGTGAATGTCACTTTGTGAAACCATTGTGATGTGCTCTATTTATCACAATGGTTTCAAACTACAAAATTCTAAAGTTTTCCTTTTCTCTAGTTAATGCTCCTTTTCGGTAGATTTATTCAAAGAGGTTGTGTCTAAAAACGCCTAATGGGTTAAGACCGAAACATCAGGTGTACATGTGCTATTATAAAACTTCATATAGTAAACATTCATTAAAAGCGTATCATTATTTCTTACAAGGAAATGGGCTTGCTTTTACAGTACCTTGTGATTAGTACTCGTATTGGCTATTTATTCAAAGGAATACCGATACCATCTGTTTAATACGTTTCTTCCATTGTCTGTATTTCTTATAATTCGTATTTATAGAAAAAACCAACACTATTACACATTGCCGAATCGTTGTTTGATTCCAAATTATAGTTCTAATAGTGTGTATTTATATATCAAACAAAAGAAAACACTATTAAACAATGCCAAGTCCTTGATTGATTCCAAATTAAGAACTAGGGTCTACTTGAATTGGTGATTTGAATTGCCTTGCACTAAAGTTCTTGAATACTATAAAATTAATGAAACTAATTCTTATTCCCGTGATTTTTAATGCGTATAAATGTCAGATTAAAGAGACACACAGACAACAGATGTGTCAGTTCATAAACGCTTATTTTGAAATGAGTTGTGGAACCAGAATGCCACCATCACAGGGCGATGAATTTGTTATAAAGGAGCGAAACAACAGTGATGGGTGTTTTGTACGATTGTCTCCTCTAGATCTGGGTCCATGCTTATAAAGCTTTTGATTGGTCAGATTTGAGTTCTCAAGCTTTTGATTCGTCAGATTTGAGCCAAAGGCTCAAATCTGACCGATCAAAAACTTAGGAAATGAACTCAGACTCAACTAAAAGTTTTATAAACATGGACCCTGATCACCGGTCAGGCATTTTCATAGCATTAAATCTTTATCCCAGTGGGAAACCTTTTAACCCTAAGCCTGCTATAAACTTGAGGTTTGCTTAAGCTCCGATCTGTTGCCGCTGTCAGTTACTTCTGATTCGTTCAAGCTTTTGAGATACTATGGACAGAGTGTCAAAGAATTTGGATCCAGGTGAGACGTCGAGTAACTCGGCCTGATAGCTTGATCCAAGTTGTTTGCAACTGTCGGTTAGGTAGCGCTTTAGCAGGTTAGGGATTAATACATTTACTAACCCAGTATCAGATCAGATGGCTCCTGTAGGTGTCCTCTGATAAGGTTGGCTCTGTCTGCCTCTTTACGCATGGTTAACAGAGTAGCCCCTGGTCAGGGTATGTTTTGTTTTCTCAACTGATAAGGACTGTCATATTTTACTGTGATAATAAAATTCATTATTTTCTGTTTTTATACAATTAAGCGATATACTATCGCATACATATTTGAGAAATACAGGGTTAATTCTTTTACAGGTTTGCTAACGAAGACAGCAATAAATACATGAAATTCGATATCTCATCAGGATCCAGACTCTGTGACACTTATACCATGTATTTGGAAAACAATAGAGAACAATGGAGACATTCCATTGTAAGAATTGGTAGGAACAATAACATTCTATTGCAGGCGAAAGACGCAAAATGGAATTTTTGAAACAAATACATAGTCTAATTATCTATACAGCAAACCAACTAGTCCAACCTTGTTTTACAATGGTTACCCCTTGCAAAGCGGAATTGTCAAAATTAATGGGCTATTCCCAAATTCAATCAGGTCAGGCTTAACCGCGAATATACAGGGATTTGTTTTAAAAATAAAAGTGTAACACGGCAAACAGTGCAACTCTTGATGAGAGAGCAACAACATTTGTGACCCGTTTCCCGTACTGAAAGGGGTAACCCTTTACTCCATAATTACGCCTTTCTACGCCTTTGCAAACAGAGTACACCCAGATAATTAAGCTGCTTTAGATGCTTTCTGATCAGGGTTTACTCTGATTGCTTATGCAATAGGATGGATATGGCACTGTTTCTACTATGGCTAAAACGTGTCATATCCATGCGCCATTTAAAAATATATTCTAATTTATGGTCCTGATTTAGCTAAGGGTTAAACAAAAATTCGAATATCGAATAGTGCCGTGTCAAAATGAATTGGTATTAACTATGGATCGATCATCGGAACTGCCACATATACAGTAAATGTCTCAATTACGATCGCTAAATTGTATCAATTATTGAGTGTTTAAGAATGTTGGCTGCTTAAAGCAAGGTGAAAGTAAAACAGAAAGCTCCATTAGGAGCTTCCTCCCTTACTTTCATCTTGTTTTAAGCTGCCATCTGTGTCCATAGCCATCTTTTTAGTGGTCGCAATAGAGAGGGTTTACTGTGTCTTTAAAAAGGGAACATTCTGATCTGGATCTACACTATTTGTTTCACAAATTATTGTCCACATGTCAGCTTCTCAACATGTCTCAGAACAAGAAGTATTTGATGACCAGAGTATAGCCGTATGCATTCCAGCATATTGTGATGGCGAGGTAGGCAATTCATACAACTTTAACATTTATATCATACATACATGCACACCCTTTGAAGCATGTAGAGTCAAGCATATTAGACCTAGATAAGATGGTTCCTACAGCAGCCGTCCTATCAGGTACCGTTCTGTTGGTTTGTTCATCAAAGGGGTAATGCCCATGATTTTTATTAAATCGTAGAATAAACAAATATTCCAAAATAATGTTTTGCTAAAAACGATACAGTTACGCTGTTTTTTATGCTTGCAGAATGACTCAGGAACTCGTTACATAGACGTATCTGCCAAACACTTGAGGTCAGATTGACACAGCAATAGCATGTGAGATATATGTCAATATACTGAGAATCACGCACAAGCTGATTTGTTAAGTGTTTTGTCAAGTTTTCGAGAACATGGCGCTATTAGCCCCATTGAAATTGACATTTATTGAACATGCGAAATACTGCATAGTTATAAAAGGAAACCATTAGTCCATTAAACCTTTACATGGACTAATTTATGTCAGCTTTATCCCATTCCCTCATAGGCTATTTTTAGATCCAACCCCTTTGAGTAAATTTACCGAAAAGGAGAATTAACAAAACAAAAATGGATAATCGTAGTTTGAACCTTTGGAATAAATAGAGCAATGCTCTGTTTATCACAATTGTTACAACATGTGATTTTCACAGGGGCGTAGAAAGGCGTATTTATCGGGGATAGGGTTATATCATATTTGATTGTCAAATGGTATTCTAACATGGCATGAACACTTTTGGCGGCTAATATCTCTGTACATGACATGAACAATATTGCCTAATGTCTCTGTACATGACGTGAATAATATGCGACACCTATTGCCTCTGTTCATGACGTTAACACTGTTACCTAATATCTCTGTGCATGACGTGAACAACATGTGTTACCTAATCTGTCCCTGTACATGTCGTGAACTCATAAACTTGTTAAACAAGGTTAGATATATCATAAAATTCGGAAAGCTGTTTCTAAATTTTATTATCGAAATTTACCTTTCATTAGTTTATATAACGGACGTTACTGCAACAATGTATTTCTCACCCAGAATTCTATGGTGATGTTATCTACACACTTTCGGGTCATATTAATGTTCATGATTTGTTTACTAAACATATAAAAACTTTAAGGAAGAAAGGTTATGACCGAGTTATATTGCAACACACTGCATGTTTGGTTATCGACCTATTTACAGTCGGTCGCTACGCTTCCCTCTTTGCTTGCACGATGACAATACGATGGTAGTACTCTACGATGGTATACTCTTAAACACAGAAACGGGATGAACTTAACCAGTCTCATGTATTTTTTCTCTGTCGTGCCCATAACGGCTTCCCTGCAGTTGCTCTGTCTTCAGTAAAGTCATTGAGTACATATTTGGCGGACTTTCTATGTTGTGGGGAAGTCCGGCCGCGATACCTTTATTTACACTGTTTGTTTAGTCAGGATGACTTTGGATAAGTGTGAGGTTAGTACGTTCGGTTGAAACTCCAATTGGTGGTTTTGCCACTGACCTTTCTAATGCGGTACTCTCTTTGTCACCCTTGCTTCTGTTTGTTTGGTGTCTATGTACTTATGTGTTTGTTCGTGTTTGAAATTCCCATTACATGACACGAACACCATGTTACCTAGTGTTATGTCTCTTTAGCACATGACTTGTAGCTCTCTGCCAATCGGAAGCCCCCAAAAATGCCGCCTTGTATAGGTTAGACCATGGTTGAGCGCGACTAAACGATATAGCCCTCTCGAACTATATCGTTTAGTCGCGCTCAACCTATTTAGCACTGACTAACCTATTAAGCACTGACTTGAGCTCAGGAAATAGAGGTCATCAAACTCTCAAATTGACGTCATCGAGCATGTGCTGATTTTGATACTGTTTGTAACGTAATGTCTCTGCACATTGCGTGAACATTGTGTGTTACCTGATGACCCTGTACATAACGTGAAACCTGTGTGTTACCTAATGTCCCTGTACATGACTTGAATAACTTGTGTCACCTAATGTCTCTGTACATGACGTGGCTATTCTTTGTTACCTAATACCCCTGTACGTGACATGAATACCTAATGTCTCTGTGGATGACGTGACAACTGCATTACCTAATGTCCCTGTACATGATATGAATAATGTGTATTACCGAATGTATCTGTACATGACATGAATACTGTTTGTTACCGAATGTCTCTGTACGTGACATGAATACTGCTTGTTACCGAATGTCTCTGTACGTGACATGAATACTGTTTGTTACCGAATGTATCTGTACGTGACATGAATACTGCTTGTTACCGAATGTCTCTGTACATGACATGAATACTGCTTGTTACCGAATGTCTCTGTACGTGACATGAATACTGTTTGTTACCGAATGTATCTGTACGTGACATGAATACTGCTTGTTACCGAATGTCTCTGTACATGACATGAATACTGCTTGTTACCGAATGTCTCTGTACGTGACATGAATACTGCTTGTTACCGAATGTCTCTGTACGTAACATGAAAACTGCTTGTTACCGAATGTCTCTATACGTAACATGAAAACTGCTTGTTACCGAATGTCTCTATACGTGACATGAATACTGCTTGTTACCTAATGTATCTATACGTGACATGAATACTGTTTGTTACCGAATGTCTCTGTACGTAACATGAAAACTGCTTGTTACCGAATGTCTCTGTACATGACATGAATACTGCTTGTTACCGAATGTCTCTGTACGTGACATGAATACTGCTTGTTACCGAATGTCTCTGTACGTAACATGAAAACTGCTTGTTACCGAATGTCTCTATACGTAACATGAAAACTGCTTGTTACCGAATGTCTCTATACGTGACATGAATACTGCTTGTTACCTAATGTATCTATACGTGACATGAATACTGTTTGTTACCGAATGTCTCTGTACGTAACATGAAAACTGCTTGTTACCGAATGTCTCTATACGTGACATGAATACTGCTTGTTACCTAATGTATCTGTACGTGACATGAATACTGTTTGTTACCGAATGTCTCTGTACGTGACATAAATACTGTACGTTACCAATTATTATACTGTAAAGTAAATTCTTCACTTCTAATTGGTTAACTAGTCGTGTACATAAGTCCATGTACCATGTGAACTGAAAGGGTACATAGAAATTCCCCATGGCAGGCCCCACATATTTATGGTCAAAAACAAAATGACCGACTTCTCAACTAGCTTAACAGTAGCAACATTCACAATAGACTATTGATACGTAAACAAAAATGCAGATATGAATTAGAAACACTATTGTTTGATATGATCAATAAAACAGTGTCCAGACATTGCAGATATGAATTAGAAACACTATTGTTTGATATGATCAATAAAACAGTGTCCAGACATCTTTTATAACACGAACGCCGATTAAATACAATACACACCACTTCGGATACCTTCGGGTAGAAATAATGCACTGGGCGCTTTTAGGGGAATTAGCGTGTTTAGTTATTCAACTTGCCAAAATAGATTTATATAAATAATCCAAACCGTAAAATTGTGCAGTATAATAAATTCGTTATACAGTACTTTCACAGGTTACATGACGATTCACTCCCGCCTAACGGCTCAAGCAACATGATTTTCCTCAGCCTGGAATAACTCGTCACGTACTCTGGGGAAGAAGTGTATGACTAATTAATAATGTACATGCCATAAATACTGTATGTTACCTCATGTCTCTGTACATGATTTGAACTCTGCGTGTTGCTTTATGTTTCTGTACATGACATACATACTGTATGTTACCTATTGTTTCTGTACATGACTTGAATTCTGCGTGTTACTTAATGCCTCTGTACATGGCTTGAACTCTGTATGTTACTTTATGTATCTGTACATGACATAAATACTGTATGTTACCTATTGTCTCTGTACATAGCTTGAACTCTGTGTGTTACTTTATGTATCTGTACATGACAAAATATTGTATTTTACCTCATATCTCTGTACATGATGTGAATAACGTGTGTTGCATTTTGTCTTTGTGGGTGACGTGAAAACTGTACTATTACCTAATGTATCTGTTCTTGACGTTAATGCTATGTGTAAAGAAATGGTTCTGCTCATGG
Source organism: Azorinus chamasolen (assembly GCA_963576725.1). NCBI lineage: Eukaryota > Metazoa > Mollusca > Bivalvia > Cardiida > Solecurtidae > Azorinus > Azorinus chamasolen. Next base: position 6,018,171 of record OY755240.1, read on the forward strand.
CGAAAATAATGTGTGTCTATAGATAGAGCGGTGTTATGCAAACGGTCCCATTTCATGCACATTGTAATGACGCATAAACATTTCTCTGAATGTGACAGGAACTCGTTAGGACATTGAGAGTCGATCGATTATCAATATGTACACTTGGGTAATGTAACAAACATCAGGATTATATTGATAACAGATCAATTTCATAAACAGTGGACGTTGTGTTGTTATAATAACTATGTATCTAGAACTTTCCCACATATTTTAAACATAATAACGACAGTGAATTGCGATAGTTCACAGCTTTGAGCGGTACGTTCAGTTGAATACAATCATTGTATTTTAAGCTTGTTTATTGTAAATAATGTGCAAGGTAGTTTCAGAAATCCGAAATAACACATCAGTTGATTTCATATGTAACATGTACCCATTAAACTCCTCGGTCTGAATATTGAGAACCATGGAGTCCTTAAGAGACTTTAATGCAAAATGGGAGCTGTAAAGATATGGTGCTGCTAGCTGTAAATATAGCCTGAATGAAACATTGCACACTTCAACCATATGCTCGATATTCTGTCCTGTTTACGTCTATGCAAATATAGTAGACATAGATCAGGCCACGTGGTTTTAAAAAGAATCTGACCAATGAGATACTTGAGAATGATCTCAGACTCAGACATTTTATAACCTTGGACCACCCTGGAGCTGTCTGGTCAGAGTCTGCTCTGGAGTGCTTAGATGTTATATATTTGATTGTCGAGTGTCATGGCAACAGAACACCTTATTCTCTTTATACATTAGATTTCCGTCACCTTTACATTAATTCATATACATAATGGACACTGTCTTTCTAAATGAATAAGTAGTGGTTGACAAAATTAAATGCATCAATGTTAATATAGACATACAGACACGTATACATTGGTTTAGAATGCTTAACCTACACATCGCCTGAAAGAAGCCTGTTAGATCAAATGTGGATCTGATCTGAGAACTAATTGACAAGGTCTCAATCAACTTGTATCCTAATAAGACGTTGAATTACTCGACCTCTAATCTGGATCCACGATATCTTCAATTGCGACTAAAGTCACGGTTATAGGAATACGCTTTAACTATTTGCTCCATAGATATTCATGCAAGAGATAATGAAATCTTCGAAATAAAATTAGATCAATCATTTGTAATAGCACATTGGAACATGATTTTTTATATTATATCATAAGCAACCTGAGCGGACCTTGATCAGAATCAGACGACTCCTATATGGGTCGTCTGCTCTGGGTCCACTCAGTTTGCAAAGGCGTAGAAAGGCATTTTATGGAGTAAAGGATTAAGCATACTTTCAACGGGAACTCGTATGTATACAATTATAACACGTTTTAACAAAAGTTATATTGATCTATGTCATACATGCTATCAATACAATTATCCTTTAATGTAAACACCAGGGCCATGACGGTCCTGTATCGTTCACCTGGTTTGCTATGTTTTTTCATATAGACGTATAAGGAAAACGGTCCCGCCGCCAAACGGCCTTATTGTTTTTAGCTCACCAGAGCACAAAGTGCTCAGGGTGAGCTTTTGTGATCGCCTGATGTCCGTCGTCTGTCGGCGTGCGTCGTGCGTCGTGCGTCGTGCGTCGTTCGTCGTCAACAATTTGAACCTTTAAAATTCTTCTCCTCTGAATCTACAGGGGTCTCAGCTTTCATCTTTGGCACATAACATCATCTGTAGGTCCTCTATAAAAGTTATATAAATTATGTCCCTGGGGTCAAAATTGGCCCCGCCCCAGGGGTGCATTGTTTTCTATAGAAACATATAGTGAAAATTTTGAATATCATCTCCTCTGAAACTGGAAGGTTCTCAGCTTTCATATTTGGCACATAGCATCATGTTCAGGTCCTCTACAAAAGTTATATAAATTATGCTCCTGTGGTCAAAATTGGCTACACCCCAGGGTGGACAGTTTTCTAGCAAACTTATAGCTGACTGCGTTTTTAAGCATCTTCTCTTTGCTCATAAATAGGTCATCCAGTCAAGCAGTAGAGAGAGATGACCAGTGGCTATTTTAAGTGCACCTGTATCTGGTGCTGGAGCCAGTGTTAGTCAGTTATGTCTAACCCTTTGCCTGTTCTATGTGTATTATTAATTTGAATGCCTACTGAATATTCATGAACAAAATAGTTAAAATGAAGTATGGAAGGTGGAACATTGTAGCCATTTTTTTCCAAATATCAAAACCTACTGAATATTCATCTACAAAATAGTTATAATGAAATATAGTAGGTGGAACATTGTAGCCATTTTAGAAACTTAAGGAACATATGTATCAAATTCCATTAACAAACAGAGCAGGCCCTGATCAGATGGCTCCTATAGGAGGCATCTGATCTGGGTCTACTCTGTTTTCAAATGTGTGAAAACACGTTTATATGAGGGAAGGGTTAATTAATAATAGTGATTGGCATTATGATATTATTATAACCTGCCCTGCAGTTCAGAAGAAGGGTAAATCATGTAAAGACTGCAGAATGCCAAATTAAAGATTTTAAATATATTATGAAATATTTTTTAACATGAAATTGTATTACTGGAAACTATTAAGTTAAACTTATGAATATGAAATTATGTAATAATTTATAATAATATTCAAATGCAAACAATCAGTTTGGAATGCTAGGGTACACATACCCGTTCAGAAGAACAGTTGATCGCCTTTAGTCAGAACTTTGTATGGCCTTGTTTAAATTATGCCCCTGGGGTTAAAATTGGCCCCACCCGAGGGGTGATCAGTTTTCAATAGAAATATATAGTAAAAACATTGAAAATCTTCTCTGAAACTGGAAGGTTCATAACTTTCATATTTGGCACATAGCTTCATGTTCAGGTCCTCTACAAATGTTATATAAATTATGCCCCTGTTGTCAAAATTGGCCCTGCCCCAGGAGTAGCCAGCTTTCAATAGAAACATATAGTGAAAACTTTGAAAATCTTCTCCTCTGATTGTCTGGTGAGCGCTTCAGGGCCATTCTGGCCCTCTTGTTTGGATATTGCCACTGTTTCGACTTTTTTTTGGTGGAGTGTTGGTTTTGTAGAAGATTTAAATATATTTTCTTTTGGTTGCCAAGGGATCAAGAGTTCCACATGGATCCAAACCATTTATCTATTTTGGCAGGGTGTTTCCCAATAATTATTACGATCAAATAATTCTGAAATTAGGAGAAGAGAAGAATTGAGGACTTTGCTATGTTTTCTATATAGACATATAAGGAAAATAGGCCCCGTCCCCTAGCGGCTATGTTATTTGAGATATTGTCATGCTGTTAGCTATTTTGATAGATAGTTACCTAATGATTATTCCTATCAAATAATTTTGAAATCTAAGAAACGTTCCGCATGGATCCAAACCATTTTAGCTATTTTGGTAGGGGTTACCTAATGTTTATTCTTATCAAATTATTCTGAAATCAGACCATTGTTTATGGAGAAGAGGAACAATGAAGTTTTCTATATAGACATAAAATAAAAACAGGCCCCGCTCCCAAGCGGCCATGTTGTTTTAGATATTGTCATGATTTAGCTATTTTGGTAGATAGGCTTTGAATGATTATTCCCATCAAATAATATTTGAAATCTGATCATCTGATTTGGAGAAGAAGATATTTCAAGATGTTTGTTTTGGTTGTGAACCAGTGTTCTACATGGATCCCAACCATTTAGCTGTTTTGACAGAGGCTCTCAGAAATACCACCCTTGGGAAGTTTAATTACATTTGACCTTTTAATTCTAGATGTCGTTGGAAATGAAATATTTGCGACGCACGATGGTCGGCGCCGGACGACGGACACATGATGATCACAATAGCTCACCTTGGCACTTTGTGCCAGGTTAGACAAAATTGCAATATCTACAGCTGTTTCTATTGATACATTTAATGAAAACACAGTAAAACTCTTACAGACCGGAAATTTAGTACACGAACTATTTGTTCTTTTAGGCAGATGGTAGCCTAATGCATGGTGAAATATGAGCTTTCGTCATGATTGTCACCCTGCATTAAGCTACCACCAGTCTTTAAGATTTATTCACTGCTTTAGGTGGGTTTACAGTAGACGTTCTCATCGAAAGTTGAAAAAGTTAGATTTTTATTTGATTTTTATACTCATATAGGCGCCATGCTACCATAGCAGCTGTGATGAAGTGGTGGGTATTTTTATTACTGCATATATACAATTCAATGGTATCAAGTGTATTGTAAACATCCATAAAAATGTATTATAATTGGATTCAGTCCCTTAACAGCCTTACACTTGACGACTGGGCAATTTACGCTTGTCCGCTGTTTATCTGTCTGTCTTTCTGTCCGTCGGTCTACCTTTCTGTTCGTATACTCGGCCATACCGACTATGTTCAGTTTGTTCTAGTTAAGTATCATAGCCTTACGCACAAAATTTGACATAGATCTATGCATAGGGTGCCTTATGAAGATAATATCTGTACTTTAATTTTTTAGAAAGGCAAAATATATAATAACCAAAGCTACACATGCGTATCATTGGATGTATACCTTTGAGTATGCAATGAATAAAAACTATAAGGCTAACTTTATGATAGCTGGCATATTATGTTTTGTTTCAATAACAATTTAACAATCGCATTGCCTAAAAATATGGTTGCTATAGAAACGAAATAAACAATTTCGTTGAAGTGTACGCAAATCACGAGATACTTGTTGAACGCAGTATTTGCACTGAGTTTGTCATGTAGATAAACCTAAAATGAAACCTAAATAATGCAATTATGTACATCAATGTCTCAATATAGACGTTATATCAACAGACATTAGCTAGGTGTTGTCAGAAAAAAATTGCTAGGTTCCTGTGACACCGAGTAAGTATACGTCAAGTGTCACCGGGATAAATTAAAAATATCTTGAAGGCATTGTATGTTAACGTTTAAGCATATACAGATGTTCACATTTTTAAGAATAACTTTTTTTATTTCTCCACCAAACCCTATGTTGTGAACATCCTTTAGAATTGTGTCGAAGACAACGCTAAACAGGGTTTGGTGGGGAAATGACTCTTTTAATATTTGAAAACGCATCTTTATATGTTACCTGTATACGCGTACATGTATATATCCAAAACACTACAAAAGTAAATTAAAAAAAGTTGTTGGGTTACGAGCGTATCAATAAATTAATTACAGTAAAAAACCGCTAATGCGACAACCTCAAAGAGATATAATTATGGGTGCTAGATGCAAGTGGTAGCTTTATGCAGGACAAAAGTAATGCGGAAAACTCCTCTACATTTTTTCTTGTATTAAACAACGACCTGCTTATAAAGTCACCCATGCTTATTCAATTACTGGTCGCATTAGAGGGGTTCTACTGTAGTTTATTTGAATTTAGTGCATGTTCAATAATTAATCAGGTTATTTGCGAATTAATACTTCATCAATAATTAATTAATGCATTAACATTAACTGACTCTGTTCTTTGCCAAAAAAATCAGTTTCACCATTTAATTCGGTTCTTAGCAAAATTAGGACAGTTTCAATAAACAGGTTTTGCAAACGAATTCAGTTTGAATAAATAATTCGTGTTTTGCGAATTAATGCAGTTTCAAAATTAACTGTGGCTGTTTGCGAATAATTGCATTTTCTATAAACAATGCACAATGGCTACACTAACTAGGACGATGGTCATTATGAATATCAATGAAACCCCATCTGAACGGCGGTTCATGACATCACTTTCTGGAATGTTTTATATATCTTAACTTCCATTGCAAGAATATCTATGTTATTGTACTCATTCTACATAATAGCGCTGGTCTGTTTTCTTGCCTTTTGTACCCAACCAGTTTCAAACATTGATAAAAGAATAATGTTCCCCCAATTGTATGTTTGCGTTGTCTTTGTGGGTCTTTTTATGTTTTTGATAGGTATGCACATTTGCTGTGTTTTCTTGTGTTGCTGTTTGGGCGGCTGTTTGTTCTGTATGTGGTGTTTCCTGCATGGCTCATATTTGTACTTTTATTTATGTAACATTTTCAACCGCATACACACATGAACTGGCAGTTGCAAACAGTGTAGACACAGATCAAAGGGCCATTGAGGAGCCCCTAGAGGAACCCTCTGATCGGGATATGAACAACTTGTCATTCAAAATCCTCTAACAAGTTTAAACATTTCATACGGAATTGACTCTGTAGTTAAACACTGTCTTGCTATTCCACACTGAAATAGCAGGTTTGAAAGGGTTAGATTCGGTGCAAAATTGATTAAAGGCGTATCATTTACCCAACGTGACTACAGGTGCCAATTAGACATGTGGTTTAAACATGAAAGAAGCCATGTCACACCTCTGAATAAAGAACAAAAATCTGAGGCAGTCGTATGTGGTATATTGTTATCCACAAATTGACTATTACTTCTCTATCCAAAACCTTTATTTTAAACTTTAATACCAGTTAAAACGCGTTTTCATAACATTTAACAATATGATGCAACACGAATCGGTTAGAAAAGATTGCTTCCGAGCATACTTGCTTCAATTTATTATTCGAATCAATTACAGTAAAATTCTGTATTATAAAATGCTAGTAATGAAGAAATTGTGTCTTTGTAGGCAGGTGGTTGTTTAATGCAGAGTGAATGTCATGCAGAAAGCTCCTACAGGAGCTTTCAGCATGACGTTCACCCTGCATTAAGCTGCCACCTGTGTTAAAGATCAATAATGATTCGTATTTGAATGTTCGAATAATCGAGTTTTCGCTGTATTTGCAAATTGTCTTGACATGCTTAACCACTTGTTATTAGGGTACTTCGTCGTTGCCATATGTCAACAATCAGAAAAGCAGAAATGCAATCAAATACCACCGCCAACAGCTAATCTCAGTGTTACTATTTCTGTTGCCATTATACGGCTATAAATTCCTCGCTAATGTCTCCAGCAACAGTAAATGCTCATGCTCATATCTTGGGCACTGTTCCAGTAACGTGAGTGCAGCATCAGAGTACATATTTACTATGTCTGGTGTGTTTTGTATAACGTAAGAGACAAAGTATCGCTTTAACCCTTTCAACGTTGAATGTACTATTAAACTATTCAGGGATATTATCAAAAAAATACAATGCAACATGACAAATAGTGCAGACCCTAATCAGTTGGGTCATGTAGGAACCTCCTCACCTGGGTGAACACTATTTGCAAAGCATATTAGTGACTCATTCCCGCACTGAAAGGGTTAATGTCATCGATTAATCATTTCCCCTGTTCTACGTTTATTTAAAATGCCAATACCTACTGGGTATTCATTGAAAAAATAGCTAAAGCGAAAGGTGGAAGGTAAACATTGTAGCCATTTTAGAAAGTAGAGAAACATATCATTCAAATGCCACTAGCAAACATAACATACCCTGATTAAAGATGCCGTCCGATCTGTGTCTACCCCGTTTGCAAATGCGTGAAAACACGTTGATATGAAGGAAAGGGTTAACTGTTACCACGTATCCTGCTATGTGTGACGTGTGTGGAATCTGCAAACAGCTTAGATCCAGACGCAACGCTGCTCTTATCGGGCCCAAGCTGTTTGATACTCGGTCAACAGTTGCTTAACCCTTCGCTTGCCAATCACGTCAAACCTGTAAATACTGAAGACCCAGATGAGACAGCTCCTGCAGGAGCTGTCTCATCAGGGTCTACACTATTTAAAAAATGATTGTGCAACCAGTGCACTCCACAGCAGTGATTACACAGCGAAATACTTGTACACAGTGAAGATATATGTAATTACACAACAGGGCATGGGTAAAGAAGGAGAAATGTATTTTAAAATTCAGGAAGAGAAGGGTTAAAAGCATGATAACATCGGAAGTAGTCTAACTTGAGCGGACAGTTTGTTCCAAAGCTATGCATTGGTTAAGTATCAACACGTGTTTATGTATGGTAGGATTTATGTTCAGTTCCACAGCAATTATACACGTGATGGAACTCTTGCTGTACATGTTAAATATAGAATATTTAGATATGTATTACTTCCTTTTTCAAACGTATACCGACGTTTACATAATTATGTGTTGCCATGGTAACTCTACATGTCTTAAGCAATACAAATTATTTTCATACATGCTACTTGTCGTGGCACCTCTACAGAAAATACACAATGTGTTTCCATAGTAATGTTGTTTAGAAAGCAAAAAGTTGGATAACATTGGTCAGACATTGACACTTAAGGACAGAGTTTTAAGCATCCGTATAAAATATAACAAAGAGGACTGTGTTTCGTTTATACAACTAGTCAGATCGCACAGAGTACCAAGTATTACCAAGTACCGTCAACTCAAGTATGTTTAAAAGGGTATTATTTCCTTACTCGTGATCTATTAATTAAACACGTTAAGGAAAACCGTTGTGAATGACCGTGACAAAATGCTTAACCTTTAGCCTGCTGAGCAATATTTTTCACAGAAATTTTCACCTACTACATTTTCAAAATTCAAGCTATAATCAATTTGTCTACCAAACTTCAATCAGGATGTGAAACAGTTTGGACCCTGATGAGTTACTCGGCGTCTCATCTGGATCCAACTGCTTGCATATGTATTCACTCATCCGCCAATTGTAGGCTAAAGGTTAGCGTTCAATCCTAGAAGTGAAACATTAAGTCTGGACTTGACAATGTACGCAGTCATAGCTTTACAAACTGCATCAACTCGCTAAGAACCGAATTTATTATTGAAGCCTTGTCATTATTTGACAACATTTATTAACTGACTATTGCAACTCAGCATTAGTTCGCCAAGAACTGACTTAACTATCGAAAATACATCTATTTGTAATGGACATAATTAACCAATGAAACTGCATTTATTGGCAATGAAAACAAACAATTATTGAAAATGTATTCATTCACCAAGAACCCAAACAATTATTGAAAATACAGTACTTCGCAAAAAAAAACGAATTATTGAAACTGCTTTAAAGCACTGCATTTATTATTGTAACCATATTTACTGGCAAATATTCGAATGGATTATCAAAACGTTTAATTATTTCACCAAATCCTAGTAGAAAAGGTCAGTGCAAGATACTTTTTTAAAAAATGGAGTTAGGACCACTGTAGCATGGATACAACTTTCTCCACATGATAACGTTCCGAAAATATATTTACGTTTAAACAGGAAAAATGGTGTTCACAAGATTATTTTACGAAACTGCTATCTCCACAATGGATTTTGAATCTTTGTTGCATATGCTCGTAAATACAAGACAAAATGGTAGATTGTACATATTAAAACTAACTACCTAAATGTTGAGTGTTTGAGAATTTTCCGGTTGATATTTATTACTTAATTTATGGATTTCAGTTACAGAAATTAATATATTGTTGCAAAATGGAAGAATTAACCACAACAAATACATAAAAAGAAAGAAATACAAATTTTGCCTAAATATAATTGGACTTAAGTCCCATTTTGCCTAAACCTAATTAATAAAAAACAGTATTTTTACAAATAATTGATCGTTTATTAACACTTCACCATTCCCACAATTGCAGTAGTTTCACATTTATATTGTAAATCGTCAATAGTTGAAATCTTTCACATTGTGTCTCACTTAAACCAAAATTTCACCAAAATGCGATTTTCCCCACTTTTCAAAAAATGGACTTGGGTACCTTCTTGCACTGACCCCTTATTAATTATCAGACATGTGTATTAATTCGCAAACAATAAAATGTCTTATTAGAGCTGTACTAACCCATTTGCTCCCACGATCCCATATATGGGACCTAGGCAAACAGTGCAGACTGATCAGACGCCGCATGATGCGGCGCCTGATAAGAGTCTACACTGTTTACTGATAGGAATTTCAATATAAAACAAAACGAAATTGAAACTTTAGGTCAGGCACCCCTTAGATAAAAGTGGACTAATCCAATATATAAACATGGAAGAATCCACTTTAAGCACAATGGGTTAATCGGTCTGTATTAATGCGAACCCAAATTAGTATTAAAATGCATTAATTCGTAAAGAAGCCAAACAAATATTGAAACTATAGTACTTCGCGAAGAACTGAATTAATTAATGAAAGTTTGAAAGTACGAGATTCTTCGAAAACATAAGTATCAATGCGAAAATAAAAAGGGCACACTCGGTTTATTTGTGTCTGTTCATGAGCAACACTTCAGAACCGGCTTAAGCGGGATTCAGTTTTTATTGAATTGATGAATACAAAGGACTAGGAAATATAACAACACCAAGAATGCACAAATTTGCAAGAATTTAGTATTGGAACCGCATTAATTTGCAAATACTTGAATTAAGTTTTGAAACATTGTACTAATTCACCCAAACCAGAAATACTTATTGACACTTTATATATGTGTGTGAGCATAACATACATGAGCTTTCTGTGTTACCTTTCTCTTGTATTAAACATTTTTTTTACATTTGTTCCGACACCTAAACTTTAAATGTGTCTCAACACTTTTTATACGATTTCTCGGAATCAAGGGACCCTTTCGTTCTTCTGAAAACATATTCATTCCTAATGTATGCTGAAACGGTATTCATAATGGGCCGTTGATTTTTCATAATTCCATAATCTTAGTTCAATTTAGACATATTCTAAATGACAACATCAGTGCCAGTATAACGTTTACAGTATCCCAGGATATATGTAATATCGGTTTGTATGAGCGAAACGCGTAAACTATAACACTCCCTTTATGCTTTGATCTTGCTACAGATGCATTGTATATAATGTAATAAAACATTACCCATCACTTCATCATGGTCACTATGACAACATGATTTCTATATAAATAAATCAAATGACCTTCATGATCGAATCAGAACGCGGAAGGAAATACGTGTTTGTGCAAATAATGGGCTTTGTTCAATGGTGTAAAGAGTAAAATGAAAACAATCGTGATTGCATGATACTGATTAATGAGAATATCTAAATTATTGTAAACCACTAATCATTTACTCAGTTACACCATTCTCTCCCTGACTATTTATAAACTAGATCTCTTTGAATACCGAAAAGGACCATTTACTAGAGAAAATGCAATTTTAGAAGTGAGTAGTATTTCAACCATTGTGATAAATAAGGCATATGATCCTATTTGCTCACAATGGTTTCAAAACGTGATGTTTACAGAGGCCTCAAAGTGCGTCAGTAGGAGGGAATGGGTTAAGATTCACGCAAAACGTTGCCCAATATAGATATGAGTCAATCTATATTATATCCTTGTCATGTAGCAGTTGCTTTATTGGCCTTCCTAATTATGAAGTCGACCAGCTGTCTGTTTATGATGTCATTGTGTAGCAGCACTCTATATGTCTCAAGTAGACACGCCGCCCCTCTACATAATTAAATAATGTTGGTGAGACGTTAAACCAAACAAATACACACATGTATGCACATACGCATGCAAATACGCATGCAGGCAGACCACACACTGGTGAACGCACACACACACACACACACTAACTCACACGCACGCACACACGCACGCACGTACACACACAAACAAACGCATAATTTGGACATCTGTAAATACCCGGCAATATAACTTTCAATAAACAAGCTTAAGCTATAAGATCCCTGTAAATGATTGCATTCAGATTTTCCTCGTTTGGCTCAAATTCGTGATAAATCACAATTCATTTCCGGTATTATATTTAAAATGTGTGGGAAACATCTAGATAAACCATTACTAAAATATCAAGTCAACTGTTTTATAAAATGGATGTGTTATCAATTCAATCCTGATGTTTGTTGTAATACCCGATGCATTCGTGTCTGTCAGTGTTGATAATCAATCGACTCGCACTATCCTAACATGTTCCACTCAATGAAAGGTTTATGCATCATTACAATTTGCATGAGGTTAGTTCATTTGCATAATATTTAGCTATATATAGACAGCGAAATTGGATAATGCTCAGTAGTCACGTTATTTATCAAATATCGGTCACACCAAGTATCGAAACTGTTAATTCTAAAACGGAATTATCGCCGGTGATTGCTGAAGCGTATTAAGCGTATGCCAGACATTTAAAATTTAATAAAGTGGTTTAAATGGGTGTCCGTAATGTTGTAAATAATAGTGCTTTTAAATCTGATAGTAATCTTCAAGCCTAATGCTCAATACAGATTCATGTAGTTGGATAACAGATTGTACCAAACACACACATGGGAGGAGTTATAGAACTACCACGACACCACTTTAACCCTTCACTTGCTGAAATTTCAAATACATTTCATCTTCTTTACCCATGCCCTGTTGTATAACTACATATATCTTCACTGTCTACACTTGTTTTCTCTGTGCAACCACTGCCGTGGAGTGCACTGGTTGCACAATCAACTCGTAAATAGTGCAGACCCTGATGAGACAGCTCCTACAGGAGCTGTCTCATCTGGGTCTTCACTATTTACAGGTAGGTATATTGACGTGAACAGCAAGCGAACTGTTACTCCTGCAGGAGCTGTCTCATCTGGGTCTGCACTATTTACAGGTAGGTATATTGACGTGAACAGCAAGCGAAGGGTTACTCCTGCAGGAGCTGTCTCATCTGGGTCTGCACTATTTACAGGTAGGTATATTGACGTGAACAGCAAGCGAACGGTTACTCCTGCAGGAGCTGTCTCATCTGGGTCTGCACTATTTACAGGTGGGTATATTGACGTGAACAGCAAGCGAAGGGTTACTCCTGCAGGAGCTGTCTCATCTGGGTCTGCACTATTTACAGGTGGGTATATTGACGTGAACAGCAAGCGAACGGTTACTCCTGCAGGAGCTGTCTCATCTGGGTCTGCACTATTTACAGGTGGGTATATTGACGTGAATAGCAAGTGAAGGGTTACTCCTGTAGGAGCTGTCTCATCTGGGTCTGCACTATTTACAGGTGGGTATATTGACGTGAACAGCAAGCGAAGGGTTACTCCTGCAGGAGCTGTCTCATCTGGGTCTGCACTATTTACAGGTAGGTATATTGACGTGAACAGCAAGCGAAGGGTTACTCCTGCAGGAGCTGTCTCATCTGGGTCTGCACTATTTACAGGTGGGTATATTGACGTGAAAGCAAGCGAAGGGTTACTCCTGCAGGAGCTGTCTCATCTGGGTCTGCACTATTTACAGGTGGGTATATTGACGTGAACAGCAAGCGAAGGGTTACTCCTGCAGGAGCTGTCTCATCTGGGTCTGCACTGTTTACAGGTGGGTATATTGACGTGAACAGCAAGCGAACGGTTACTCCTGCAGGAGCTGTCTCATCTGGGTCTGCACTATTTACAGGTAGGTATATTGACGTGAACAGCAAGCCAAGGGTTAAACTACAGTTGAACTCCGATATCAATGCGATATCACGAACTTCTGGACAACTCGAACAGTTCGATCCTTCCAAACTTTAATATACTGAATTGTTTTAAATGTATCACTATCCATATATAGAAACACATGTGACCGCTTAATGCAGGTCGAAAGTAATGCTGAAAGCTCCTACTTTCGATCTGCATTAAGCTGTAATGAGACTCGAACCTTCGTTATCTCGATTGCATTTGTATGGTCCCTTTAAGTTCGAGATATCGAAGTTCAATTCTACTTAAAGCATTACCATTAACAAATGTCTGCTCACAGTTTGATATGGTGCACCTTTTACTACTTCAATGAAGCTTTTGATAAACTATTGACTGAGTGACAAATAGCCTGGATCCTGATGAGACGCCGAGTTACTTGACGTCTGATCTGGGTCCAATCTGTTAAGTCCCGAATACGGGGTAAGGGTTATTGTTAATTGTTGTCAAACTATTATCTGGTGTAAAATTGACTATATTCTGGTTTGAGCATTTGAAATCAGAAATATGCATTCACCTTATTAATATTCATATTCAGATCTGTATTACACCATAAGTAAACATAGCATACCCTGATCAGACGGCTCCTAGGAGCCGTCTGATCTAGGTCTACTCTGTTTGCAGATGCGTCAAAATGCGCTAACATAAAGGAAAGGGTTAATCAAACTTGTAGTGATAAAACTGTACTACAAGTGCCACGAAAGAAATGGGAAAGGTGATATAAATCACAATTACTCTAAGTGAAATTTAGGCAAATAGTGCAGACCAAGATTAAACGGCTCCTGAATGATCTTCACTATTTGTTACAATATCAGCAGTATTAGATGGTGCCAAATTGAACAAAATTGCGTTACGAACCAGTAGAGAGGACATTGAGCTGACTTCGAGTGTCCATTAATAGTTATGGCACGACCAGGCCATCATTTGTAAACAGCTAGGGAACAGATGATATGTCAAATAGCTTAACATCTCACCGTAATTAAAGCTTTTTGGTTTTCGATCAATTATTTCTTGAAAGCTGGATCGAGTAGAAAGAAAATTAACAATTCCATGATATATCGGTGTTTAAGCAGATATCAATTTTGCAGCATGACACACATTATTCATACCCTTAACTCATTCCCTCATAATCTAATTTCAGATTCAACCTCTTTAAATACATCTACCGAAAATGAGCATTTACTAGAAAAAAAAATTAGAATTGTGTAGACCTGAAACAATTGCGATATCAACCATAATGGTTTCCAAATGTGATATTTACAGAGGCGCTAAAAGGCTTCCATATGAGAGAATGGGATAATGTATCAGTGGAATAGTCGAGTATTGTCTGCTGCATGTTCATACAATATTCTGAATATTGAATTTGAGGATTCTGAATAACAAACAGTGCAGGCCCGAACAAGAATGTTTCTCTTGAAGCCTTCTGATCAGGGTCTGCACTGATTCCAATTGACAGTGCATTCGTTTCCCGCCTTCAAAGTGTTTAAAGCTCTAATTATTTTGGAGCCAACTAATTTTCGTCTGCAACAATGTCGTCTTTTTCCAGTTTTTTTCCAGTTTCAGAATGGCCTTTCCTTGGTCTTATTCTCTAGAAAAATGGTGTGTCATCGGAATCCAACCAGTATGCAAAGATAACCACATATTCACCCATTGCTGCAAGCTTTTGGACAGTTTCCGGCGATTTCAGTTATGAAAGAATTCAGCTGGTACAGTAGACTCTCTAAACAGGACGTTAAAAGTAATGTAAATATCGATCTCGGAGACAGGTGACAGGCAGTTTAATGCAGGGTGAAAGTACAAAAATGAGTCATGCAGGAAACACCACATACAGAACAAACAGCAGCCCGAACAGCAACACAAGGAAACAGCAAATGTACATAACTATGAAAACATCAAGAGACGCACAAAGACAAAACAAACATACAATATGGGGAAAGATGGAAGTGCCGCATTGGAACGGTCAGTGACAAAAGTGACTGGTGGTTAAAACGGTTTTTGGGCACCTAACCTCATACTTATTCCATCCCCCACCCTAAAAGACAAACTGTGTAAATAAACGTATCCCCTCTCCGACTAATCTACAACAACCGCGATGGCAAATACAGTGGTAAAGTGCATGTATAACGAAATCATTTAAGTGAACAAACTATATCCACCTATCGCTAGTGTACTCAATGAGTGAGCTGAAAACAGAGTAACTGTAGAAAAGTAATAAAGGGTACGACAAAAACGAAATAGTACAAATATCCGTTGTAAATAAACGTAAATGAAAGTCATGCAGAACGCTCCTATAAGCCGCCTGCCTAAAAGTATATAAATTCGTCTCTACTGGAATTCTTGTTTAGAGGAGTTTTACTGTTAAACGTTAGGCTATTATAACGGTGCGCCCAATGACATCGATATCCATTTTGTCTAATAACTAGCATTTAAAATGCAAATGTTTCTATTTACAGAGTACTGCTTTTATTCAATTACCAATATTTGCTATAAACGGTCTTTAACTTGGATTTGACTGTACTTAACAATAAGATAAAAAATAACGAATAATTTCCTTACAGCTACTTGGAATAACGTTACATAATCGTTGTTGGAAACAATTACTCTTAACCCATTCCCTCATATTGACTCATTTTTTAAGCATTTTGACGCCTCTGTAAAAGTCACTTTTTGAAACCATTTTCATAAATAGAGAACTTGCTCTTATGCTTTCAGTACTACACAATTCTAAATGTGTCATTTTTTTGAAGACCCAGATCAAGAAAACCACAGTGTTGGGCCTGATCTAGCTCTTCTTTTTACTAAGTCTTCCTATGGAGGGACTCAAACATTAACCTTTTCCCTGTTCAATATCCATGTAAGAAATAATGATCTTATGAATATTTATTAGTTGCGTTTTTAAAATTTAACCTATTTTAGAAATGCTTTTGCTTTGACAAAAACTGTAGAATCATATCTATATCATGTTATAAGCAAACAGAGCAGACCCTGATCAGACGGCTCCAATAGGAGCAGTCTGATCTGGAACTACTCTGTTTGCAATTGTGTGGAAAAGAATTTATATGCGGACAAATATCTCGACTTGCGATTGCGCTATGCCACTCACGCTGCGGCTACGATACTGCTGCGTTCATGAATGTCTTACTACGCTTTTGCGGCGTTTCGAGTCCACGGCGATGCCGCTACGATTGTTTTGAGCAATGCCAAAACAACCGCCATGAAAAGGCGATCAAGAAGCTTCTATTACGCTTCTACTACGATCAGGGCGTTTCTACTGCGCTGTTGTCGTTCGTGCTACGATTCGTGGCGTTTTAACCAAAATTTCGAAGCGTAGCGGAATCGCCGCTCAGTGCAATGGGGGTATTAGTGTGCAAGAAGTTAATATCCATTTTATTGTTCTCAGAGACGCATTCAACTTGTGTAGACAAATTGCGAAACCGTGATTACATATGCAACCAGCATGGACCCAGATGAGACGTTGCATGATGCGGCGTCTGATCCGGGTCCAATCCGTTTTCCACTTTGATATATTTTGGAAGGAATTTGGAGAACATTCATTTAAGAATTGAAGCTGACGAAAAGGTCTTAACGTGGAAAGATTAATGATCCCATTATTCTAAGCATGTGCTATCATAATACAGTTATTTAAATTCAGGTTTGTTGTCGTCAGCATAAGAACAAAAATATAATTCGCTTCCTTTTCTTTGGAAACTATTTCATGCTAATTGGATGTCGCTTTACACAGCGCCTTATTAAAGGGGAAGTCCCTACATTTGACACGTTTCAAAAACACCTAAAATATACAAAACGCATTTGGTTATACATGTATGCTGAAAAGTAGAATATTGCAAGAAAAACCATCCAATTACCGTTTATAATGACAAAACATTCATGTGTTCGATATCGCCGATCCCGATTTTACTCCCCGATGTTTCAGTTTTATTCTGGACGGGTTTTAGTTTCTAACTGTTCGCCTTATTCGCACTTCTCTTACCATTTCCGAAAAAAGCTATTACGTAAACAATGGAGGGATCAGATGATCATCGGCAAAACGCGGAAAAATTTAACGGAAAAGGCCGATAATAGTGTGTTGTAATCAAATTTAAAGGTAATTATGAAATAGGTTTATTTGTATCACAGGGGCAGTTTTCGATGTAAGTTCAAATTGGCAACCTTCGTAACAATGACTGAGCATAACAAATATCAAGTTTTATGATATTATTGAAAATGTGCGTTCATTGTAGGGACTTCCTCTTTAAGACACACATTATTTGCACATAGCATTCCGTTCGCGGTTAACCATTCTCTTGCTGTTCACATCAATATACCTACCTGTAAATAATTTAGACCGGTCAGGGTATGCACTGTGTACAAGTGGATTGTGCAAGCAGTAGGCTCTATAATATACAACAGGACATAAATGTACAGTCAGCTGAGCGGTCCTTCGGACTGAAAGTAGACTATAACTAGGTACTTGTTTTAACTTTTGACATGGGCAAAGAAGGGAAATGTATTTTAAAATTCAGCAAGAGAATGATTAGCAAGCGACAGGTTCAAAATGGATTGCTCAGCTATGTTCACGAAATTGAAAGGAAGCCCATATTGTATAAGAAGGTATTGGAAACAGAAAACAGACAGTTTAGATGTTATAAACTCATTGAACAAAGATATGCAGCATGTGCATTTGGTTATGAAGCATATTTGCTTGTCTTACCTTTCGATTTAAGAACTTACATTACTAAAATCAGATTATCGACTCACACTTTACACATACAAACAAGTAGATATTCAAGCCATAGGTTACGGAGAAAGGAAAGGCATTGTAGACAGGCTGATACAGAGGACGAATTCCACTTTGTTTTAAAGATCCATGCTTTGCTGATCTAAGGATATAAAGTATATCAAACGCTAATTTTTTAGCGCATAAAGTTTGATGATATTTTATTGTATTACGTTATTACAAGCTGATGATATTAAAACTATTTTAAATAACTGTTTATCCTCAAAATAATATTCATATAGAAAAAATAGATAAAAAAGCATGTGGCATAATATAATATACTTACAATATTGTTTTTAATTATGGAAAGTTATATTAGAATAGCCATTAACATGTATAAATGTATAATGATACGCTGATGTACAAATCAATAAAAATATTCTGTTCTGTTCTATAGTTTCTGGTCCTTTTACTTTCAGAATTCATTTGTTTTGGTGTTGATCAGTTCGTTTCCATTCGGATATAGATGAACATGTATTAAAGAGTAAAAACATACTAAACCATGTTGCAGGTACTTGTCAGTGCAATATGACCTGAATATTATGACTATATTATCATTATTGTCATTATTATCATTATTATTATTTTATAAATATTATTGTTTTATTATTATTATTATTATCATTATAATTATTATTAGTATTATTAGTATAAGTATTATTAGTATTAGTATTATTATTATTATTATTAGTAGTAGTAGTAGTGGCAGTAGTAGTAGTAGTAGTGGTATTAGTGGTAGTAGTAGTAGTAGTAGTGGTGGTGGTGGTAGTAGTGGTAGTAGTAGTAGTGGTAGTAGTAGTAGTAGTGGTAGTAGTGGTAGTAGTAGTAGTAGTGGTAGTAGTAGTAGTAGTAGTAGTAGTGGTGGTGGTAGTAGTAGTAGTAGTAGTAGTAGTAGTAGTAGTAGTAGTAGTAGTAGTAGTGGTAGTAGTGGTAGTAGTGTAGTAGTAGTAGTAGTTGTAGTAGTAGCAGTAGTGGTAGTAGTGGTAGTAGTAGTAGTAGTAGTAGTAGTAGTAGTAGTAGTAGTAGTAGTCGTAGTCGTAGTAGTACTGGTAGTAATAGTGGTACAGTGCTCCCTCCCTACAACGGCCCTCTCAATAACGATTCCCTCCTTATAACAACGCATGTCACTGTTTCCGAAACAACAAGGCTCCAGAAACAACCTTTTTCCATCGTATTTTCTTTATGCCTCCATCAAACCCTATGTTGTGACCACTCTTTAGAATCGTCACTTTGTGACGATTCTAAAGAGTGGTCACAACATAGGGTTGATAGAGGCATAACGGTTTTTAGTTCTCGAAATACACCTTATCTGGGGATCTGAGAACAAGCTAATTATGTTTGATTTTCCCTCCCTATAACACCTCCCTCTGAACATCACATACAATAATCGTACCCCAAAGGGTGTCGTTGTAGAAAGGGAGCACTGTAGTGGTATAGTAGTGGTGGTGGTGGTGGTAGTGTTACTATTAATAATGTTATCATAGTTATTATCATCCTTTATTATAATTATTATTATTATTAAATTTTATTATTATTTTAGTAGTGATAATCGTAACAGTAGTATTTACTGTGGCTGTTTTCTTATTTCTATTACTATAATTGCTGTTGTTGTTGTTTGTGAAGGACTCATGCAAAACATATGTGTCTATATACCAACATATGAAAATGAGAAATAATGTGAACTACGCGTACCATCTACATAAAAAAACGGCGCGCATAAGATTGGTTCACCCGTCTCCTTACGCCAGGCTATGTGTGATCATTCATTGCAAATGCAGTTGATTACATGCCTTCTGCGTAACAAAAATGAACTAAGAATATGGATGTTGGTAGGTCGGGTTTCGGCTACATTGATCAACAAATGCTTCTAACATGAATTTGAATGCATACGATTGCGACTAGATTACTCGGTGTTGCATCAATTTACACAATGCGCCTGCTTTTCAAAACATGTACAAAACATTATAACTTTAATTTCAAGAAACAATGCTGACTAAATATACTGTTGAACGTCGATATTTCGAACCATACAAATTACATCGAGAAAACCTAGGTTCGAGCTATTCGATGTCTTATCTGAACAATTTCTTAAGTTCGCATCTTAATCCGGGTCTAAGGTAATGCATTAAGCTGTCAAAAGTGTTTCTAGATATGCGCAATCATGTATTTTAGAACAATTATGTATTGTAAATTTTGGAATTACCGAACATTTACTTCAAGTTATCCAAAAGCTCCAGTTATCCGAGTTCACGATATCGAAGTTCAGCCATATATTAACAAACTTTATGCATCCTGCAAACTAATCAAGAAGTATTTGAGCCTATGATGTTACTTTGTGTATTTTTTCTTCACTTGGATGACATGAGATTTTACGACTGTACGATACGGCTCTAGCAAATACAAGTAAGAAGTACAGGGACTACGAGCGAATTCAATCCTCCTATTCGACAGGTAATATAGCTTTAGAAATACAGTAAAACCCCTCTAAACCGGAAATATAGTATATAAGAATTTAGATACTTTTAGGCAGGTGACAGCTTAATACAAGGTGGAAGTCATGCACAAAAGCTCCCAAAGAGGAGCTTTCTGTATGACATTCACCCTGCATGAAGCTATCACCTGTCTCCAAGACCGATATTTATACCAAATTTAACGTCCGGTTTAGAGGGGTTTTACTGTAATTTGATTAGATATTTAAAGTATTAAAGTCTCTATGTTACAGGGAATGCAATATCGTTGGACAATTTAAATTGACATACGGATGCTACAAAAGGAATGAATATAAAGATTTAAGAGACTAATGGTTTCCTTTTATAGCCATGCAGTATTTTGCATGTTCAATAAATGTCAATATCAGTGGGGCTATTAGCGTCATGTTCTCGAAAACTTGACAAAACACTTAACAGATAAGCTTGTTCGTGCTTCATGGTATATTGAAATATGTTGTGCAAGCTAGTATTGTGACAATTTGACATCGCGTGTTTGGTCGATCAGTATCTGCGTCGTGCTTTTGCATTCTGTAACAAAACCAACAACAGTGGCTGTGTAATATTTTTCATATACATGTATATTCTTATAATATATTATAACAGCCATAAACATTAAACATTTTACTCGAAAATGACTTTATCTATCAGACTCCATTGCTTCCTTTTCAGATATGTATTTTCCCATCATAAATGATAAAGTTTCGTCCAAAAATACGATAAAAGAGAGAATTTTAATTTCAACTTGTTAATTATCCTTTTCGAGACGGAGATGTGCCCCGTTCTATATCTTATGTGGTTTACATTTCTCAACTTCTTCGCTTTGCCCGAGTCTGTTCTTTGCTAGAAAATTTTAATTGTCGTAATTTAATTATAAACGGCTTAAGCAAGGTTACAGATATCATGAAAATCTTATTGTCGAAATTGACCTCTCATTAGTAAATATAATTGCAATTTACGGACGTTACTGCAACAAGATATTTCTCATCCAGAATTATAATATTATTATTATTATTATACCATATTTATATAGCACTCGTCTTATATCTAAAATACGTTAAAAGTGCTTTACAATCAAAACATGTATACATCCTAAAGCAGAAAAGAAAAGAAATAGTTTTAAAAAAACTTTAAGATATGAAATAGAAATAAAAACATAAAAGAACATTTACAGTGTAATTTCTTTCGCATAACCTTAATATTTAACATTTAAAATCCATATGCCTGGTAAGGTATATTACAGTTATATTAAGAGAATAAAGTAATGTTGATCGAATACTATTTCTAAAGTTAAAACATGCAACAGCTATATGAGCTTGAAATATACATCAGCCACCATACATCTTTAAAAAAGAAGTGAGTTTTAAGGGATCGTTTAAAAGACTCAAGTGTAGCTGAGTTAAAACATGCAACAGCTATTTGGGCTTAACATATACATCAGCCACCATAAATCTTTATAAAGAAATGAGTTTTAAGACATCTTTTAAAAGACTCAATTGTAGCTGAGTTCCGTATTCCCACCGGAAGTTCATTCGACAACTTACATGTAGGAGCCGCCATCGCCATATGTAACTGTGCGGGATCTTGGTATCACGAGAGCCATAAAGTCATTTTTTTATCTTAAGTCACGCGGTGATGTTATCTACAAACTTCGGGGTCATATCTATTTTCATGATTTGTTCATTAAACACATTAAAACTTTTAGGACGAAAGGTTATGACCCCATTATATTGCAACACACTGCATGTTTGGTTATTGGTCCATTTACAGTCGGTAGCTACGCTTCCCTCTTTGCCAAGTGTAGTACTCTATGATGGTATACTCTTAAAACCAGAAACGGGAAGAGATTACCAGACTCATGTATTGCCTTTTCTCTGTAGTGCCCCTAAAGGCCTCCATGATGTTGCTCTGACTTCAGCAAAGTCGTTGAGTTCATATTTGACGGACTTTCACAGTTGTTGTTATGCTATGTTATACGTATTGTCCTGTGTTTACCGTTTTCTATGTTATGTGGAAGTCTGGCGGGGATATCTTTATTCACACTATTTGTTAAGCTAGGGTGACTTTGAGATACGTGTGAGGTTAGGACGTCCGTGAACCGGGTTAAACACCCAGTGGTGGTTTTGCCACTGACCGTTCCAAGGTTGAACTCTCTTTGTCACCCTTGCTTTTATGTTGGTTTGGTGTCTTTGTGCCATTGTGTTGATGATTTTGTCCGGTTTGATGATTTCGTCTCGTGTGCGTGTGTGTGTGTGTGTGTGTGTGTGGGGGGGGTTGCCTGCTTTCTGTTGGTGGTTTGGTGTTGGTTGCGTTTTGTGTGTGTCCTTTCCTGCTTGACTTTACTCCTTTTTATATTACATTAATATACATGAAATTAAAGGTTTAGGCAATGTATGTGTTGGTTCTCGCCTGAGTTTCGGTAAATGTACCTTTATGTGTTTGTCTTGCACGCCGGGTGTATTTAACATAACGTCTGAGTGTTGATGGGTTACCGTGGAAATTTCCTAAAGCGATCACTAAACGAATGATTGGGAGATGGCAAACTTATTAACCCCTGAACTGCCCTGGCGACGTGCCAATGATCACTAGGCGTCTCATTAAGATAGACCAAGTTGTTTCAAAACTTTGTCAACCGTTTCTCAAAAGCTTGTGTCATGACACATTTGTGAAGCGTATGAAACAAACAGTACCTACCATAAACAAAGGGTGTATTCGTAGATCAGGTTTGGTCCACAACCAGGTCATACCATGAAGTTAAAGTTTTGCTATTAGCTATAACAAACGTCATACGAGAGTTGTATTGTTTTGACTGGTGTAATTTGTTGAATTCAATTTTGTATTGGTTCGATGCCCTTAGTGGTATTGGCCTGAAACATTTGCAATCTGCTACATGTTTTGTATCATTCTGCATTGTTCTCTGTTGATTTCCAAAACCATAATCTTCGTTTTAAACATTTTGATCCTGATGAGACTCTGTAATACTTTTTTCTGTCTTTATTAGTACTCTCCCACTTCTGGAGACCCAACTTAGTATTCTTGTTACTTGTATTCATGAACATGAATCAGAGACTGAGCCCATTAGGAGTATTATTTAAAACAATGATAGCAAAAACACCAGACATTACGAAATCGTATGGTTTAAGCACGTATACAAGAATCTGCAACATATAAGCAAACGGAACAGACTCTGATCAGACGGCTATAACGGGGTCTGCTTTGATACCAAATGCGTAAAATGCACCAACAGGCAGACATATACATGACAAAGTCATGCTTAATATACTTAATGGTAGCATTATAGAGGGTTCACTGATATATGTTTTGTGTTCTAGCTGATAGTATCGCGGAGCCTAGCCCCGATGTTATAAACGTTTTGCTTGAGTCTGAGATCATTCTCATTGGCCAGGTTCTGAGTTTGTAACATTCTCGAGTATCAATTTAATATTCTCAAGTATCTAATTGGTCAGATTCTGAGCAAGAGCAGAACCTTGCCAATCAGATGCTTAGAAATGATTTCAGACCCAGATTTAGAAGTTTTATAACTTTGTTTCCCTTGTGGAGAATATGTCTCTCCGATACTCAAGGTTCATTAACGAGTCCACCATAATCAAGTCCATCTTATAGCTTATTTCAGCATAAGATTACAAAATAAACATGTATTACCGCACCGCATTTAAATGGGGTAAATGAGTGTACTGGCATGGTAGACCAAAATCATAGGGCTCCTAGAGGATCATGTCTGTCATTAAAATTGCTTTCTTAAATATACAATCAGCCGTTTAAAATTACGGACCATTCCATTGTTTAGTTAATGTAAGAAATAATGTATTAACAATAATCCCATAATGGTTGGCATTATGACCATGAACGTTTAACCATGTCACTAATGGTAGACACAGCTTATTATTATGTCATAAATAAACAGAGCAGACTCTGGACTGCCTGTTTCTACAGGAGCCATCTGACCTGTCTCTACTCTGTTTTTTAAGTGTGTTAAAATGAAGTATCGACGAGGTATACGACTGATAAGCTGTTGAAGTCTCTGTTACTACCTGGTCGGTGATCACATCTATAGTGGACACTCAAACAAGCCACCTCTCAGTACCATGGCTTGATGGTTACCTAAGTAGAATCTGACTTAGGCGGCCATTAAAATGAAGTCTAATTATGGGTCTGGAAGTCAAGTGGTAGGTTAATGTAGGCCAAAAGTAATACAGTAAAACCTCTATTAACCGGCCGTTATATTTAGTATGAATATCGGTCTTGGAGACAGGTGGCAGCTCAATGCAGGGTGAAAGTCATGCAGAAAGCTCCTAAAAGGAGCTTTCTGCATGACTTTCACCCTGCATTAAGCAGCCACCTGCCTAAAAGTATCTAAATTCTTATATAGTAAAATTTCGGTTAATAGAGGTTATACTGTACAGACATCGCTGTAGGAGCGTGTTGCGTTACCTTTGCCCTGCATTAAGCCACCACATGTTTTCTAAATACTCCTGTTTTTAATAAATAAATGACCGCTTACGACAGGTTCTACTATATACAAGAACAGACAAACCTCTCTAAACCGAACGTTCAATTTAATATAAATATTGGTCTTGGAGACAGGTGGCTGCTTAATGCATATTGAAAGACACTCAAGGAGCTCAAGAAGGTTTCTGCATGACTTTCACCCTGCATTAAGCAGGCACCTGCCTAAACGTTCCTACATTCTTCTCAACTTGACATCCGGTTTAGCCGGGGTTTACTGTATTCATTGCCTATGGGATGGCATTCCGTTTCCAAAACTCATTTAGATATTAACGTTAGAAATGACAAATTTGTCGTCTTTGTGTCTTTCTTATTCGGCATAAATATTCACTGAAACTGCATGGGAATCAAAAATGATTGTCATATATTTGAATAGTATTCACGAATTTATCATTTAGTGCAAGGTGATCAATGGACTGCCAGTGTCACACTTGCTTTCAAATTAGACTCCGAGTTTTAGTTCTTAACCCTTTCGCTGCCAAACTCTGTCGTCTGCTAACTTTGTCGTCTGCTACAAATTGTCATTCTTTTGTTTTTCTTCAGTTTTGTTTCAAAAACATAGTAACAGTAACAAACAGTTTGGATCCTGATGAGACGCCGAGTTTACTCGGTGTCTCATCTGGATCCAAACTGTTTGCATAGGTAATCACAGATCCGGCATTGGCAGCGAAACGGTTAATGTGGAATCAAACAACTATTTGTGAAATGGTATTTTATTCTTATCTAAAACACAGTTGTTGTTAGATTAAATTCGAACAGGGGAAGTATTAACCATTTTGTTTGGACTGTTATTTGAGTAAATATTCAATACTAAACAATACATTTACCCTTATACAAACCGTTTAGAACATTTGCAAACAGAGACCACCCGGATCGGAGACGGCTTCCTCAGGCAGAGTATGCTCGGTTTACGTATGGAATCGGACTTCTCTGCATCTACCAATACCAAATCATCCTGTGTGCATATCTAAGAAATAAATCAGCAAATATATTATGTTCACCGTGACATTACTTCTTGCAGGAATAGTCAACAGGAAAATGGGTTAAATGTAGTGATGTTCCCATTAATCGCAGTACACGGCGATAATGTCGCGAAGGTTTGGCTTGATCATCGTCATAAGACATGTCATCGTCGACAATTTTTACGAAAAGGTTAGACATTGGTTGAGCGCGACTAAACGATATAGTTCGAGGGTGGCTTTACCATTGGATAATCGATTTAGCACTGGCTTCGACCCGAAAAACACATGAAATAAAAATTATCAAACTCGCAATTAGACGTCATCGAGCGTGTGCTGATTTTCAGTCCTTTCTCAGTGTTGTTATGCTTTCGAATCCTTCGAGGTCATGAATTTCAGTACCTTTTGTTCGGAAAATTGAATACCGCTTAAGCCGGTGGTAGGGGGCGTGAGCAGTGTTGCATTTTCAATTACTGCTCATGAACAGACTCAATAAAACCGAGTCTACAATTTTCCCCTTTTGTGTTGCAATTTCTGTTTTCGGGGGATCACCTCTCTTCAGAATATATTTTTATCCACAAATTAAACAAAATTAGACTGCAAAAACGGATCTAGATATAAATTAATTCAATATTCAACAGAACTGTTATTGCATTTGCCCCATATTGAACTAAACCTTATTGTTGATTATTCTTTCAAAAAAAGTCGAACTAAACGATATGGTCGAAACTTGTTGATGCATCTGATTGGTCGAGAGCTCCAAGCCATGTGATAAATATGAGTAAATCTTGCAAGAAGAGAAAAGATAAAAAATCGGCACACGCTGGATGACGTCAAATTGCGAGTTTGATGACGTTTATTTACTGTTTTCCTCGGGCCCAAGCCAGTGCTAATACACTTATACCGTACAGTACCTGAAGTAGAATAATGTGCAGTAGTTTGTAAGGCATTGTATCGTTGCTTGGTATCATCGTATGGAGGACGATCAACGCCAAAATTGCATCATGCTTTGTGGCATTTCAGTTTGCTTCATTGTAATTGCATCATGCATTGTGGCATTTCAGTTTGCTTCATGATAAATGCATCCTGCATTGTGGTGTTGAACAGTTTGCTAAACGATTATTGTATGTCAAGATGGGAGTCCTTCTTTCATTGAAGTTTCTTCAATGACACATGACCCAATGCGGTAAGCCCATAGCAACAAGCATAAAGCCGAACGACGAACGCCGAAGGCATAATGCACTTCAGCCGAACTCGCCATATAGGTGGCGCTGCATGTAAAACCAGATAATCAAACTACTGAAAGTACTGAGGATGGATTCAACGTAGATCGAATTAAATGTTTGGTTTGGTTTTTAAATGTTGTTTTGAGCGAAAAAAAAAAAAGAACATTATTCGGACGTGTGTGTATGGCGGGATTAATTATTTAAAAAAGACGTTGCCTTTGGTGCAATTTTATTTGTTGCTTTTTTATGTCCGTCTGATCAGGGTCTGACTTGTTTGCTGATGGTCTGTCAAATATATCATTCTGCATAGTTTGCCCTGATAAAATTCACGTGTCCATATGCTATTTCATTGTCATTATTTTTCACATGAACATTCATTGAGTAAAGGATCAACTGTGTAGTACCCTGATCGCCGATGTGTGATAGACCACGCGTGGATCATGTACGGACCGTCTGATCAGGATCTGCTCTGATTGCTAATGGAATTTCATTCATCTGTTTATTTAGAATTTCTGAATGACTTCAATGTTCCACCTTCCATATTTTCATTATAATTTTTGGTCCATAAATATTCTGTATAGGTATTGGAATCGGGACTAAATATAGAACAGGGAAAGGGCTAAGATTACATGTATAAATATAAACAAGTCTAATATATCATAAAATAGCATATTTTTATTAGAATTATATTGGGTCTGAGAAATACATTACATTACATTATTTTCATTTTGTGTACAATATACTTATAATATGTTTACTAACCCTTTCTCTCATGTTAACATCTTTTCACACATTTGCAAACACAGCAGACCCAGATCAGATGGCTCCTATAGCAGCTGTCTGATCAGGGTCCGCTCCGTTCGTCAATAGAATTTGAAAGATGTTTCTTTACTTTCTAAAATGGCTACACTGTCCCACCTTCCATATTTCATTATAACTATTTTGTCCATGAATATTCAGTAGGTATTTAAATTTTGAATAAACATAGAACAGGGGAAGGGTTGAAAATAGATTAAGATATGAATAATAATAACTCATGAAGGTGTAATGAAAATATCTGAAATTTTGAACATTGAATACTTTATTTAACGAGGGTAGCTAAATTAGTCATAATGACTAATCTACCTTGAGGCCCTCAAAACAAGCATTTCATACAAAATACAAAACAGTAAAACACAGATCTATATACACAAGAAATAAATGTTCAGAAGTTCAGTAGTGTTGCGTCTGGATAATTAATAAATGTTGTCTGCTTCAATTTGTAGATTTATTCTTTATGGACACGTATTTGGATCCTGATAAAACTCCGAGTAAAATGGCGTTTAATCTGGATCCAATCTGTTATCATAGATTTGATTTGCCACTAGCATCCAAATAGTTAATATAAAGCTATAATATATAAAGTATTGCACATAAAAAAATGAAATGCATAAATGACATCTGACCCCGATTCAGGTGGATCAATGCACGCGCTATTAAAATCACATATTTGTGACGTCAGATACTCACGCTGTAATTATTATAAATACGAGAAAATATTTTTGCTCAATACTAGTTAATCTAAAATGATCTCTGCTTCAAATTTTTAAAAATGCAAATAGAGAGTAAACTATTTGAACCTGATGAGACTTTGAGTTATTAACGATATAGATTAATATATTCTTTCTGAAATTCAACCAATTTGCCCAGGGAGAGGGTATACATACTTTTGTGCATGCCCTTATTTAGATCTACATTGTTATATGTTTAAATTTCATTTACATTTTCTTAAATTTTCTTCACTTGAGGTCCTCTACAAAAGTTACATAAATTATGCCCCTTGTGTCAAAATTGGTTCACCCCAGGACCGGCTAGTTTTCTATAGAAACACATAGTGAAAACTTTGAAAATCTTATCCTCTGATTGTCTGGTGAGCGATGTCAGGGCCTTTCAGACCCTCTTGTTATTATTATTCTTCTCCCAGCAGTAAATATCCCCCCCCCACACACACACACACTCTCTCTCTAATGTAATGGATCAGTAACCTTTCTATTTTTTGTGTGTTTTTTGAAATCCTTCTATTTCTATGTCTTCATAGCGTTTTCCTTCTTTACCTATGTATTCGGCAAATCACTTCAGCATTTTAGTCCGAGCTGACTAGAGTACGACAAAGACCGGGGCGAAGATGGAACAACGAACCACGCATCAAGCATCAAGCACCAAGCACCAAGCGCTAAGCAAATAGCACAAAGAATATGCTCCAAAGAAGTTTAAACAATGAAACACATTATTTGACGTTATTATAATCAATAAACAAGTTTACAGAAGGTCAAATGTCGGATCGAGGAAGAAACTTCAAAGAAAGAAGAAAGCACATCGTGACATGCAATAATCATTTAGCATAATGCATTTAACATGAAGCAAATTGAAATGCCACAAAGCATGATGCAATTTTGGCGTTGATCGTCCTCCATATCATCGGGTCCTTTGATTCGATGATTTCACACATGTTTATTGTGCCCGATATACTGCAATTGTTCACACATTTGCCTAAAGTTGCTCTTGTAACGAAAACTTGAGTTTTATTTATTTGATTTTGTTGAATTTCGTTCTGAGAATATTAAAGATTTGTGTAAAAAAAATATTAAAAGTATTAGAATGTTACGGCACTTGTTCCGAAACGTTCTGAACAGCTCTTTTAATTATAGATTGTTTGACTTATCTTGAACGAAACGTTTATCACATTGTCTTAAATATGTGGTAATCAGGTATTCCTAATGATCGATCCAATGAAATAGTCAAACTTTGTTTGGCGAAAATAATGAGAATGAAACAGGCATTAACTTAAATCACAACATCGTAGGGAAAAGTCTCTACTCTCAATGTGGAAGCTGAAATATACAGTAGAATCCCTCTAATGCGACCACTTAATGAATGAACATGGACGTCTTTATAAGCTGGTGGTTGCTTAATGCAGGATAAAAGTAATGCAGAAAGTTTTCTGCATTACGTGTGTCCTGCATTAAGCTACCACCTGCATCTAGCACCCAAAATTATACCTCTTCATGTGGTCGCATTAGCGAGGTTTTACTGCATATTTACCTGGTGAACATTCATAGCAAACGTCACTCATTATGAATATCAATTTACTGTTTGTTACATGTAGTGATATAAACCAGTGGAATGCATTACTATGACTAATAGTAACTGTATAGATTAAGACATGTCCTTAATATCAACCTGTTTTCACGCTTTTGCAAACAAAGTAGACCCAGATCAGATAGATCCTATAGGAGTCGTCTGATCATGGTCTGCTCTGTTTACTAATAAAAATTGAAATATCTATGTCGTTACGTTCTAAAATGGCCAAAATGTTCCACCTTCCTTATTTCATTACATCTATTCTGCCCATGAATATTCAGCAGGTATTGAAATTTGGAATAAATATAGAACAGGGAAAGGGTTAAGACCTAAACTATTATATAAACAAACATGGCATACTCTTGTCTGGCGGTTACTACATGTACACGAATCCTCTGATTTGAAATTAACCCTTTCCCTGTTCTATAATTATTGCAAATTTCAATACCTACTGAATATTCATTAACAAAATAGTTGAAAAGAAATATGGAAGGTGGAAGATTGTAGACATTTTAGAAAGCAGAGACACAGAGCTATCAAAGTATATTGGCAAACAGAGCAGACCCTGATCAGACGGCTCCTCTAGGAGCCGTCTGATCTGGGTCTACTCTGTTTGCAAATGCGTGAAAACACGTTTATATGAGGGAATGGGTTAAAGACTTAACTATGAAGTAAACGGTTAATGTTCAGAGATGTCTAGCTTCTCAAAGGACATTGGTGAGTCCGACATAAACCAATATCGATATTGTCTCATAGACTGCAGAGACCTCCCTACGATGACAGCTAGATGATTTACCATAAAGTATTTAGAACAAATGACTACTCAGACAGCTCTTAGTGTGACAGTTTATCCTGCACTAATCGACCATCTGTCTTAAAAGCTGACAATAAAATTACAGAGAGATTTTATCTTACTCCAGTCAACAATATACGCGTAATATCTTTGATAATTGTATCATATTTCACAGGTTAACTGAATACTGTGTGTACTGATTTTATATGGGATTATTTAGAACTATGTCTAGCATGCCCAACAATTATTCTGTGTTTAAATATGCCATAATAAAACTTCATTTTATAAATATGCATTATATCATTTCTTCTTACATGCATATTCATTTGTTCCCCGATAGCAGCATAAATCGAACGAAACGTCAACAAAGTAGCGTATAGGTTTAGTTTTATTTTGAACAATTAAATGAATTAGCGAAAAACGAAAAAAAGGTTCCCCCTATTGCATGTTTGTTTTGTCTTTGTGCGTCTCTTGATGTTTTCATAGTTATGTACATTTGCTGTTTCCTTGTGTTGCTGTTCGGGCGGCTGTTTGTTCTGTATGTGGTGTTTCCTGCATGACTCATTTTTGTACTTTTATACACAAATAGCGATAATACACGTTTATTTCGGGCAATAACAAATGCAGAATCCCTTTGGACCGTTGCTGTCCCCGCTATTTGCGTATTAACCCTTTCCCTCATGTAAACGCACTGTGATGCATCTGAAAACATAGCCGTCTAATCAGGGTCTGCTCTGTTTGCTTATGGTGTAATATAGATCTGATTATACAGCGTCTGCCTGAGCCAAAATGCCCTGTGCTCATATGTCATTATAAAAACTAATCTTAGTGTGCGGTGGTCTAGTGGTAACACGCTTGACTATCAGTCCGGAGGTCAGGGGTTCAAATCCCGGCCCCTCCCTGAAATTTCAGAGACGCTTTTCCATGTCTCCCACCCGCACCTCCTCTCCACCCAGGGGTTAAAATGGATACCTGTGAGGGTCACTCGCAGGTACTACGGCTGCATGACTGTGCCATATGTTAGCAGTGCTCAATACTGTAGGCCATTGACTCAATGAACAGGGAAGTAAATGTATATTCGGCTGAGCGGTCATTCGGACTGAAAGTAGACTATAACTAGGTACTTTACTTGTTTTATTAATATTCATGATGGTATTGTATCCTACATGAATATTCATCAGGGAAAGGATTATGCCTGTATGAAGTGGACAAACATGTACACACTGCAATTGTTCACCATACTTACGTTTAACCCTCTCCTCATTGCACTGTTTAAGCTTTGCAAACACAGTATATCCAGATCTGACGGCTCCTATAAGAGCCGCTGGATCAAGATATGCTCTGTTTGCTATTAGAATGATATAGGTCTGAGATCTGAATTTATATTTACGTCATTATTTCTTATAATTATGACTATTCTTCAGAAAAACGATTAAGCATAGCACACTGTACCCGTTTTAACTTGTTTTGAGCACTATCCGTTTGATCATAATTTAACCCTCTACTCCATGAATATTCATGTAAGAAATAATGATACCATGAATAATAATATATTTATTGTTATAAAGGCACAATTACCTATGAAGGTTATGCCTTGACAGAAACTGTATGATCATAGCTTTATTATACCATAAGCAAACAGAGCAGACCTGGATAAGACGGCTCCTGCGGGAGCCGTCTTATCTGGGTCTTCTCTGTTTGTAAATGCGTAGAAAAGCGTATTTATGGAGTACATGGTTCAGCAAATTTTAATTCACAATTTGGTCGATACTTCCCTTGATCTAAATAAAATACTTTCAAGGGTAAAATAGTGATCTAATCGCTACCTAAATCGCATTTGCAAACAGTTTGATTTAAGACGAGACGTCTAATCAGGAACCATTGCCTCATGACTCTCTCTCTCTCTCTCTCTCTCTCTCTCTCTCTCTCTCTCTCTCTCTCTCTCTATCTATCTCTCTCTCATCTACTATCTCTCTCACTCTATATCTTTCACAAACATTGTATTAAGTTTCATATTTTGTTTGCCATTACATGTATATATGAATGCTTTGTATGGGGAGGGTCAAATCTAATGTTGTAAGAACTTGTGACCCGACCCAATTTCCTCTAATATGGAAATAAAATATGTTTAAACTAATCAGGAACCACACCATATGATAGGTTTTCACACAATTGAATGAATAGGGCATATGTCAGATCCGTGTTTGAGCAGTCATCGGTTTTTATAGTGCAATAATGTTTACGAATGCAAAACCCAGAAGCAATAATATGATATGCAATGTTTCCCAGCTTAACTTTTCTTCTGCTTACTTGCGTGTTGACTGACATTTCCGAACAACCTGGTTCTCGATGGTACCATAAGTAGATTGGCGTCTCACAAGGATCCATGTTGTTTGACACTAGGTTTATATGTTCTCAAAGGTTTGATCTAATCATAATTCAATGAAAGGTTCAGTACGTCGGACATTGAGCTGACACTATTTTGTTCAGCATGATAATGTTTAACCGTCATAGCATAACATCAATGAAGAGTTTGATTAGTTCTGAGTTAACTGTAATCAATAAAGCGACGAGACATCACAGTTTTGAACAGTTTTATTTTAAAGATTTTCATAAAAAGAAACAACAAATATGTATAAATGGTCTCCCTAGACAAAGCATTTGGAAAACTTCAAAGTATTCTGTCAGTTTTTCGAAACACATTTTGTTTGCCATACAGGAATTAAAATAATGTATTTGATTTTGATGAATTAACAAGGATCGGCCGCTGCAATTGAACTTGAATATAATACAGTATAACCCCTAATGCGACCACTTAATGAATAAACATGGTTGTCTTTATAAGCAGGTGGGTGCTTAATGCAGGACAAAAGTAATGCAAAAAGGTCCTCTATGAGCTTTCTGCATTACTTTTGTCATGCATTAAGCTACCGCCTGCATCTATCACACATAATTATACCTCTTTCAGGTGGTCGCATTAGTGGGGTTTTACTGTACATATATTACAGAGAGGATTTCCTTTCCATGACATTTATATATATAATTGTATTTGTAATTCAGGTGACTTATAAATCCACTGTTAATGGCGTTTTGCAGGTGTATTTTGAAAATATATCACCCTTGTACGTATACATATGCCTCTATAATGAAATGTTTACATACAGTAGAACCTGTCTTAAGAGACCATCCAAAACAGGTTTAATTATGGGTCTGAACAACGGATGGTAGCTTAATGCAGGTAAAACGTAATGCATAAAGTTCATATAAGAGCTTTCTACATTACTTTTGATCTGCATTAAGCAACATTCTACTCATATATTCAATAAAGGAATTGCCACTTAAGACAGGTTATACTGTATGCTAATATAATAAATGTGTCACTACCTCATAAATCAAATAAATAGTTGTTATAAAACAACCCTTGTAAATGTTGAAATGTTCACTAACACCTTTTTATATCTCTACAAAGGTGGCAATTGTAATTATTGATACATCTATTGCCTTATAAAATATTATTAGCATCATTAGTCCCTTATGTGCGAGGACCAAGTTTGTAAGACATTGTTTAACATCATTAGTCCCTTATGTGCGAGGACCAAGTTTGTAAGACATTGTTTAACATCATTAGTCCCTTATGTGCGAGGACCAAGTTTGTAAGACATTGTTTAACATCATTAGTCCCTTATGTGCGAGGACCAAGTTTGTAAGACATTTTCAAACAGGATAGACCAAAGCCAAAGGAAATACTTTAATCAGAGTCTGAACTTTTCGCCATAATAATCATTTTCTTCAGCAATTACTTTTTTTTATTAATATTGATATTTCATATTAAGAGTTTGAAGTGATTGTCAGTTGTGCTCAACGATGTTTTTGCTCTTGACATGAGCTAAAAACAATTTACTACATGTACCGGAAGAGATAAACACACATACATGTGGATAATCCAGACATAAACATACATGCATGTGCATAATCCGTAATCACTGTAATGCATTTCACAATGTCATCTTGTTGGCGCCTTGAGGTTGATACAGAATGTAATGTTTGAAAATACGAGTTTGATAATGAAAAAATATATCACAACGCAATGTTAATAACAATACACATCTCAGTCCATAAAACGTAAACTGACCAGTTAACCCTTCATTCCAAATAAACTGTTTAAACACAGATTAGATCTATGTCAGACTATCTATATAGGGTTTTCTCCGTTTGCTTATGGAACACTCTAGGTCTGATTCTACAGCGTCTGCCAAGGCAACCATTTCCTGTGTTAATATTCCATTTTAAAAAATCACCATACCGTATTCATTTCTTGCATGAATGTTCACGGAGAATATAGTTAAAATAAGCACAGACGTGGTTTTCTATTCGTTTGATTTCGTTCGTTCAAACTTGCGCGTCATAAGTAAATGTTGAGTGTGCAATATCATAATTATGAGAAAGTTATAAATAACACTTACACAGAATAACAACAATGAATATGGAGGTCATTGTTTCTTCATCAAACCAACAAACGCCGCAAACTTACTCGCCATTACCCGACCTCTTTGTTGCATAAGGTCAAACACCATTGCAAGCGTAGATAACCCAATTAAAAGATAAAGAGAGCATGCGACCTGCTTTACAGAGTCATCCCATTCTTGCCGCGAAAACCCTGGTACTACATCGCCAAAACCTATGGTACTCAATGTAATGAAGCAAAAATAAGCACCTGTAAACAAACTCCAACTTGTTTCCCATATCATGAACAAAACTGCACCAAACGCGACGTACCAGACCACAAGAATTAAACAAACTAGTATAGGAACGTCATCCTTTCTGTGTGTATGTTCGGCGGAAGCCAGGTGGTATTCAATAGCTTCTTGATTCGTTTCTAGCTTGTCTAGTTCGATTTTGTCTGCGGACACTGTAGATTGTCTTCTTGCCATTACAGATAGGAAGAAGGTCTGACGGCATTGGACACATAGAGTTCTGCCATACAAGGCTCTGAACAGCGTTGCCATGAAACTGCCAATGTTGGACAAACACAGAAATGTCAGTGGTATTCCAATGACGGCGTATAACATGGTTATTGATTGCCCTGCAATGGTTTTTGGTGTGATGAATCCATATCCTGAAATTTAAATAATAGCATGGTATTAATGAGGTATGAATTGTTAGCATGGCATTAATGAGGCATGAATTCGTAGCATGGCATTTATGAGGCATGAATTGTTAGCATGGCATTAATGAGGCATGACTTGTTACTGAGAATGTTTCATTTTTAACCCATTACTATCATAAACTATTTTTAGATACAACATCTTTTAATAAACCTACCGAAAAGGACCATTAACTAGAGAAAAAGAGAAAAGGAAAATTTTAGAAGTTTGTAGTTTGAAACCATTGTGATAAATATTTATCACAATGGTTTCACAAAGTGTATTTTACAGAGTCGTCAAAAATCGTCAATATGAGGGATGAGGGAATGGGTCAATATGAGGGAATGGGTTAATATATAATCCCTGTGGAAAGTAACGCATTACAGTTCTGCGTTAATATGGTTGCCTTGTGCATGTATATTTATTCATTCAATAATTAATGGTCTGTTGTATTGTTTGTGGCACTTTAACCGTTACATCGCGGTGGATACAGGACTGTGAAGTCATATACAAACCGTTTAGATCCAGATAAGAACCCGAATAACGCGACGTCTCAATAGGATCCAAACTATTTGAAACTCTGATTATTCTTTGAATGTTTGTTTTTAAAATGAACACACACTGGATAAAATGTGTCCAGCAGACAACAATGCTGGCACTGAAAGGGCAATTTACAAACTGGTATTGACAGGTATGTTGGTGATGGTGCTTTGTTCTACATCATTCAGGTTTAACCTTTGACCTCATAGACAAACCCTTTAACCTTTCCCCTCATACGCATTTGCAAACAAAAATACCCAGATCAGACGGTTCCCACAGGAGCAGTCTGATCAGGGTCTATTTTGTTTGCTTTTGACATGGTAAGAAAAAGTATCGTATAAAAAACTTTTCTTGAAAAGTTTACAGTATGCAAATTAAGCTAATAAATATTCATTATGGCATACTTTCGTTCATGAATATTGAACAGGGAAAGGGTTAACACATTTGTAACCAGGCACTCTAACGCTTGGGCGGACAAAGTAAACACAAAACTCCGATCTCTCATTACTATCTACATAAATATAGTCTACACTTTCTGTTTTGGTATTTTTTTATGCTTTTCAAGTTAATAATACCAAATTAAAAATAATTCAGTTATTTCGTAACACCCCCCCCCCCACCACCCTCTAAACCGGAAATCTGGTAGAGAATAAGTTAGCCACTTTTAGACATATGGATGCTGAATGCGCAGTGGAAGTAATGCAGAATGCTCCTAGAGGAACGTTCTGCATGAATTTCGCTCTGCATTAAGCTGTCACCTGTCCCCAAGGCCGATCTTTGTTTTAAATTGAACGTTCGGTTAAAGAGTTTTAACTGTTAAACCATCTTCTCATGTCTGGAATGTATAACAATGTAAATGTAATAACCTCTAGTTTAGGTAATTCAGAGTAATAGGTAAAATGCATACAGTACAACAACTCTATAACGGCCACTAAATTGTGTTAATTAGTTGGTATTTAGGGCAGGTGGCTGCTTAAAGCAAGGAGAAAGTAAAACAGAACGCTCCAACAGGAGCGTTCTGATTTACTTTCACCTTGCTTCAAACAGTCATCTGCCTTTAAGACAAAATACTTGGTGTATTTTAGTGGACGTTATAGAGAGGTTTTACTGTATTAAAATTCTAAAATATACATATCTCCACGAAACCCTATTCTGTGACCACTCTTTAGAATCGTCTCGGAGAGACGATTCCTGAGTGGTCACAGTATAGGGTTTGGTAGTGAAATAAAGGAGCTAATCTTGAAAATGTCTAAATCTACGCTTCTTAAAATACTAAAGTCATCATTTCTCCATCAAATTCTATATTGTTATCAATCTTTACCAGTCTGGTAAAGAAATGATAAGCAGCTGATAACGTTAGCTGGTGTAATTTGTTTAATGTACAAATAGATAAGCGTGTAACCTAGACCACCTCGTGGTTCAGTCACGTGCCACATTTCGCGTTGCCGTTGACAGCCTTATAAATACGAAGGAATTGTTGTTTATTGCTTCAATAAAACACACTTTAATTGTTGACAAGTTAAGTAAGTGTCTGCTGTAAACCAATGTCAGTCTGCTACATTTCTACAAGTTAACCTTTGTTTAGTTTCTTTTTAGATTTATAATTAGAGTGCTAACCAATATGGATCCTGTTGCGATGCTCAGTTCCGGTGCTAGGAGCGTGAGTAGTGTTGTATTTTAAATAACTACTCATGAACATATTCATAAAACCGTGTCTGTAATTTTCTCTCTTCCCATTGCTGCTGCTAATACTTTCAGAATTTATATTCTTCACCGCAGCAGGTGTTAAGTGATTGCGTGGCGGACGTAAAAAGTCGCCCTGTACTTAGGTTTCAGCGTTTTTATATATTCTGAACCTTCGGAATCATACATTTCAATGATTAAAGTTATGAAAATTGAATACCGCTGAATCGGCTAGGTTTATTTCGTTTCTATTTGATACAGATGTACGGATATATGATACAGTACTCAGGGTTAAAAAGATGAATATATTTGGGCATAAATTCGAAGAAGCGTGTACATCTAGACTCTCATTCAATTAACATTTAGCCTGCTGTTGGCGGAGAAGTGAATACCTATGCAAACTGTTTGGATCCAGATGAGACGCCGAGTAACTCGGCGTCTCATCAGGATCCAAACTGTTTGACACCCTCATTGCATTTTGGTAGATAAATTGATTGCAATTTGAAATTTTAAAATATAGTAGGTGAAAATGGCTGTAAAATATAATTTGCTCCATAGGCGTAAGGTTAAAACGATGACCTTTGTCATTCCTTATTTCGCTATCCGTGTCCTTGTCTCGCATGTGTACACAGTTTGGATATAGACGAGGCGCTGCGTAACTCGGCGTCTCGTCAGGATCAAAACCGTTGGAGTACTTGGTCAATAGGGTCTCAATATTTAGATCGATGTAGTCACTATTCCACCAGATCCAAATTTGAGCAAACATTATATTAGAGTAAGTATTAGCATTTTATGTTGAACAATTATGGATAAAGCAGGGTTTGTATGCATTGTAGGAGTTAAACTTGAGTTTACTTGTTGTTTTTGTGTTATGCTGTTTGTGTTAGTTTATTGGGCTTGTTCGTTGTTGCTGTTGGATTGTGTTGGTTGGGAGATTTTGTTATTATTATTATCATCTTATATACGATTGTGTCCGTGTCACTAACTTCTAAAAGTTGGTATCTGAAAATACATGTACAATGTACATATTGTTAATAAACTGAGAAGAAGGGATTGGCTGAAGTTGAATGCAAGACCAACGCTATTGGATATCAAAGCTTATTTGAGACAGCCATTTCATTTACAGTAAAATCCCGCTAATACGACCACCTAAAAGAGGTACAATTCTGGTTGCTAGATGCAGGTGGTAGCTTAATGCAGGACAAAAGTAATACAGAAAGCTCCTAGAGGAGCTTTCTGTATTACTTTTGTCCTGCATTAAGCAACCACCTGCTTGTAAAGACAACCATGTTTATTAATTAAGTGGTCGCATTAGAGGGGTTCTACTGTATATTGTTCTGGTATATACAGTACACGCCCAGAGCTACAGGAAAAGTACGTGAATTAAAAAGTGTGCAAGAATAACTCCTTTATTTCTCCACAACACCATATACGGTGATCTTTGAGACGATTCTAAAGAGTGGTCACAGTGCATGTATAATAACGTCGCCCCGTACTTCATTCTCAGTGTTGTTATACCTTCTGATCCTTCGAGATCATGAATTTCAGTACTTCTTGTTCTGAAAATTGAATACCGCTTAAGCCGGTGCTAGGGGGCGTGAGCAGTGTTACACTTTCAATTACTGTTCATGAACAGACTCAATAAAACCGAGTCTGCATTTTTTTCTTTTTGTGTTGTAAGTTTTGCTCTCGGGGATCACCCCCTTTCAGAATTTAGTGGAGAAATGGCGAGATTAGTACCTGGGTAGGCGCCCTTTATCCATAGCTCTGTTAGCGACCACTCCAAAGAGGTCTAATCGTTGGTCTGATAGGCAGGTATTGGTTTTATGCTTGACGAAATGTATGCCGAGTGCTCCAACACGAGCTTTCGTCTTTACCTTTGCCCTGCAATAAGCAACTACTCGTGTTTTAAGATGCCCTTGCCCAGTTACCACGTGGACGATTTAGTGTGGTGATTCTATATACGTATGTAATCCATATCAGCGGTATATGATCAAAGAAAAGCCATGCCTGTTGGAAAGTCACTATTGAATTATCCCGCGGAGTATTTATCTCATATCAAAACCTAATACATCAGCCGCATCTATCATCCAAATGTAAGAGCGAAATTGGCTTATTTCCTAGTGTGTTATAGACGCAGTGGGGTGATAAATCCTGTTAATGCACCTATTATGCGATAATAAATCAGTTATTGGGGAGCAAATATGTACTCTCCAAAACACATATATTTTCTGAATTTCACAAGTTTCAGACCTCATCTGCAAAACATGGGATGCAATAAAATATCAGATACTTTTACCCTTTAGCCCATAGAAAGTTGTGATATGAATATTATTTTACTGAATGTTTTAAATAGTCACTGTGTTAAACAGAACTTCAGATAAAGGTGCGTACTTAAAAACTAATATTGTCATTTCTCGACCAAACGCTGTACTAGGTCCATTCTTTAGAATCGTCTCGAAGAGATATTTCTAATGAGTTGGCACATTATAGGGTTTTGTGGAGAAATAAAAGAGCTATTCTTGAAAATGTTGAAATATACGCTAATTCGGACCATGAATGCACGTTTATGCTTAAAGCAAACCCAAATGGCTGTTATTTAGTGTACAGTAAAATCCATTAAATCCGGGAGTTCATATTATTATAAATACCGGTGTTTATGACAGGTGGCAGTTTAATGCAGGATGACAGTCATGCAGGAAAGGTCCAAATGCGCTTTTTAACTACGACTCCTCAAACGTTTTACCTGATAGGGACTTCTTTAACCCTTTCTACGCCTCTGTAATAGTTATTTCTTGAAACCATTGTGATAAATAGAGCATTTGCTCCTGTGGAGCAAATGCCCTCTTTATCACAATGGTTTCAATACTACACAATTCTGACGTTTTCCTTTTCCTAGTAAATGCTCCCGATCGGTAGATTTATTTAAAAAGGTTGGATATAAAAAAGTCTATGAGGGAATGAATTACATATATTTGTAAACAGAGTAGACACAGATTATCTGGATTCACAATGTTTACATATATCACAGACCCATCCTCACTGCAATGGAACGGTTAAGCAATGCTTTAAGTTACATGTAGTTTTAAATGGCTGCATAAAACTCTTACAACTCCAATATTACCATTTGTATTACACACAACTAGTCTGAAATCTCGGCCATTTTGAATGGAGAATAATTCAATATGGCCCCAGTATGATAACTTGCAATTAGACTTACACAGTAGCAACAGTGTAGATCCTGATAAATAGAATTAATTCATGAGCCGTTTGAACTATATCTGTATTATATCCCTACGTTTTTCTGCCCGAATACTTGGGTAATTATGATATTTTTAACATGATACATTGTTGATAGAACCTCTTAATACAAGTAATTTAGTACGTAAATACAGGGTTGGTTAAAGTCAGTGAGTACGTAACCCTTTACTCAATGAATATTCATGTAAGAAATAATGACATCATGAATATTGATTACTGTTATTGTTATAATTTCAGAGGGATATAAGAATATTTGGCAATGGCAAAAACTGTGGAATCATATCTATATTATATCATAAGCAAACAGAGCAGACCCTGATCAGACGACTCCTATAGGAGCCGTCTGATCTGGGTCTACTCTGTTTGCAAAGGCGTAGAAGGGTGTAGTTATTGAGTAAAGGGTTAATACAGGAGACAGTTAATTAAGATTATTTCAATGTATCTGCTGCTGCTGCACTAGCAATTAGCTCCTAACTTTTAATCACCTTATTCGACCATTTGTCGTCATGGTCGACAATCATACTTAATGATTTATTTTTCTGTAATTCGGCTTTTTAAGGCCTAAATCCTGACCTCATTAACAGAGCAAAGACCCTAATACTATCGAATGTGGCACCTAGAATAGTGTCTTCACGTTTATCAGTGTCATCCATCATAGTTCATACATTAAGAATTAATATTGTTTTGCCATATCTTAAATGTGAAACGGTGATACTAAAATGTCAATTCCCACCGGGCATTGTGAATGAATTATCACACAGTAATAGTGAAGTGACATTCTACAGAGAAAATTGTGATAATTGGTGCTTTATTGCCATAAACCTTTCTAGCAGTTAATTGGCATAACCTTCCAATAACCGTGTTTGTCAATTTATGCCATGTTTCTAATTTGGTTCTGGCAGCTTGCACAATGCTCATTCCAAGTCTGTTTGCGTATATTACCTACACTATAGTATGCTACCGAGGGTTGAGAGCGTTTGATGGCATGGGGGAGGAATAAAACCTATCCTCTGGGGACAGACTGGTCCCCAGCCTAACGCATTAAACATTTCCCTTATGTAAGTGCATTTTCGCGCATATGCAAACATAGTAGACCCAGACCAGACGTCTCCTATAGGAACCGTCTGATCAGGGTCTGCTCTGTTTGCTTATGGTGTAATATACATTTCATGTAGATCTGATTCTACAGCTTTTGCTTGAGCCGAAATGTCCTGTGTTCATATGCCATTATTAAAAATGATCGTATTAACATGTTCATGACGTCATTATTTCCTACATGAATATTCATCAGGGAAAAGGTTAACAATGCTCCGCTGTAAACAGATACTGCCTGCTCACATTTGGATTTGTTCAAATTTGACTGCGTCAGATTCGATCAAACTTCTGAGAAAATATTGACCCAGTACCAAACAGCATGGATCCTGATCAGACGCCGCCATTTTATGCGTCTCGTCTGGATCCAAGCCGTTTATAAATGAGTCAGTTCACGCATAACTGGATAAGGGTTAACATATAACAATCTGTTAAACAATTGGTGTGCAAAGTTCTTTAGCCCTTTAAGTCGTTTGGCGCCAAATTTAGTGGCATATAGTGCATATAGTGTAGGGCAAGATTTGAGGAATCTGTTAGCAACCCTCTTAATTTGGTTTCACTGTCTGTACATGCCAGAGCACACAGTCATGTTGATAGGGACATAGGCCAATATCGCATATAGTTATTGCATAAATATGCAGAAAATGAATAATTTAACTAGCTCATTTATTCACATATAACTTGACTGAATTAGCCATTTCATTCCGATATAATGCATTTGAATTAGACTATTAACTCCAATTACATTTAATTCCCATTGATTCCAATACAACTTAATTGA
This sequence comes from Azorinus chamasolen, assembly GCA_963576725.1. Taxonomy (NCBI): domain Eukaryota; kingdom Metazoa; phylum Mollusca; class Bivalvia; order Cardiida; family Solecurtidae; genus Azorinus; species Azorinus chamasolen. The sequence goes on from OY755240.1 coordinate 6,061,935, forward strand.
ATTAGCCCATATATTCACATACAATTTATTTGTTAAGTTACTCAACGTCTCTTGGATCCAAGCTGATTTCAAATATGAGTCGCGGAAAGCGAGATAAGGAAAAAACCTTAACCTGCTTTGAAAATGAAGTCTGCTTAAGCTCCGATCTGTTGCCGTTTTCGCATTACCTCTTATTCTTTAAGCTTTTGAGATACTATTGACAGAGTGTCAAACAGCTTGGGTCCTGATGAGACGCCGACGTCTCATCTGAATCCAAGCTGTTTGCAAATGCCAGTTAGGTCGCGCTTAGCAGGCTAAGGGTTATTGAATACTGCTTAAGCCGGAGCTAGGGGCGTGAGTAGTGTTGCACTTTTAATTACTACTCACGAACATACTCAATAAAACAAAGTCTGCAATTTTCTCTTTTTGCATTTCTACTTTTGCTTTCGAAGGATCAACTATTTTCAGAATATATTAATATTATATTCTTCAAAAATAATGTCTGCGTAAGTCCTGTTCTGTTTCATTTTTTCCATCCGATGTGTTCAAATGTTCAGAAAGTGTTGACAGAGTGCCAAAACAGCTCGGATCATGATGTCACGCCGAGTTATATCTGGATCCAAGCTCTTCACAACTTCAACTACTGTCACACTCAGCACGAGAAGTGCTAGTATTTATATTGTATGAAGCTGGTTAAATTCAGTTTTAACCCATTCCCTCATATTAACGCATTGTCACACCTCGGTAGAAGAAACCTTTTGAAACGATTGTGATAAATAGATCAGTTGCTCTTTAGAAGCAAATGCGCAATTTATCACAAAGGTTTCTAAACTATACAATTCTTAAATGTTTTCTCTAGCAAATGTTCCTTTTTCAGTAGAGTTATTCAAAGAGGTTGGGTCTGAAGTCTATGAGAGAATGGGTATAAACATAATGCAGGAACATAGATTGTTTTTACCTCGGCAACAGCTTTAGAATATATAACATTCATGAAACAAAAAGTTCAAATGGAACCAACACATCATTTTCCAAGCTATCACTAACCCTTTTCTCCATAAATACACCTTAATACTATTTTGCAAACAGAGTAGACCAAGATCAGACGGCGCCTACAGCAGCCGTCTGACCAGGGTCTGTTCTGTTTGCTCATGAAATGATATAGGTATGAATCTGCAATTTTTGCCATGGTTAAGCATGCTTGTGTTCATCCGCCATGATAAAACAATATATACTATAATTAGAATGCATGGTGTCATTATTTCTTACATTAATATGCATGGAGTAAAGGGTTAAAACATAGTGTTAAAATTGTATGAGTGGGCGACAGTTTACGCAAACGTCTGAAGGTTATTATTCGCAAATAAGTTATACATTTTACAACGATACATTGACCTGTTAGTCATTTTAATCTCACTACAGCGGAATAGCAATTGCCGTTTCGCTTTTATCTCTATGCTTGATTAGATTATAAACTCCACTGCAGTGACATTAACACATCCGCAATAAGACGTTAGGTGTAATCAATTCGAAATATCTTGTTGCATCTGACTAAATGTAGAATTAATATGAATTTGGTGTGAAGTCACGCATGCGGTCTCCTTCCTTAATAGCGTACAGTAAAACCCATCTAAAACAGAATTCTAGTAGAGAATAAGTTAAATACCTTTAGGCAGGTGGCTGCTTAATGCAGAGTTAAAGTCATGCAGAAAACTTCCAGAGAAGTTTCTGCATGACTTCCACATTGCATTAAACTGCCACCTGTCTTCAAGACTGATATCTATACTAAATTTAAAGTACGGCTTAGATGGGTTTTACTGTATAACCATGTGACTTTCTACTTCGTTCGTTCGTTCGGACACTTATGTATGCGTGTATAACATTGTGACATTTGACATAGACATTTAGCTAAATCCACTATAAGCAGATGTTCTTTCCACGCTGACACTGTCATTACTCCGACGAACAGAACGACATTTAGGGAAATTAGAAGATACAGTACACTCTGTCCTGTCTGAACACTGGACTAAGTATCATTACATGCCTTAAATACAGCTGAAAGCTTATTTCAGAGTGAAAGTCATTCAGAAAGGTCTTCTGGGAACTTTCGGTATGATTTCCATTCTGTATTAAGAAGCCACCTGCCTAAAACTTCCTAACTTATTATTGATTAAAAGTTACGTTAAGCGAGGTTTATTGTTTTTCCTATATGCGTAGGAATCGGAATTACACCGTCATTGTACCGTTATCTGGGACCCAGTTTGCATTTACAAACAGCTTGGATCCAGATGAGACGCCGAGTAACTCGTCGTCTCATTAGGATCCAAACTGTTAGACACTCGGTCGATTGTTTTTCTCTAAAGCTTGATCGAATTGGACATAGTAAAAGTACACCAGATTTAAATACACGGGGACATTATTTTTTTCACAGCGGGGTAAGGGCTAGGCAATACAGTGCTCCCTCTCTACAACGACACCCTTTGGGATACGAGGATTGTATGTGTTGTTCAGAGGGAGTTGTTATAGGGAGGGAAAATCAAACATAATTAGCTTGTTTTTAGATCCCCAGATAAGGTGTATTTCGAGAACTAAACCCGTTATGCCTCTATCAAACCCTATGTTGTGACCACTCTTTAGAATCGTCACAAAGTGACGATTCTAAAGAGTGGTCACAACATAGGGTTTGATGGAGGCATAAACAAAATACGATGGAAAAAAGTTGTTTCTGGAGTCTTGTTGTTTCGGAAACAGTGACATGCGTTGTTGTAAGGGGGGAATCGTTATTGAGAGGGTCGTTGTAGGGAGGGAGCACTGTATAAGGAATCACACAAGGGAAAAGCAATTTTCCGATATTGAACGTATCCCTTATCATACTGTAAACTATAATATGGACTAAACATGTATACTGCTGCCATGAGAACCTTCTCCAAATTCGTTCAACGTACTTAGCATTTATTGACCGATTGTCAAACAGTTTAGATCCTGATTAGACGCCGGGTAACTAGGCGTGTCGTCTCGATCTGAACTGTTTGTAAATATCAGCAATATCGTGGTTAGCAGTGGAATTAAGCACGGTTCTTACCATCATTTAACCATGTATATATACTAGGCATTGCATGCATTTGCAAAGCCAGCAGACCCAGATCACACAGATCCTATTCAAACCGTCTTATCAGGGTTTGCTCTGTTTTCTTGAAATTAGCATAGATCTGTTTTTTTCTGTTTCTGTCATGATTTAAACAGCATGACTTGTGTTCATGCTTCATTACAAATCAATCAGCCAATAAATATTCATGAGGTAATAAATTCTAATAGCGCCTTTAGCATTTCATGTAAATTTGTTATTACTCTTGTAAGAACTTTGGATTTAGAGTTGACGTCACGTGACTCGAGTTATCAACTGGACTCAGTTTGTGTCACTTTGATTATATCTTTGAATGGAAGACATGTCGGTCCGAAAAACAAATTGAATACATATACATACTTTATCGGCTTAAGTAGTTAAAGTAAATATCTCTACTTGCATCGCGAGTTTAAACCGCATTAACCCGTTCTCAGTTCTGTGTTTATTGAAAAATTTAATACCTACTGAATATTTATGGACAAAGTAGTGACAATGAAATATGGCAAGTAGAACATCGTAGCCATTTCAGAAAATAAAGAAACATATAGTTCCAATTCCATTAGCAAACAGAGCAAGCGCTGATCAGACGGCTCCTATAGGAACCGTCTGATCTGGGTCTACTTTGTTTGCAATTACGTGAAAACGCGTTTAATATGAATGCAAGGGTTAAACTACATAAATAAATAAATAAATGATGTGTCTATATGCAGAAATGAATTACAGTGCTCCCTCTCTACACCGACACCCTTTGGGATAAGAAGATTGTATGTGTTGTTCAGAGGGAGTTGTTATAGGGAGGGAAAATCAAACATAATTAGCTTGTTTGCAGATCCCCAGCTAAGGTGTATTTCCAGAACTAAAACCGTCATGCCTCAATCAAACCCTATGTTGTGACCACTCTTTAGAATCGTCACAAAGTGACGATTCTAAAGAGTGGCCACAACATAGGGTTTGATGGAGGCATAAAGAAAATACGATTGAAAAAGTTGTTTCTGAAGCTTTGTTGTTTGGGAAACAGTGACATTATTAGTTATACAGTTCTTTCCCAGGGTACATGACGATTTATTCCCGGCTGAGGAAAATCATGTTGCCCGAGCCGTTTACCAGCCGGGAATAAATCGTCATGTACCCCGGGAAAGAACTGTATAACGAATTTATTATACTGCAAAGTTTTACGTTTCGGGTAATTTATATAAATCCATTTTGGCATGTTGAATCACTAAACACGCTAATTCCCCTAAAAGCGCCCCAATACATTAATTCTACCCGAAGGTATCCGAAGTGGTATGTATTGTATTTCATCGGCGTTCGTGTTATTATAGATGGCTGGACGATATAATAACTCCTCTGAAAACTGTTTTGTTGGTAATTTCAAACAATGATATTTTTTTAATTCATTTCTGCATTGTTTTCTTTACGTATTAATAGTTGTCTATTATGAATTTTGCTATTGTTTAGCCGAGTCGAGAAGTCGGTATTTTGGTTTCTGACCATAATATGTGGGGCCTGCCATGGGGCATGTCTATGTACCCTGTCAGCTCACAGGGTACATGGACTCATGTACACGGCTAGTTAACCAATCAGAAGTGAGGATTTTACTTTGCAGTATAATAAGCGTTGTTGTAAGGAGGGAATCGTTATTGTGAGAGCCGTTGTAGGGAGGGAGCACTGTATATCGTAAGAAATCCGATCGAATAATCGCCGAAGAAGATCTTACTTTCACGTGTTTGATATCGAAGACCAAAATGTTATTCGTCGATGTATTGATATGTATTTGGGTTATATTTTAACTACAGTAAAACCTCTCTTAACCGGACGTTAAATTGAGTATAAATATCGGTCTTGGGGACAGGTGACAGCTTAATACAGGGTGGAAGTCATACAGAAAGCTCATAGAGGAGCTTTCCGCATGACTTTCACCCTGCATTAAGCAGTCACCTGCCTAAAATATCTAAATTCTTCTCTACAAGAATTCCGGTTAAGAGAGGTTTTACTGTACATATCTGTATGATATAGGTCGATAATATTGTTATATTATCATTTTCGATATAAGTACATACTATTGATTGAGCATAACATATACCAAGTTTTATGATATTATTGAGAATACGCGTTTATTGTAAGGACTTTCGCTTTAAACTGAAAAGTACGGAAATAAATCAAGAGGGTATCTTTCAGTTATCAAATCGAAAAAACACCACATCGTATCATTGACACCTGTTAATGCATTTGTTAACAGAGTAGACCCCGATCAGACGGCGCATGTATGAACCGTCTGATCAGGGTCTTCCTTGTTTGTTTATAGAATAATTCAGATCTGATTCTATATTATTTGTGAAACCAATGTATTGACTTGTTTTATATAAAAACATATTTAAGTAAATGAATGACTTGATATTTATAGTCGTTCAACCTGAAACAGTATCCATGAGGTAATAGTTTAATTTGGTATTCAGGGTATGTATTTTCTTTCATGATGATTATTTGCATATTTACTATACAAAGACATTGTAAGAATGTAAAATTTAGTAGTCTGATTTTATAATTGGATGTGCTAAAATATGTATGAACAGTTCGTCTGTTAACCCATTCTGTCCTACTGTCGCCTTTTGCGCCTCTGTAAAACTCATTTATTCAAACCATTTTGATAAATAGAGCATTTGCTCCATAGTTTTCAAACCCACTACATTCTAAACTTCTCCCTTTCTATAGTTAATGCTCCTTTTCGGTAGATTAGGTCAATGATATTGGGTCTAAAAATAGTCGAGGAGGAAACCAGTTAAGCGCCCCCCTTCCCCGACTGGCATATATAAACATCTGATATCTACTACCTAGATGAGATGCCGAGTTACTCGGCATTTCACATGGATCCAAGATGTTTGATACTACATCAATTGGTCCTCATAAGCTTTAACTTATCAGAGAGCAGGTAAAACTTGCAGTTTGAACATACATCATCCTTTTCAGAAGGCTAAGTGAACATAAATAGTTCAACCTCATTCATTATCATGCTTGTACTTTGTTATATAGTGTACGATAGTTGTATGTAATCGTATCTCCTCATGTTCGCCTCCATGTTTGAGGTGTAATAATGTTATGTTATGTTCTTCTAGAAAACGCAAGCTGTTACATTAGCCCCTCTAAACCGGACGTTAAATTTACTATGAATATCGGTCTTGGAGACAGGTTGCAGCTTAATGGAGAGAGAAAGTCATACAGAAAGCTCCTCTAGGAGCTTTCTGCCTGACTCTCATCCTGCATTAAGCAGTCACATTCCTAAATTCTAATATGCTAAATTCCCGGTTTACACGGGGTTTACTGTAGTATAGTATATAGCATTAGAGGGCTTTCCTGTCCTTTTTCGTCGATCGACTAACCCATTTCATTGCCAGGAAGACGGGTTTGTGATATCATATGCGGATAGTTCGGGTTCAGATGAGTAGCTGAGTAAATCGGCGTCTCATCAGGATCCAAACTATAAAGAAAGATGGAAGGTGGAACATTGTAGATATTTTAGAAAGCAAATAAACAGAACTATCAAATTATATTTGCAAACAGAGCAGACCCTGATCAGACGGCTCCTCTAGGAGCCGTCTGATCTGGGTCTACTCTGTTTGCAAATGCGTGAAAACAGGTTTATATGAGGGAAAGGGTTAAACGTATGTTTATCTTTAATAAAGCAAAATAAGAAAGGCCTACTCCAATACGTGAATCTGACTGAAATGTGTCTAGCAGACGACGATGTTGGTACTGAAAGGCCTAAGATGACAAATTTATGTCCCTGGACGGACGTTACATAACTAAATCGAGCAGATTCAGGACCATGACGGACAATTTATATTGCTACATTACACGAATGCTGTTAAACCTTCTCAAACTGTTTGCCCAAGCTCTGGTTGGCTACATATTTTACTGGCAGTTTTTTATCCATTAAAGTCTTTAATAAACTACATACTGCCAGTTTAAAACAGCTTAGATCCTGATGAGACGCCGACTTACTCGACGTCCCATCAGGATCCACACTGTTTAAAACTGGCAGTCAGGCCCCACGATTATAAACAAATGCTGAGTCTGAGATCATTCTCAAGTATCTGATTGGTCAGAATGTGAGCTTGCTCAGAATCTGACCAATCAGATACTTGAAAATGATCTCAGACTCAGACGCAGACGTTTTAAACCCTTGGACCATGGTCTCGCTTAGAAGGCAAAGAGGTAAGCCATCGACCGCTGCCTTTCTAGCGGCAAACATAATTGGACATAAATTTCAGAGAGGACTGATTTGCATTTGATCAGATTACTTGACTTATTGCATTTCCTCGCCTACAATGAACTGCAATGTCTGCTTATCTAGTCAGTCAATGTGTAAATTAACTAATTCAACACGATGGAAGGAGAATCCGTGACAACTTTTGCAAATACTGAATGTCTTTCCTGGTGAAACACAGAGTCATTCAGCATCTCATCAGAATTTAAACCATTTTTGACACTCTTGTCATGGACTTTGAACATTATTGAAACATACAGCAATTTTCCAGAAGAAACTGACATTATAGTCTAAGCGTACGCAGAGCTTAACTGATGGCGCGTACAGTAATTGACGTCTGCAGAATGTGTGGCCTGCTCAATACTGCATATGTTATCACAAAATCGCAGCTAGTGCACAAAGAACTGAAAGATGTAGTAAGTGATCTGCAAGAGGAATTACAGAAGGAAACATTATAGAGCATGGGCATACAGAACGCTGCTTGATATACTATAGAGGGGAAATATAAAGAGAATTCGTTTCACTGGAAACAAATTAACTCTGTAACTTCCAATATCGCATAATATGTGATTACTTTTGCAACAGTTTAGATCCATATGCGATGCCGAGTCACTCGACCTCTCACGAGGTTCCAGTCTGGTTGATGTGGTACTGATGTTTTATTTTAAGAAAAGGGGATAAAACAAAATAAACAAAAAAAGTAGCAGACGACAATATTTGCAGGCAGCAATATATGACAGCGAACGTGTTTATAAGTAAGCCGTGTTGACTAAATAGGTCAGACAGTTGCTTAGACATACGCACTGTAAAAGGCCGCCTAATTCATATTATCACTTTTACTTATTTAACCCTTTCCTCCATATATACGCCTTTCTGCGCCTCTGTAATAGTCACTTCTTGAAACCATTGTGAAAAATAGGGCATTTGCTCCGTAGGAGCAAATGCTCTATTTATCACAATGGTTTCACAAAGTAACTTTTACAGAAGCGTCAAAAGGCGTCTATATGCGGGCATGGGTTTAACTGACAGATACATACTACCATGGTAACAGTAACATCTTCATTAGTGACCTTGTAGATTTTGATGCAATGAAATATATTATAATGCTAGCATGTATATAAATACGCTTTTGTAATGTCTTATGAATAGTTGGCCCTCGCAGAAATGGCATAAACAAATCTGCGTTATCCAATAAGCAAGCAGAGCAGACCCTGATCAGCCCTCTCATGCGGGAGCCATCTAATATGGGTCCACTCTGCGTTTCAAATGCATGGAAACGTTTCCGTATAATGGGTTTTATGCTACCTGGTATACATCAGATTGCGCTGCACATGACACGAACGGAAATTCCTGTGTGTATTTCAGTTTCCGTGTTGCATGTGAACATATGCACAAATAAGTAATTGATTTACACATACACACATAAAGTAACTAGATCGTTAGTACATGTATCAAGTAACTAGGCATCGATACAAAGCAACTAATAGTGTATTATATAAAAGATGACCAATTTAATTCTAAAAGTAAATCCATTTTTATTTTAGGAAATAGCTGTAGGTGCTAACAGTCTGGATCCTAATGTCACGTCGGTTATCTAGGCACCTACTCTGAATTAAGATAGTTTGCAAAGATTGCCACATATTTAAAGATTTTTGTTATGAGAATAATTACTTGATGTGAATATCCGAGCATCGGGGAACATGTACGCGTCTGACCTCATTTCAGACCATGACATTCTGAAGGGATAGCATAAAACAAGTAACCTTAATGAGGCCATGGGAATTTTCTTGCTTAGATATAAATGAACCACACTGTGTTGGGTTTGGTTCAGTTTCAATACCTAATTGCAGTGGTATGAACTTTGGATGTAATTGTATCGGAAGCATGTTTGATTTTTAATCGTTTTTTCCTGATAGTGGCGCATACGGGCACCTTTGCAAACAGAGTAGATCCAGATCAAACGACCCCTACAGGAACGTTCCGAACTGGACCTTCTCTATTTGCTTATGAAATTATATAAATCTGGTTGTTTAGTTTCTGCCATGGCCAAAAGTTACTGTGCTGTTACGGCATTAGAAACAATTGTCTAATTGATATTAATGACGTCATTATTTCCTATGTGAATATCCATCAATAAAAGGTTTAAAGTCACGTAATTATATACACATGTATAACTCCATACGTTTGAGCATTGTAGCATACAATACGCAAACTAGGGATTTACTGATACTTTCTAGTATACAGTAAAACCTCTTTTTAATGGCCACTAAATTACATCAAGCATTGTGTGTTGGTGACAGGTGGCTGCTTAAAGCAAGGTGAATGTAAAACAGAACGCTCCTATAGGAACGTTCTGTTATACTTTCGTCTTGCTTTAAGCAGCCACCTGCCCTAAATACCAACTAATTAACATAATTTAGTGGCCGTTATAAAGAGGTGTTACTATAGTAAATCCCCTATAAATTGATATTCTATTAGAGAGGAATTTACATACTTTATGGCAGGTGGTTGCTAAATGCAAGGTGAAAGTCATGTGGAAAGCTCCAAGTGGAGCTTTCTGCACCATTATCACCTTACATTGCACTGTCACCTGTCTCCAAAACCGATATCTATACCAAAGTTTACGACGGGTTTAAAGAGGTACTTTCTCGCATCTACCCGTATCTCCCGTATCGTGGTGAAAACAAATGTCGACGAAAGCTCTGACATGTTTCTGTACTTACTTCTCATTACTACAAGCATTTTAGAAACGGTTGACAGGGTGTCAAACAGCTCGGATCCCGATGAGACGACGATTTATTCTATGTCTCATATGGAATCAAGCTGTTTGCAAATGTGAGTCAGGACGCATGTAGTATGATAATGATTGATATGCGTTTTAACCCATTCCATAATAGTCTATTTTTAGACCCAACCTCTTTGATTAAATCTACCGAAAAGGAGCATTTACTAGAGAAAAGGAAACTTTTAGAATTATATAGTTTTGAAACGATTGTGACAAATACAGCATTTGCTCCGATAGGAGCAAATGCTCTATTTATCACAATGTTTTCCTAAAGTGACTTTTACAGAGGCGTAGAAATGCGTATCTATGGAGGAAAGGGTTAATCGTTTTACAACAGGGGCATTCCTGTAAGAAATAATAACTTCATGGATTAGTGTTTACTGTCATATGAATACATACATTGTTGGCAATTAGAGAAACTGAATAATTGAATCTATGTTATTTCATAAACAAACAGAGCAGCCCCTAGCCAGAAGGATCCCACAGTGGTCGTATACTCTGGGTTCACTCTATCTGCGAAGGCATAAAGAGGCGCGTATATCAGGGACATGGATTAAGTGTCTTCATGAGTCTAAATATGTGTTGTCGTTAGACGTTGATAGTGGAACCGATATAAATATGTTCTAATGCTTTGTAACTGACTTAACGTTCAATGTTTATCTACTATTCTTTGTAGTTAAGGAATGTTTCGATGTTTTATTACATTTTCATTAGTTTACACTGAATATTGCATTGTCACCAGATAACCGTATTCATTTCCTGGCGTCTACGCTAAATGTACGCATCACTGTTCTAGACTTAAGACTCTAGAAGTCCCTACATTCGATACGTTCCAAAAGTGCCTAAAATACACAAAACTAATTTGTTTGTATACTGAAAAGAAGTATATCGCAAGAAAACACATCGAATAAACACAGAAGAAGACATAACTTTTATAATATTATGTTTTATATGTTATTCGGCAATGTATTAGTATTTATTCGGCTCGCGTTTTAGTTTCTTTAACTGTTCGACCAAGGTCGATAATATTTTGTTCTACAACAAAATATTATCGACCTTTGTCGAACAGTTAAAACGTCGATAAAAAGGATTATTTCCTATCACAGGCGTGTTTTTCGATATAAGTTCAAATTGAAAATCTTCATAATAATGACTGAACATAACAAATATTAAGTTTTATGACATTATTGAAAATATGCGTTCATTGTAGGAACTTCCTCTTTAACATTTTGTTGGTTTTCGTTTGGAAAGTGAATACTTGTTAAAATGAGATTTGAAACAAAAATCCTCTTTTAATTTTTTCCATTAATAATACATGTATTGTCATCGTTTGGTCAATTGTACTTTTAAATCGTTCACCGCAAACACACAAATCGACCAACAGGGCAGTCCCAGGTCAGACGCTGCCTTTTTACGGTCTGATCAGTGACTTTACGTTGTATTGGAATAATTATCTTTTCGAACACCTTTGAAATTTACATTTCTCAAGTCGTATTTGTTAATGCCATATAACAACAACGATATACATGTTTTACTTATGTAACCCATTACCTCATACTAGGCTATTTTAGATACAACCTCTTTGGATAAATCTACCGAAAATGAGCATTAAAATGAGCAAAGGACATTTTTAGAATTTTGTGGTTTAAGCCATTGTGATAAATACAGCATTTGCTCCAATAGGAGCAAAATATAATGCTCTGTTTATCACAATGGTTTCACAAAGTGACTTTTACAGTGTCGTCAATGTCGTAAATATTAGGGAATGGGTCAAACATGAATTTTACCGAACAATAAACTGATCGGAATGTCCATATATTCATTCGGTTAGATTAATAACCATTACGGTGCTGAAGAAAACGCTGGTGTATGATGTAGTGTTATACCAACTTCTGATTCGAGCAAACACGTGATAAAATACGGTAAACCACATATTAACCCTTTACCTGTTCTGTATTTAGGCCAAATTGTAATACCTACTGAATATTCATTAACAAAATAGTTGTAAAGAAATATGGAAGGTGGAACATTGTAGACATTTTAGAAAGCAAAGAAACAGTTCTATCAAATTATATTAGCAAACGGAGTAGACCCTGATCAGACGGCTCCTCTAGGAGCCGTCTGATCTGGGTTTACTCTGTTTGCAAATGCGATAAAACACGTTTATATGAGGGAAAGGGTTAACCGGCATTCTAGTATATTAGAATTTAGGAAAGTGGTTCCTTCATGAAGGTTGAAAGTCATGCAGAAAGCTCTTAGAGGAGCTTTCTGCATGACTTTCACCCTGCATTAAGCTGCCACCTGTCTCCAATACCGATATTTTAACGTCCGGTTTAATAGAGATGTTTAACTGGAATGGCCGAGTATCAAACAACTAGGATCCAGAAGAGACGCCGAGTTACTCGGCGGCTCATCCGGGTTCAAGCGGTTTGCATAATTATAATAAATCGTGCTACGCAGACTAAGGGTTAAATTCCAGCAGTTCTCATAGATGATATTCATGTCATAAACGATTGTTCATCGTCTTTTATGTCTTGATTGAAACGATATGGGCCGATGTATACGCCACAATGGGCTTGTGTGCTCTTTAAGTCATCGATTGCTATCATGGTTACAATTAATCGATCTGTAATTTATTCTCAGTGACCTAGACGTACCTGCTAGTATTGACTAAATGCTGTTTTTATGATGGTTATATTGATGATATATCGCACGTACAAGGACACTACAAGTAATCAGTAAAGACTTTATAAAGCGAGCTTTATAAAGACGTTTTCCTATTGTCAGTGCAAAGATGCAGGACAAACTTAATGTAGTAAGATTCCAAAGAATCTTTCGATATTGTGTCTAGAGTGTGCCCGCAGTCAAATACGGAAAAAATATAATACACATATCTGTTTGTAAATGGGCCGTCTGACCAGGGTCTGTTCTCTTTGCTTATGAAATTACAAACACTGTCTCTACAGTTTCAAACAATACCAAACAAGCCTGTGCACACGTTGCAATTATAAAAAAACGAGCTATGGATATTCGCGATGCCGTCATTTCTAACAAGAATGTTCAACAACAGTGAATGGAACTACTGTCGAACTTCGATATCTCGAACTCGGATAACTCGACCTTCGGGATAGCTCGAACTAAAAGCTCGGTCATCCAAAATTTACAATACAGAATTGTTCTAAAATGTATCACTACGCATATCTAGAAACACGTGTGACAGCTTAATACAGGTCCAAAGTAACGCTGAAAGCTCCTGTAGGAGCTTTCAGCATTACTTTAGACCTGCATTAAGCTGAAATTGTCCAGATCAGGAAACGGATAATTCGAGCTTCTGTTATCTCGAACTAATTTGTATGGTCCCTTGAAGTTCAACTGTATATAGACCTTATTCTAATTTGTCATGACCGAAACACCCTACGTTCACATGACATTAAAACAGATGGCATATATTCGTGATGCCACTAGTTCGTCACCAGGTAAAGGTTATTCGTGAACTCTATCCCTCATTCGTGAACTCCATCCCACATATAGACGCTTTGTACGCTTTTGCAAACAGAATATACACAGATCAGACGGCTATTGTATTAATCGTCTAATCGGGGTCTGCGCTCGTTACTTATGAAATTACAATCAATGTGAATTTACAGTTTCTACCAATACTAAACAAGCCTGTGTACATAATTATGCAATTATAAAAAATAAACCAAGTGTATTCCCAGATCAGAGGGCTCCTGCACCGTTTGCTGAACTCAGCAAATTCAATAAACTATTCCCGCAAATAGTGTTTGTTGTGACACCACAAATGGAAAATGGAATATTTCCAATGTAAGATCTGGAGGCTTATTCCATAATTAATATATGAATAAATGAGCTATTAGGGAAACTACTGTATTCGCTGATGTGCAAGTTGTGGTGCGGTTAAAATGCTAAATGTGTATAGTTACCTATGGTTGTTATAACCGTGACAGCGTACAGTAATCCGCCAGCAAAGTTCCATTTATCTTCACCGCCCAATTCCTCATCCACTCCTGACCATCCATCAGTATTGATAAGCTTGTAAGTCTTCAGCTGAAAGTCGCGTAAAAGATTCTCAGCAAAATTGGTCGAATTGCGGGTATAATTATATTCCTTGAAATCATGTAACACCATGTAAAGTTCCGTTTCAATCTTGTTCTTGTACGTAATACGTAAATTAACCGCCTCATGTTGCACGTTCTTTTCGTTGGAAGCCTCAAGAGCGGGGAAAATGATTCCTCCAAGAATGGAATAAGCTACCACTGTACAAGTCAAGCCTATATATGATAGCATATACACCAGGGTCTTTTTCAAGCAGTTAGCTGTTTGCTCTTTACATCGGTTGCTCTTTCTGATCACCCTTGGTGGATGTTTTAAAGGTGTTTTTACTCGTATTTCTTCCTGAAACTCTTCAGGCTCTGCAATTGCAATAGCAGCTGTTGAGTTTTCAATGAGAGAGTCAACAACCGGTGTAGCACTTTCATCACATTCTGTTTTACTCATTTTTATTTTTATTGTTTGCGAACAACTTATGTTTTATAAGGTAATTATTATGCTCATTTATGCAGTTTCCCGTGTTTGTGCTCTGTTTGTTTCACAAAAATATCTGCATTCTATTACATTATCTCTTTTCTTTTTCTTTTTTTTTAAAAAGTTACACTAATCGCACGGAAATTCAGAATACCATACAGCACATTTCATCACACTCCAAATTATGAACAATTTATTGAAAAGTCAATCAATACAGTGTTTGCAATGAAGCAGCAAAACTTTTTCTCTCAATAAAGTTGAATCCGATATTCCCGTAACATCGGCTAAGCAAACTACAGTGCTTCAAGTGAATGATACTTAATTCTCTGTGCTTCCTAGTCACCAGCCTTGCTGTTGCGTATTGATTGCAGGACTGCAGTGACGCGTAGACTGACAGATCCTCTGATCCTCTCTCAAACAGCGGCTGCGCTCTGATCTCTCACATATCATGTACGAGTACATTTATTACGATCACAAGTAACTATAGTCCTCTGAGAAAGCGGGAATAGCAGATTCCTGTTTTATGTTGTTTCACCAACACTATTAAATTATTGAAAATGTAAAATTCAAATGAAAAATTATTTTGAATTTTATATTTGATCCAACCTGTTCGCACACGTTATCAATTTCAGACATAGTGGGGAAACATTAAACATGGTTGGAGAGAGTGTGTTATTGTCTTTGCAAACAGTGTAGATCCAGATGATATGCTGAATACTAAAGCTAGTTAGGTGTCTCAGTTGGAACAACATTGTTTGCATTCGGGGAGCATTTTTGTAGAAAAGAAATACAGTAGAATCCCGCTTAACCAACCATTTAATGATCAAATGCGGGTGTCCTTAACCCTTATAGTGTGTGCAATGAGCCACTAATGCCATTTGCAAACAATGTAGACCAAGATTAGTGGGATTCTGGAATAGTCCATTTGACAATGCAGCGTTGTAAGTGTTCAAAACCGGTCATTGCTTAACCCTTTACCTGAACTAATGAGGTCGTTAATATTAATGAGAATATATCTTTTACAAAGGCATATGAATACAGGGCAATTTGGCCCAGACGGAAAGAGCCGCATCAGATATACAGTAAACCCCCTCTAATGCGACCAACTAAAAGAGGTATTATTCTGGGTGCTAGATGTAGGTGGTAGCTTAATGCAGGGCTAAAGTAATGCCGAAGCTTTCTGCATTACTTTTGTCCTGCATTAAGCAACCACCTGCTAATAAGTACACCAATGTTTCTTCATTAAGTGGTCGCATTAGAGGGGGTTTACTGTATACTATACAATACGTAGATAGAGCAGACCCTGATCCGACAGTTACAAAGGAACCGTCTGATCTGGGTCTACTCTGCTTGCAAAGTAAACAAAAAGGCGACATTATGACGGAACTACTTATGCAGGATGAAAGAACACAGGCAACTCGAAAATTGCCCCTGTGATACAAAATAAACTGATTTCATCAATGCTATGGTTATTGTTCTACAACAAAGTATTGTCGGCTTTTTTTCCGTTTCAAAATAATTTCCGCGTTTAACCGATGATCATCCGATTCCTCATTTCTTTACGCAACAGCATTTCTCGGAAGTCGCCGGAGATGCAAAGAAGCGCGAGCATATACGAAACTAAAACCCAAGCCGAATAAAACTGAAACATCGACAAATAACATCGGGGTCTCCGATATCAACCACATGCAACTTCTTTTTTGCTTTTCAACCTTTATTCCATAGGCTATCTTGCAATAGTCTTCTTTTCAGCATATAAACAAATAAGTTGTTTATTTTTAGACATTTTTGAAGTGCGACGAATGTAGGAACTTCCCCATTTAAGATACCGCTCGACTCTACTACAAAGAGTTAGACTTGTTTGTGGTCGCGTTAGAAGTGTTTTACCGCAATACATAATTTATATATGAAACAGATCCAACTAGAAACATGAAAAAAATCATTAGCAGGCTAAATATAAATATCTGATGAAACCATTAACCCATTCCCTCCTAGTGACGCATTTTGGCACCTTTGTAGTAAAAGTCACATTTTGAAATCATTGTGATAAATAGAGCATTTGCTCCATAGTTTTCATAACTGTACAATTCTTAAAGTCTCCTTTTCTACAGTTAATGCTCCTTTTCGGTATATTTATTGATGGATGTTGGGTCTAAAAATAGTCTAGGAGGGAATAGGGTAATTTAAGTTGTAGGCACTGTACCTTATTACTTTCAATACAGCTTTAGGATCGACACATTCTGCGTATTCAACATCACACAATTGCCTCTTGGCCCTGACTTATTTGACGCCAATTAATTCCGTCTGCACACGCTGTCGTCTATCAGATTTTCCATCAATGTCTTCTAAAATATAAGAAATAAAAGCGGTGTGGCAAACAGTTGTGATCATGATGAGACACCGAGTTACTCTATGTCTCGTTTGGATCTGAACTGTTTTTATAGTCGCCCATTGCAGCACACACTATTCATGAGTCTATTTCTGGCGATCATAACGGCCCAATAGTTAATTCATAGCCTGCCAGTAACAACTATTGTTGCATTTGCAAACAATGTAGACCAATCCTGTGTTTTATTGTAAAAAATATGCCTAATTTATGTTCATAGAGGGTAGAATGATAAAACAATATGTTGCAGGCTAAGGGTTAAGAATTTATCCTGCAACGGATAAGTGTCGATAAAACTGTAATTAACTTTACGCCTATAGAAAATGTCTCCCCGCTTTCAAATATACACCGATCTCATCAAGTTTTAGAACTTGTGGACCTCACCAATGTCAGCCCTTATATGCACTTAGATACATGTAAGATACGTAAAGTAATAAAGGTGTCCCCCCAAAATAGAACCCCACTTCAAATGTGTATTTAAACCAAAGCAAACGGACGATAAAAATGTAAATAGACAGTTTTGCAGATACACCATGTTTGCATATTTTCACATAATTTCTCTTAAAATATTCATTGGTTTTACAGATTTGAGTATTTTAATGAAACTATCTCAGATCTGTTTAACATGATATTGAATTTTGTGACATCAATGGCTGTTACTTGCTTTCTTTTGCCTAGCACTTTGTCCTGATAAGGCCCAGTAAAACTTGGTTTATAATATGGTAATAATATGCATTTACTGTATCAGTGAATCAATGTTGCAGAAGATGAAAATACTGCGCAGGTTTAGCAGGTGTTTGCAGAACGCTACTCAGAACCATTCATATTAGACTTTGTGCGACGATTCTTATCAATCATATGTGCTACTTATTGTATTACCAGCGATTATCAATTAATGAAAATCATCTGTACAGCTTCACATCCATGTCGGAATCATTTGTTTTTGTTTTGTTTTTATTAACTGATTTGATGCTTAAATCAATTAATCAAATGCGAGAAATGTGGATTGAAAGTAGGGGTGAAACGATTCAAAAAAATTCGATTCGATTCGATTTCGATTTTTTACAACACGATTCGATTATTTTCGATTCGATTCGATTTAAGATTGTAATAAAAAGAATGCACTATGTAGAATAAATCCTGTGTATTAACAACTCTGAAAATAGACTGCTTGGACATATACAGGTAGAAAAAATCATAATAACCTAGTCACAGATAGATCTGACCTTAACAGCCAAACCTTTCTGCAGTTTGTTTTTGGAAGTTCTTTTTATAACTGGTCACTAAAACCAAGCAAAATGGTAAGACTAACATAATCAGTCTTGGCTAATTGTCTAATTGACTAAACAGCCTAACTCTGTAGAACATGTAAGTTTTTCTGAAAAAAGAATTTGAGCACTTGGAGGAGATGTTATGTCTCTTTTCATCTGATACAGATAGCTATCAGTTGAAGAGAGATATGACATCTCCCTGTCTCTGAGCAAAAAAGCACTAGACATTGCTGCGAGTATATTTTAGCCAGTTATCAATGCACAGTTTCATAAATTTTAAGCATACACAAATTTGCAACCAAGTTTACTGGAAGAAGACGAAATGTAAATTGCAATACCGTGTTTCCGTTCCATACGATTTGACAGATTTGTCGTATTTCCTGTGTTGCAGAGAATATTTGTAAAATAATCTTATATGTTGGTTTATTTGTGTTGTTGCTCTCGCGAAATCTGAAATCTCCACATTTTGGAGCGATAGTTTTTCGGGGTAGCACGTAGATTGACAGCTTCAGCATCCGACATTTTGAGAGAACACAAAGACGCTTGAATAAAGCGCCCAGACGATCAGACTAAGTGCAACGATTGCAATGTGTTATTTGATTGGCTAAAACAATTGGCCTTCATCCAATCGATTTGGGTCTATCAGAATTCGATGAGTATGTTTGTTTTGACAGCTCTAATGAGGGAAAACAAGTATTTCGACTTTTCACGGCGAATTTTCATAGGTTAGTTTCATTTCGCTACCAATCATTAAGAAACTAGCCTTTTATAATAAAAATCGAATCGAAAATGAGATCTGTTGAACCGAATTGAACCGAACCGAATCAAAGGCAAAAGATCGCGGTTCAATTCACATCGCGATTAATCGTTTCACCCTTAATTGAAAGTCAAATCAATATCCAGTGACAGCCGCTTAATTATTGTGCGCATGATGGAAAATTCGATGTCATGTTAAAACCGGGTTTGGAGGGATTTTTTAATGTATATGTCTTTAACACCGATTAATATCTTCGAACAAAATTTTGACAATATATGGCAAACTGTTGTCTCTACTAATCTATATAATTTTAATTCAGCAATATTGACGGAATGGGATAAGTTGCATATTTTAATCCCGGTTCCGTTTTTTTCGGGGGGACATGAAACCACATCCTATGTGTAACCACTCTTTAGCATCGTCTAAGTGTGAGGTTGGGCGCCCCTAAACCGGTTTAAATCACAAGTGACAATTGTCACTGACCGTTCCAAGGCGGTACTTCCATCCATCTTCCCCCTATTGTCTGTTTGTTATGTCTTGGTGCGTCTCTTTGTGTCTTTTAATATGTATATACACTTACTTTTTTGTCGCGATGTTGTTCGGGCGTATGTGTGTTTTGTAGGTGGGGTTTCCTGCATGACTCATACATGTACCTTTGGTCATACTTCTGTCGTCATTTTCATACGTGTCAGGGTGACATACCAGATCAAACTTTCCCAGTCAAACCGTATCTTGCTGCTGCTGCTCTTCACTCGGGGATGCGATTCTATAGAGAGTAGCAAGAAGACAGGGGTTGGTGGAGAAATATCAACAGTGCGATTCTTACATCAAAGCAAGCGATAAATGTGTGTACCCAGGCACGAAGATTTTACACCAAACCTTATGTTATGACCACTCTTTAGAATCGTCTCTCTGAGACGATACTAAAGAATAGTTACACATAGAGTGTGGTTTCGTGGAGAAATAAAGGAAATAATATTGAAAATGTTTTAATATACGCATCTTATCTGGTCCGCTGTTACATTTCATACATACTTAATATAACTACAACTCTGACTGATAATTCGCGAAGAATCGTTCAACACTGCATGTGTATCATAAAGAGTTCACAGCTGGCAGTTTCAGACCGTGTCAGGTGGACAAATATCAACCCTCCCTTCACTAGATGAATATTAGGACAGCACCCCAAACACTCCTTGAATTAGAACGATAACATCCAATCCGCTGATGAATAAATATCCGAACACCTGTATAAAATATAACATAAGGAAATTTAATGCATGGACAATTTGCAAACAGTAGATTACCATATGTGTAACATATAAACAAACAGAGAAGACCCTGATCAGACAGTCCCTATATACATGTATTTACCCTGATCAGACAGTCCATATAGATGTACACTGATCAGACAGTCTCTTTAAATGTACCCTGATCAGACAATCCCTATAGATGTGCCCTGATCAGACAGTCCCTATAGATGTACCCTGATCAGACAATCCCTATAGATGTACCCTGATCAGACAGTCCCTATAATTGTACCCTGATCAGACAGTCCCTATAATTGTACCCTGATCAGACAGTCCCTATAATTGTACCCTGATCAAACAGTCCCTATAATTGTACCCTGATCAGACAGTCCCTATAATTGTACCCTGATCAGACAGTCCCTATAGATGTTCCCTGATAAGACAGTCCCTATAGATGTACCCTATAGATGTACTTTGATGAGACAGTCCCTATAGATGTACCCTGGTCAGATAGTCCCTATAGATGTACCCTGATCAGACAGTCCCTATAGATGTACCCTGATCAGACAATCCCTATAGATGTACCCTGATCAGACAATCCCTATAGATGTACCCTGATCAGACAGTCCCTATAGATGTACCCTGGTTAGACAGTCCCTACATATGTACCCTGGTCAGATAGTCCCTATAGATGAACCCTGATCAGACAGTCCCTATAGATGTACCCTGATCAGACAGTCACTATAGATGTAACCTGGTCAGACAGTCCCTACAGATGTACCCTGATCAGACAGTCCCTACAGATGTACCCTGATCAGACAGTCCCTATAGATGTACACTGATCAGACAGTCTCTTTAAATGTACCCTGATCAGACAATCCTTATAAATGTACCCTGATCAGACAATCCATATAGATGTGCCCTGATCAGACAGTCCCTATAGATGTACCCTGGTCAGACAGTCCCTACAGATGTACCCTGATCAGACAGTCCCATTAGATGTACCCTGATCAGACAGTCCCTATAGATGTTCCCTGATCAGAAAGTCCCTATAGATGTACCCTATAGATGCAATCTGATGAGACAGTTCCTATAGATGTACCCTATAGATGTACTCTGATGAGACAGTCCCTATAGATGTACCCTGATCAGACAATCCTTATAGATGTACCCTGATCAGACAATCCCTATAGATGTACCCTGATCAGACAGTCCCTATAGATGTACCCTGATCAGACAATCCCTATAGATGAACCCTGATCAGACAGTCACTACAGATGTACCCTGATCAGACAATCCCTATAGATGTACCCTGATCAGACAGTCACTATAGATGTAACCTGGTCAGACAGTCCCTATAGATGTACCCTGATCAGACAGTCCCTTTAGATGTACCCTGATCAGACAGTCCCTATAGATGTACACTGATCAGACATTCTTTTTAAATGTACCCTGATTAGACAATCCTTATAGATGAACCCTGATCAGACAGTCACTACAGATGTATCCTGATCAGACAATCCCTATAGATGAACCCTGATCAGACAGTCCCTATAGATGTAACCTGATCAGACAGTCCCTACAGATGTACCCTGATCAGACAGTCACTATAGATGTAACCTGGTCAGACAGTCCCTAAAGATGTACCATGATCAGACAGTCCCTACAGATGTACCCTGATCAGACAGTCCCTATAGATGTACCCTGATCAGACAGTCACTATAGATGTACCCTGATCAGACAGTCACTATAGATGTACCCTGGTCAGACAGTCACTATAGATGTTCCCTGATCAGCCAGTCCCTATAGATGTTCCCTGATCAGACAGTCCCTATAGATGTACCCTGATCAGACAGTCCCTATAGATGTACCCTGGTCAGACAGTCCCTACAGATGTTCCCTGATCAGAAAGTCCCTATAGATGTACCCTGATCAGACAGTCCCTATAGATGTACACTGGTCAGACAGTCCCTACAGATGTTCCCTGATCAGACAGTCCCTATAGATGTACCCTGGTCAGACAGTCACTATAAATGTTCCCTGATCAGACAGTCCCTATAAATGTTCCCTGATCAGACAGTCACTATAGATGTACCCTGGTCAGACAGTCACTATAGATGTACCCTGATCAGACAGTCCCTATAGATGTACCCTGATCAGACAGTCCCTATAGATACCCTGATCAGACAGTCCCTATAGATGTACCCTGGTCAGACAGTCCCTACAGATGTTCCCTGATCAGACAGTCCCTATAGATGTACCCTATAGATGTACTCTGATCAGACAGTTCCTACAGATGTATCCTGATCAGACAATCCCTATAGATGTACCCTGATTAGACAGTCACTACAGATGTACCCTGATCAGACAGTCCCTATAGATGTACCCTGATCAGACAGTCCCTATAGATGTACCCTGATCAGACAGTCCCTATAGATGTACCCTGATCAGACAATTCCTATAAATGCTGCTAGATCTGGGAGTACTCCTGGCAAAGGCGTGAATTGGTGAGTTTATCAAATAAAGTGTTGAACCTTACAACGCTGATTTCTCAATTGGACTATTCAAAAATGCAAGCAGGTAAAGCTTATAATGAATATTTAGGGTATTGTCTGAATACAATTGTAAAAAGGCAAACAGTGCAGACCCTGATTAGAGTGTTCCATTCGGAAATCTCTCATATGGGTCTACATTGTTTTCAAAGGACATTAGTGTCTCGAGTCCCGCACTGTAAGGGTTTTAAGTCACTGAATTGAATTTCCAAGCAAGATCTATATCATGAATACAAAATGTGTACTTCACATATATTCGCAATGTGGACACATTTCCTGTAGGGTTTTGCACCGGGTTACGAGAAAAGGTTGAATGTAAAATTCCAATAGTCTAGTATTGCTAATTAGAACTTGCATGACTTATGCTTGAAATAAATTCAATACAACTATCGGGAAAGCTTCAACATGCCATTTTACGTGCCAACTGCCTTAGTACAACGTTTAAACCACCATGCGTCTTTCTCAGACGTAACCATCAAACAACTCAATACTGGAGTTGGTTAACTCTTACAACGCTGAATTGTCAAATGGAATATTCCAGAATTCAAACAGGTCAAGCTTATTGTGAATATTTAGGGATTTTACTGAAGAAAAGATAAGCACGACAGATATTGCAGGCCTTGATGAGAGGGCTCCTCTAGGAGACCTCTCAGCTGGGTCTACACTGTTTGCAGTCCAGGTATTCGAGTACAGTAAAATACCGCTAATGCGACCACCTATAAGAGGTACAATTCTGGTTTGCTAGATGCAGGTGGTAGCTTAATGCAGGACAAAAGTAATGCAGAAAGCTCCTAGAGGAGCTTTCTGCATTAAATTTGCCCTGCATTAAGCAACCACCTACTTATAAAGACATCCATGTTTATTCATTAAGTGGTCGCATTAGTTGGGTTATACTGCATATTGATATTTCTATCTATAACCAAAACGAAGGCATGTACACAGTCATTGTAACTAATTGTAACTAAAGTTATGTCGGCGTCTCATGGTAATCAAACCTGTTTGGTTTAGGATTGTAGGTTTGCAGAAAATAAACAATATACAGAAGAATCCTTCCTAAGCGACTACTTATTGAGTAAACGTGTATGGTTTTAAAAGCATGTGCCTACGTATTGTAGGACCAAATAAATGCCGAAAAGTAATTCCCATGGGCGCTTTCTGCATACATACATGTAACACCATGCATTAAGGTACCATCCGCCTGTGCGCCCCAGAATTAGACGATTTGAGGTGGTCGCATTACAGGGGTGGGAGGGGTGTTACTATAATGTGTCATTAGTATAGAAAGCAGACCAAGCTCAAACATAACAAAGCGGGTCACTAATGTCCTTTGTAAACAGAGTAGAACCAGTATCGATTGCACGGTTTGTCTTTAAGAAAGTCCCTACATACACACGGTTAACTTGACCTGTTTGATCATAAGGTTTCAGCATGTAGAACTACTGTCAGCAGGTTAAAGTTAAATAGTTAATGAAACCATTAAGTGAAGCTTGTAGCCAATGTACCGTATTACTCTCAATACAGCTGTTTGCTCAGTACATCCCGTGTACTCAAAATCAAACAATTGCCTCTTGGCTCTGACTCTGGTGGCGCCAATTAATTTCGACTGCAAACATTCTCGTCTGCTTAACCCATTCATGTAGAAAATAATGACGTAATGAACACTATTAAGATTATTTCTTATAATTGCATAGCACAGGACATTTTGGCTCGGACAGAAGCTGTATAATCATATTTTTATTACACCATAAGCAAAGAGAACATACCCTTATCAAATGGCTCCTATAGGAGCCGTCTGCTGTAGGTCTACTCCGTTTGCAGATGCGTCAAAATGCGCTTAAATAAGGGGAAGGGTTAAGTATTTGAGTGAATTGTCCATGGAGTTCTTCTAAAACCACAAGCGGTATGTGAACAGGTTAGATCATGACACGACGTCGAGGAACTCTGAATCCAGACTGTCTGCAGACATTTTCACATATTTGCTCACAACAGAATCCCAATGAGTCGTTTTCCAGCGAAGAGTTAAACATTTACTCTGCAACGACTAATTGCCAACAAAGAGAATAATATACGCGCGTGAGTATCATAAATAGGACGCTTATATATGCCGAGGGGTGACAATATTGAGGCGGGGCTCGCTGAACCTCAACCGACCGCGTTCTCTCCGAATCAGATAAAAGTGACATATCTACGTCACAAATATATTATTCGATTTTTTTCACGTCATTCGCATTTGAATATGACAATTTTAACCATTTCTTTATTCAATTTAAGTACAATTTCGCATAAATCAAAACAAAGCGCGCCAAATCACATGTACGACCAGATGTAAGAATGTTGTCGCGATAGAAAACAATGTTGAGGATGTTCTTAAATAACGCTAAAACAGAATGGAATTAAATAGAAACAAGTCCATTTAAATCGAAAGTGTGATCATGTCATTTCAAAGATTTAATGACTTGTTGCCTTTCATTCGTCATGTTCTGATCAATATGATAAATGTGATTAAACATTGGATACATGTGTGTTTTCTCTACTTCAGAGTTACAGATAAAGGTGAGTACTCACATACTAAATCATCATTTCTTCACCCAACCCTATGTTGTGATTACTATTTAGAATCGTCTTCTAGTCACGATTCTACTGAGTTGTCACAACATAGGGCTTGGTAGAGAAATAAAGAAGTTTTTTCTTGAAAACGTTTCAATTTACGCATCTTATATGGACCCCTGCTACATTGTATACAAGTTTGAGTTAAAACAAAACGTGTTTGTGTTCAGCAATAGCTAACCTGTTTATGTGAAACATTATCGACTCTCTGCGTGGTGAATATGTTTTTCTTTTCACTTTACTATTACATGTACTTTATTATTGAGGAAGACTGTAGGTGGATGTACAGCTGTGTTTTTGTTTGTAATGTATTATACACATACATAAACTTTGAGTTTATAGTTCAGGGTCCATGCTTATAAAGCTTTTAGTTGAGTCTGAGTTCGTGTTCAAGCTTCTGATTGGTCAGATTTGAGTTCTCAAGCTTTTGATTGGTCAGATTTGAGCCAAAGGCTCAAATCTGACCAATCAAAAACTTGAGAACGATCTCAGACTCAACTAAAAGTTTTATAAGCATAGACCCTGGTGTCCAAAGAAAT
This sequence comes from Azorinus chamasolen, assembly GCA_963576725.1. NCBI lineage: Eukaryota > Metazoa > Mollusca > Bivalvia > Cardiida > Solecurtidae > Azorinus > Azorinus chamasolen. Next base: position 6,087,991 of record OY755240.1, read on the forward strand.
GATCATTACGTCACAGCCTTAGCTACGTGGCCTACTAGCAATATAAATATAAGTTCGTCTGTACCTTCTTTATCTGTATAGCAGAGAGCCACGTGATGTGAATAAATTAAAGATACGCTCATATATAATGCCTTCCCGCCTTCCAATATGCATGGATATCATCACGTTTTGGAACTAGTGGAACACAAATATGCTAACTCTGATATGAACTTCTCCATAATTTTGTCTCTTTTGCATATACTTCAGGCAGTAAATCAGATCAAATCATCTTAATTCTCAGTCACACCTTATATTACTGCTACTGATTAGAATGGCATTTGGGAGATGATTTTATAGAGTAGCAGCAACACAGGGTTTGGCGGAGAAATATCAGGACCGTGATTTTAATTTTCTTATGCACCTTATCCACAGTTCTGACTTATGATTTGTGACAAATTGTTCAACACTCCATTTGTATCATGAATATTTCAACTTGCAATTTCATACTTTGTCAACCAGGCGTATATTTACCATTCACTCGATAAATAATAGATACAATACTCCCGCTTTATGACATTGTATACAATAACCAACCATAATTACTATTTACAGTGAAGCTCACTTATAACGAAGTCCTCGGGACGCTCTGATTTCTTTCGTTATATTCAAATTTCGTTATATCAGGTCCATTTTACTATTTGTAATCAGAGAGGGGGAATAAATTTTATTTTGTTATATGCAGTATTTCGTTATATCCAAGTACAAAAATGAGTCATGCAGGAAACACCACATACAGAACAAACACTCGCCCGAACAGCAACACAAGGAAACAGCAAATGTACATAGGTAGAAAAAACAAGTTCGTTATAAGTGAGATTCACTGTATATAATACCATCACTATGAATTCACTATCATACAAAATTACAACACTCTACCATTGTAATATCAATACAATACTATCCAATTATGAATATCAATACCATACTCCCCCATTATGTATATCAATATAGTACTCCTTCATTATAAATATCAATACAACACTCCTGGGTATAAAAATACAACACTCTACCATCGTAATATCAATACAATACTCTCCAATTATGAATATCAATACCATACTCCCCCATTATGCATATCAATATAGTACTCCTTCATTATAAATATCAATACAACACTCCTGGGTATAAAAATACAACACTCTACCATCGTAATATCAATACAATACTCTCCAATTATGAATATCAATACCATACTCCCCCATTATGCATATCAATATAGTACTCCTTCATTATAAATATCAATACAACACTCCTGGGTATAAAAATACAACACTCTACCATTGTAATATCAATACAATACTATCCAATTATGAATATCAATACCATACTCCCCCATTATGTATATCAATATAGTACTCCTTCATTATAAATATCAATACAACACTCCTGGGTATAAAAATACAACACTCTACCATCGTAATATCAATACAATACTCTCCAATTATGAATATCAATACCATACTCCCCCATTATGCATATCAATATAGTACTCCTTCATTATAAATATCAATACAACACTCCTGGGTATAAAAATACAACACTCTACCATCGTAATATCAATACAATACTCTCCAATTATGAATATCAATACCATACTCCCCCATTATGCATATCAATATAGTACTCCTTCATTATAAATATCAATACAACACTCCTGGGTATAAAAATACAACACTCTACCATTGTAATATCAATACAATACTATCCAATTATGAATATCAATACCATACTCCCCCATTATGCATATCAATATAGTACTCCTTCATTATAAATATCAATACAACACTCCTGGATATAACAATACAACACTCTACCATTGTAATATTAATACCATCCTGCCTCATTATGCATATCAATAGTATGCCATCCCTTTATACATATTAATACAATACTCACTCTATCCACTCAAAGTGTGAATATTAATTAGTTCAGTTCCATTATCAAAATATACAATGAGGAAAACTATTTTATGGAAAGCAGTAGAGAATCACAATACACGTATTTATACATAAGCAAACATACAGGGTCCAAGGGTATAAAACTTCTGAGCCTGGCTCTGAGATTATTATCAAGCATCTGATTGGTCAGATTCTGAGTAGGCTCAGAATCTGTCCAATCAGATGTTTGACAATTACTTAGACTAAAGAAACACGTTTTATAACCTCTGGGCCAGCAATGATCAGACAGGTCCTATAGAAGATATTTGATTTAGGGTTGCCCTATTTGCGAAGGGTGTAGAAGAGTGAGTTTATCAAGTATAGTGTTATCCCTTAAAACGCTACATTTTCAAATGGAATATTCCAAATTTCAAACATGTAAAGCTTATGGTGAATATTTAGACATATTTTAACGAAACGTGCAACATGGCAAACAGTGCTGATCCAGATGAGAGGGCTCCTTGTATGAGCCTACACTGCAAAGGACATTAGTGATTGGTACCCGCACTGTAAAGGGTTAAGTCAGTCAATAGCATTTCCAAGAAGGATATTTATTGTGAATACAAGATGTTTACTTCCCATTGTTTTGTCCGTAATGTATGACATACATACAACTACGGGGTTTAAAGGGTTATCGCGTGTATACTGTTAGTTTGAAACAGTGTAAACATTGATCAGATATCTGTTAGAGGAGCTCTCTTGTTATGGTATGCACTGTTTGTCATTCCAATTTCTCTTCCAAAGTACACCATTTTATTGTAGATTGCATCGTTGGATCATTGGACTTTGGAATTTCAACCTGCACATGATTACGAAGAATCATGAATGTAAATCTTCAATACTCACGTATTGCTAATGGCAACCTTTTTACGATGTTTGTTCACAATGTAATAAATGCAATGGTTGAAAAAGCCTCCGTGTGACTTTCTATGTGACACCTGCTTCAGCAGAACGTTTATATATCATCATGTGTCTTGCTCAGGCATAATCATTAACCAATTGTGAAATGGACTATTCCAAAATTCAAACAAGTCAAGCTCATGGTCAATATTTAGGATTTTGTCTAAAGAAAAGTGTAGCGTAATAAACAATGCAGATCCTGGTGAGAGGGCTCCTTCAGGAGTCCTTTTATATGGGTCTACACTGTTCGGAAAGGACATTAGTGACTCGTATCCCGCACTGTAAGTGTTAAATCACAACCAGATGTTGGGGTTAAGCAGTTCTATTGCTAGGTATACATTGGAAACGATGACGTCATAATTCTTCGATGTAATCAATTTGCCTTTGATGCAATTTTCCTGTTCTGTTAATTTATTTGGTCACGTTGTTTAGTTTCTTACTTCGTGTAATCTTGTATATGTTTGTTTCTGAATGATTTCGATATTTTGCCATTTAAAAATATGATTCAATTTCGAAAAAACTAATTAAGATATAGATGTCAGGTTCTTCCAATATTTGTTATCTTTATTAATAAAATGAAACGGGCAAATCGTAACTACTTGTAAAAAAGGGAATTGAGTTCTGTTGTAAATTACATTTTAGGTACCCTTGTGTTTGCCTTCCTTGTGAAAAGTACTGGCAAAATGAATTGTTACTAAACCATGGCTGAGAGCATAATGACCTGTAGCATCCTGGTACGTCACGATTATCAAGTTACGGTCATTGGATATTGGAAACTCTTTTTAACCCTTTCCCTGTTCTAAGTATGAGTCTGCAGTTTCTTCCATGGTCAGAAATGTCATTATAAACACTACTTAATATTTATGATTTCATTATGTCTTATAGCAATATTCGTGGAGTAAAAGGTTATTCGACGATAAAATCAAATACAAACATCCACACAACCAACCAATCACTGTACAGAATGGACAACATTGTTGAAATACACACACACGCATAATGTCTATAAAACACAAGGCAAAGCATTAGTTGAAATTTTCAAGTACACATATGCGACAGATTTTAACCCTAATCCCTACATCTCAATTCTTTATTTGGCTTCCGAATTGATCAAGCTTTTGATATTATATCTGTTAATATAGTTTAGCTACAAATGAAGCCAAGCTGTATGAGACAAACATGCATTCTGAGAACGGTATGGATTTATCCATTGAGCGACTTTCTAATGAAATTTGATCGTGATTGCTCGCAGTGTGCAATTGTTAAATTTAAGCACTTTTTAATTAAATTCCATTTCAGTATTCTCCAGTCTATAACGCGTGTAATTAGTTTTTTCCACACAAATTGCTTACGTGTACATGGACTCATGCTATTTTTGCTGTCCAATTTAGAAACGAAACGCAATGCTTTCCTCAATTATTTAATGAAGGTCAAATATATATGAGACCACTGTTTGATACATGTTAACCCTTCGCTTGCTATTCACGTAAATATACCTACCTGTAAATAGTGAAGACCCAGATAAGACAGCTCCTGTAGGAGCTGTCTCATCAGGGTCTGCACTATTAACAAGTTGATTGTGCAACCAATGCACTCCACAGCAGTGATTGCACAGCGATATACTTGTACATAATGAGGATATATGTAATTATACCACAGGCCATGGGTAAAGAAGAAGAAATGCATTTTAAAATTCAGCAAGATAAGGGTTAACACTTACCGCGCTGCTGTAAACTTATGTCTGCTCAAATTTAGATCTCATGTAATTTTGACTTCTCCCGATTTCCTTTCGATCAAACTATTAAGCAACTATTGACCGAATAGCAGCGCACTTTGCATTCAGATGGTGCTTTTAAGACTACTCCCGATTCGAGTCATTTTGAGACAGAAAAGAAGCAAAATGTTATTAATCCTTTCTGTCACGAATATGCATGTGAGAAATAACGACATCATGAATAGGGTCTGTTTGCATCAGAATAATTTGTTATAATAGCACATAGACACACGAATTATTGACCATGGCAGGTACTGTAGAATCATATCTATATTGTACATGTATCATAAGCAAACAGAGCAGACCCTGATCAGACGGCTCCTATAGGAGCCGTCTGATTTGGGTCTACTCTGTTTGAAAAGGCGTAGAAAAAAATGTTTATAGAGTAAAGGGTTAAGTTAAACCCACACTAGTTAATACAATATGTCGCCTTTGTTATCTAACTTCGCTTCTTTCAAACACCTCTTCGTATACATATCTATTAACTAGATCACAGACTGTTCACAGACAGTTATCGAATATCGTACATAGTAGAAGCAGGTTTGGTATCATTCTTTGTGGTGGATTCCCGTGAGATAAGGCTGTTTTGAAAATAGAATTATGATAAATTAGGAAGTAAATGTTGTGCAGTTGGTAAACTAGTGTATTGGCTCCGATGTTAATTATCAATGCTTTGAATTTACCGACACATTCTCACGTATTCTAATCCGCGTTTCTTTGTTGATGCTTAACATTTGCACAATGTCCCAAAAAAAACCCCAACCTTATCCGTGTGTGATATATGACTCCAGGACGCACGGACGAACGGACACACACACACGACAATCCCAAAGCCATATTCATCCGTCTTCAGCGGCGGGGTGTAATAATGACATCATGAATATTAGTTAGCGTAAGCTATATTTTATAAAGCTATATGAGCATGCAGAGGGGTGTTTAGCCCTGATATAAACTATAAAATTCCACTGGCGTGGGTTCGACCAGGAAGAAAACAGCTGAATCAGATATGTATTAGTACATACACAAAGATTGCAGACCATAGCCAAACGGTTCCAATAGTAGCCGCTAGGTAATTGTATATTCTGTCTGCAATGTCATCAAGAGTAAGTTGTTAACGCTATATCCCAAAACACCTCTTGCAGAACTCTTCTCAATAATTATGCAGATTTTTATTGATTATTCAGCAGAATGTATATCGAGATATTAAGTTAAATCAAACTGTCGTCTTATTTAGTTAAGAAATGTGCCCTTTTAGAGCGGGAAAGGGCCATTGATTCCTTTACATACACAGTAGATCCAGATGAGAGGACGGAATCCTGCAGGAACCCTCACATCGGAGTTTACACTATTTGTCATGTTACACTTTTCTATAAAAACAATCATTGGATATTCATGGTAAGCTTGGCCCGTTTGTTTGTGTATATTGCAGGATTGTGTCGTTTTAACACATTTCAGTCATATCGCGAAGTCTAGATGATTACAGGCGGAAACGGACCCTACACCTTGTTCGTTTTCGTTATTTGAACAAATTGCATTGTTTCGTGCACAGACGAAAACCTGGGTAGAAACATCGATCAATGCCGTTACTGGGATTCGAACCAGAGTAAAGAGGAGATACGTGATTGTCAGTCGATCATACTCACTCAGCATCGGAGGCACCTGATTGGTTTGAAATTTGTAATGATCCATTTGAAAGAGAACGAGAACAAAATAAATGTATTTGGACTGTAAGTATTCAATGTCATACTATAACTCACCATAGTCCAACTTATTCGATAATATATTAGTCTTTTTATTTAAAATGTAATAAAATGACAGATTGACCTAGCATTATATCTTAGTTTACAACATATAATGATTAGACGGAGAACATGTCAATGTTAAAGGCCATCAGCATTTGTCAGAGAAACAGATAAATGCTCCACCAAACCCTATATTGTAACCACTCTTTAGAATCGTCTCGAAGATTCTAAAGAGTGGTCACAACACAGAATTTGGTTGAGAAATAAAGGAGCTATTCTTGAAATTATTTTAATTTACGCATCTTCTGGACTTCTGATTTGTGTTCAGTAGTTTTCAATGACTTAATAATTTACCTCATAATGACGCTCGTTCACTTCTTTGCAAACATAGCAGACACAGGGTTTGCTGTTTGCTTGTGGAATAATACACAGTAATAATGGAAGCGGCAGTTGTGTCATTATAGCAATTAATATACAGTAAAACCTCTCTAAACCGGAATTCTAGTAGAGAAGAATTTAGATATGTTTAGGCAGGTGGCTGCTTAATGCAGGGTGAAAGTCATGCAGAAAGCTCCTAGAGGAGCTTTCTGCATGACTTTCACCCTACATTAAGCTGCCACCTGTACCCAAGACCGATATTTATACTAAATTTAACGTCCGGTTTAGAGAGGTTTTACTGTACTCACTATTCATTATGGTATTATTTCATAATAATTTCGCACGTCTGCATTATGTATTCATATCGCCGACGGAGTCTTGTGATCTTTTAAATATGTATATGACTTTCATCAGACGAAAATTAATGTTACCTCTAAAAGAAAATGAACACACCTTGTTTACAGTAGAAATTGATAATAATCCAGGCAATAGTTTGATCGGGTTCAGACCTTTAATCCGGCAGTCCAATAGTCTGACAGTCCCATACTCATATACTCCGACAGTCCAGTAGTCCAACAGTCCGGTAGTCCAACAGTCCAATAGTCCAACAGTCCAGTAGTCCGACAGTCCAGTAGTCCGACAGTCCAGTAGTCCAACAGTCCGTTAGTCCGACAGCCCGGTAGTCCGACAGTCCAGTAGTTCAACAGTCCGGTAGTCCAACAGTCCGGTAGTCCAACAGTCCGTTAGTCCGACTACCCGGAAGTCCGACGTGTTCAACCAAAATTGTTTATTAGTTGGTGTATAGGAAGGCTCATACCGGACTTATGTGCTTCACCACATCAGATTATGTTATGGTAGTCTACTCACTCTACTGAAATTGAATGAATAAAAATTATCTTAGTATACAGAGTCCGGTAACAAACTATATAATCGAAGAATAAACTGAAGTCAATACTTGAATATAACATTGATTACAAATTGGGTGCACTCGTAACAATCGGGGTAACATCCCGTTTGGGAAGAAAATATTTAGCTGAAAAATGCTTCTCGATTGGGCAGTTCGTATTGTTGCCCAATGCAAAGTGGAATAGTTTAATTCCGCTCGGGAAGCAAAATCGTCACTTCTACAAAAATGAAACCCGCAAGCCAACTTTCAATTTTCATTCAACTTTCTTACACGAATCTATTCTTAATTGTATTTAGAAACTTTTCAGCGCGAGGGTGTTTTATAAAATGGAGTTTAGTTTTTGTTGCAGGGCTGTCGGGCTACCGGACTACCAACCTTCGGATTATAGGGCTAGGCACCAGCAATTATTTGGTGCTGATGTATACAATTTGCATCAGGCTGTTCTTATCCTTTAGCATGCAGAGCAAAACTGTCGCTATCTCAGCGTATGAGCGTGCCTTTTTGTTCATCAAGACGACCAAGATATCAAACATTTTGTATTCTGACAATAGACCGAATGGTCTGACGTTTAATTTGCATCCAAACTGTTTGCAAAGGATACCACGGAATCGTCCGCCTATATTCCGTACAGAAACACCTGTCTGTTTTAACGATATGTTTGAAGATACCAATTAAACGTTAAGCAGGAAAGAAAAAACACAAACTACATTACATTCGTTGATAAAATTCTCTTTTGTATACCCTATTTACAATGAGAATTCAGACAGACACATTTGGGCAAGAGTGTAGACCGAGACCAAACTGCTCCAGAAGGAGCAGTGGGACCATGTTCTACGCTATGTGGAACTTTGTCATTCTGACTAAACGTTATCAGACTAGTGACAAGTGGACTTATTCAGTTCATGGAGAGAGGAGATTTGGGTCCAATTTTATAAAACGTCTGAGTCTGAGATCATTCTCTTAAGCATCTGATCGGTCAGATTCTGAGCAAGCTCAGAATCTGACTGATCAGATGCTTAAGAGAATGATCTCAGACTCAAGCAAAAGGTTTTATAACCTTGGGACTTTGTGTCGTCCGAATACTTAGTGTAATTAAGATAAATCGATATGTTAACCCTTAGCCTTCTATTAAAACAGGGTATTCTTATGCTTCGATATGTTGCCGTTGTCACTTACATCTGATTCATTCAAGTTTTTGAGAAACTATTGACAAAGTGTCATACAGATAAGATGCTGACGAGTAACTCGGCGTCTCATATCTGGATCCAAGCTGTTTGCAAATGTCAGTTAGGTCGAACTTAGCAGGCTAAGGGTTAACAACTATCAGCAGTTTCCTAGTTATGGTTAGCTTATTTACTTACACATTTCTTCTTCTAATGTTGAATACATTAACAGTAAATCTCGCGACTCTAAGTTGTCAAAAATATCAATATTAGTCTAAACGACACGCGGCAGCTAAATAGAGGGCGAACGTTACACTGCAATATCCTCTGTGAGATTCTGCATGACTTTAGCCCACCAATAAGTAGTCCCCTACCCAACAGGCTTCTCAAACAGATACTAATCTTTCAGATTGGTGAGATGTTACAGTGTACGTACAGTAAAACCCCTCTAATGCCGTCACCAAAAGGGGGCATAATTCACAGTGGCAAAGGCAGATGGTAGCTTAATGCAGGACAACAGTTATGCAGACAGCTCCTATAGGAGCTTTCTGCATAACTTTCGTCCTGCATTAAGCAACCACCTGCTTATGAAGACAGCCATGTTTGTTCATTAAATGGTCGCATTAGAGGGGTTTTACTGTAAATTGCTTTCATTGTTCTTCTAATATTACACTTACTCATATTTAGAATATGTACATGCAGGAGTGCAACTTGACACACGCAGTGCCCTAAAGTCATTCGTTATTCATTCATTATTTCCCAACTAAGTATACCACATCACGTCAGAAATAAATGCAGGAGTGCAACTTGACACACGCAGTGCCCTAAAGTCATTCGTTATTCATTCATTATTTCCCAACTAAGTATACCACATCACGTCAGAAATAAATTTGGATCCTTTCAATTGAATAAAACGACATTCTCAGTTCTTCAAATAAACTATTTAAGCATTGGCGGCCTTAAACCTCATCTCGGTATTCATGACATAGCTCGTTTTTGTAAAAGAAATACCTGGATCCATATGAGACGCCGAGTAACTTGGTGTCTTATCAGGATCCAATCGGTGTGCCTCTATGTCAATAGCGGTTCAAATGTTTGGTCGATTCGGAAACAAGTCAAATTTTCACCAAATTCAATTCAGAACTGACATTAACTTTTCAGAGCGGCATAACATTTTGATATCTATATGAATTGATTTAAGTGCCACTATTGTGCTGTAATGATCTATGAATTTATACAGTAGAATCTGTCTTAACCATGCTCTTGCTGAATTTTAGAATACATTTCTCTTTTTTTACCCATGCCCTGTTGTATATTTACATATATCTTCACTATGTACAAGTATTTCGCTGTGCAATCACTGCTGTGGAGTGCACTGGTTGCACAATCAACTTGTAAATAGTACAGACCCTGATGAGACAGCTCCTGCAGGAGCTGTCTCATCTGGGTCTTCACTATTTACAGGTAGGTATATTGACGTGATTAGCAAGTGAAGGGTTAAGCAAACTTATATTGATCGGACACATGCATCTTAAAAAGCAGCTGGTTGCTTAATACAGGGCAGAAGTAATACAAAAAGCTCCTACAGAAGCGTTCTGCATTACATTTAACATGTATTAAGCTACCACCTGTCTATCAAACCGTTTAATAGACCTCTTTTTATGGTCGCTTAAGACCGGTTCTAAGGTACATAGTTGCCCTAGTATTGGATATTCTGTGATCATGATTGCACTATGCGTGAGTGAAGACGATTCCAGTTGTTTAATTGAACTGTACTTCTCTTTTGTTAACATAGGTATAAGACACGTACTTGAGATTACTAGTTTATCGTTTGTTTTGATTAACCTAAGTTTCTGATTTGTAAATACAGGGTATTCATAAACAAGATACGAGTGATGAGGCGACTAAACCTTAGAATGTCATTGGATCTAAGCGATTATCAAAAGCAAACTGTGTATGCAATGGACAAACCTTAACAAACAGTTTCAATCCAGTTGGAATGCTAAGGAACTCATTAAGATTCAAATTGCTTGACATTTAGAATGCTTGACTGCAACAACCCATGGTTTGTGTGTTTAAATACAAAGTCAGTCAGCTTTTGTGCAGGCGAATTATTAGCTTAGCACGCTAAAGTCGAAAGTTAATGAAACCATCAAGTGAAGCTTGTAGGCTTTGCACTCAAAACAGCTACAGGCGCAATATGACCAGTGTACTCGAAATGAAATACACTACCGCTTGTCATAACGATCTCGTGTCTATAAAACATGTCGTGTGATCAAAGTGACCTTGTAAATATTTTCCGATCTGTTTGTTGGTTTTATTTACTCTCTGTGAGGGTCGAATGGCAGACATCTTTGATCCTTATGTTGGGTGGCCTCTGGGTTCAAGTTGTTTGCCGATGTCAGGCAGGTAAAGATTATCAGAATGAATAGAGTAAAAACCCTCTAATGCGACCACCAAAAAGAGGGCATAATTCACAGTGGCAAAGATAGGTGGTAGCTTAATGCAAGACGAAAGTTATGCAGAAAGCTCCTATATGAGCTTTCTGCATAACTTTCGTCCTGCATTAAGCAACCGCTTGCTTATGAAGACAGCCATGTTTGTTCATTAGGAGGTCGCATCTGTGGGGATTTTACTGTATTAATAATGAAGCCATAATTAAAGTTACGCTCATAGGTCACGAGTCTTCTCTTTCACTACAGACGGATGCTCACACAGCGATATTAGAACGTCTTTGAACTTTTGAGCACAGGAGTAAATAGTTAGATCAGGGTGCTGTCACCATTTTGTATAAATATTATGCTATTAAGTTTGAAAGAATAATGCATATTAGTTCGACATGATGACATACTCTTATATAGTGGGTAAATGATACATTTATAATAAAACAACCGCATGTACTATGTTTCAACATCGCGGACATTTATTTGACACATTGTATTACCGCCACACTTGTAATTATTTGTTAAGATTTCAATGTTATTAAATACAATAAATCAACGCAATTAGCTGTGCGGCATTTGACACTTACCCATTGACCCGCGACCTGACGTGCATTCCAAATGAGCCTGAATCCAGGTGACACCTGGTAATTTGGCGTCAAATCAGGATCCAAGCCTTTTGACAATCGGTCAATATTTTTAAATTGCTTGCAATGATAGAGCTGGAATTTATCGCAATTGAACCAGACGGAAATGTTAGCAACGAATGTTTGTTCCACAGTGGTATGAGGGTTCACTGAACGTCGAAGCAACAACTACTTAACCCTTACAGTGCGGGACAAGAGTCACTAAAGTCCTTTGCAAACAGTGTAGACCCAGATGGGGGCTAGAGGAGCCCTCTCATCAGGGTCTGCACTGTTTGTCATATTACACTTTTCTTTAGAACAATCCCTAATTATTCACCATAAACTTGACCTGTTTGAATTTTGGAATGGTTAAAGTATATTTCTCGTTATTTCGTTCATACGCGTACTGTGGGCACGCCTATTGCTACGGAGTGTATCAAATAGCTTGGTAACGAAGATGGGTGAATATATAAAGATTAATGCTCTAGCATCGTTAATCAATGCTAGCATGATATACGGTCATAGTGAATTATATACATTGATTGCAACGTGTATCGAAAAGGTCTCACTATATGATTCATTCTGGATACTTTTTTATGAACGTGTTTGTCTATATTTTGCGAATAGTTGTATTACAGAGCAACAAATAAAGGCACGTATTCAGTTACCGAAATTGCCCCACCAAGCATGTGGTGTGATCACGCTTTAGATTCGTCTCTTTGAGACAAATCTGAAGAGTGGTCATATCATGGTGTTTAGTGTTGTAAAAGGGAGTTATTCTTGAAAATGTTTTAATTTACACATCTGATCTTAATATCTGTATTAATCATTATGAAGATAAAACTTTCGCCGCCAGATAAATTTCGTCGGTTAGATTACGGCCTGCTTCAAGTTTAAAATCGGAACTTTCTTCATCTTACTAAAACCATAATGTGAGTGTCTAACAGTTTAAATCATAATGCGACACCGAGTTATTCGGCGTCTCATCTAGACCCAAGCGTATTGAATACGCATATGTCGGCGAAAGATTTGATTGATAAAAAATAGAAAATAAAACAGAAGTCAAGCAGGATATTAGGAAAGTCTGCAACACCACTAGAACACAAATGAACTGCCCACTAACATTCCTTTCACAGAACCGTTCCTCTCCTGCTCATCACCAATAGAGACCAACATTTTGGAGAAGAAAAAGCAAAACCCAAACATGTTGCCCACGTTTGTGCAGTCTTCTTGAAGCTAACACAGAGACGCAGCAATATTAACCCTTCGCTTGCTATTCACGTCAATATACCTACCTGTAAATAGTGCAGACCCAGATGAGACAGCACCTGCAGGAGCTGTCTCATCAGGGTCTGCACTATTTACAAGTTGATTGTGCAACCAGTGCACTCCACAGCAGTGATTGTACAGCGAAATACGTGTGCACAGTGAAGATATATGTAATTATACAACAAGGCATGGGTAAAGAAGGGGACACGTATTTTAAAATTCAGCAAGAGAAGGGTTAAACATATATTCCGATATAAGTAATATTTATTTCATTTTGTTTCCATAATGTATTGAATGGAACTTGGAAATCTGTAGAATCTTCACTAAATTTAATGCAAAATCTGAAGTCCGAATTCCTTGATAAAAGGAGATTGATTCAATGTATAATCAATGGTGGCATAGTTTCTGTGATACATTTGTTTGAAAATTTTGTTTTTCATCTCCTTTTCGCATAAACGTCTGGTTTTACTAGAAACAAGGGCATGTTGTATTGCTATGCAAGACATGAGTCCCTCACCGGACTGAAAAAAACCTCCACTCTCCCCACCCCACCCACCCATGGTGTGGTTGACCATGGTATATACATGACCACCTGAATGGTATTAGTACCTAATTTCGTACATTGAATCAGTAAATAAAAAAATATTGTCCCGACAAGAAAATATGAAAAAGGGGAGTAACTCCAAAAATATTGATGCTAGAGTTATTGCCTTTGTGCATGACACTATATCTAATCATGCTTGTTCCATATGAGAAGTTTCAAATAAATTGAACCAGTACATAATGAGTTATTAACTGGACAAGAAAATATGAAAAGGGGAATAACTCCAAAAATATAGATGCTAGAGTTATGGCCCTTGTGCATGACACAACCCCTCATCATGCGTGTTCCATATGTGAAGTTTCAAATCAATTGAACCAGTAGATAAAGAGTTATTAACTGGACAAGAAAATATGAAAAAGGGGAATAACTCCAAAAATATTGATGCTAGAGTTATGGCCCTTGTGCATGACACTACTCCTGAGCATGCTTCTACAATGAATTTGGCCTAACTTTGTAGGAGATATTGCCGGGACACGAAGCGTGACAGACGGACTGACAAGAAACTATGAAAAAGGGGAAGAACTCCAAATATATCGATGCTAGAGTTATGGCCTTTGTGTATGACACTACCCCTCATCATGATTGTTTCACATGTGAAGTTTCAAATCAATTGAACCAGTAGATAAAGAGTTATTGTCCGGACAAAAAAAATATGTAAAAGAGGAATAACTCCAAAAATATTGATGCTAGAGTTATGCCACTTGTGCATGACACTAGCCCTCAGCATGCTTCTTCAATGTGTGAAGTTATAATGAATTTGGCATATCTTTGTAGGAGATATGGCCCGGATACGAAGCGTGACAGACGGACGGACGGACGGACAGACGGACGGAATCGAGCAAACCTATAGTCCCCAACCGGTAACCAGTGGGGGACTAATAACCTCTTAAAGTATTTGTCCGAACAGCAGCTCCTCAATGCACAAGTGTTTGTATGCAAATATTTCTCATCAACAGTTTGCAGATTTGTGATACTGTTGTCTTCATTAATCAGCTTTCAGAATGCGTATAATATTATACTGTTTGGTGAACTGGATATGCAGCTATAAAATAAGTTGCTTGAAAAAAACCCTGTATATAGACTGTATGATATTCTACCGAAATTGAATTACATGATCTGCGAAACTGCAGGAGCTGAATGCCATCAAAATATTGACATAATTGGCATGTGACCAACATCCAGTAATGAAACTGGTACCCATATTTTTTCCTGCACAAATCCAATGACTGAAACTGGAATTACGCAGGTTCGCAAATAATACAACCATTGTGACAAAGATATGCGTTTAAAGGAGGTGTTTGGATAGCAAACGGTGTCCTTGGTATTTTCTAACTATAATTCAGTTAAAGTGGTGTGAAAATCATGTATCTGAAAAACAGAAACAACGGTTGGCAAAAATCCCGTAATCCAGTAACTCAGATACGATAATTAACCCTTTCCCTTATGGAGGTGCATTTCGACACATCTGCAAGCAGAGTAGACCCAGATCAGACGGCCCCTATAGGAGCCGTCTGATCAGGGTTTGCTCTGTTTGCTTAAGGTGTAATATAGATCTGATTCTACAGCTTCTGCTTGAGCCAAAATGTCCTGTGTTTATATGCTATTATAAAAAATAACTTTATTTATATGCATGATATAATTATTCCCTACAAGAATATTCATCAGGGAAAGGGTTAATAGAAAACAAAATTCGTACGCAAATCCCATAGAGTTTGCAGTGTACCGTTAATCATGACATTTAACGACAGTATTCCATGTTTATATTGTTATACAATTATATACTTACTGGAAACCATTCATAAAGGAGAAAATAAGTGCAATAACAGTATTGTTGTGTTTTTTCTCCTGAAAGGTTGCCATTGTTCAGGTATGGGGTGTATGCAAATTCAGTAACTTCAATAACTCTACATCACGTCAATAGTGCTCAACAGGTAAATGGGTTCAATCTTTTGAGTAGGGTTTTCATGACAGATCCAATTGTTTTTGAGTAGGTTTGTCATGACAGATCCAATTGTTTTATCTGTGACTGTGACGGTTTCGAACAAAAACGACGGTCATCTTCAGAATGTGACTTTACTGCTGGTCTGGATCGCTGCTAGACTATTTATGTAGATCCCACTAATGGTGACACATACTCTACTGGTACCATCAAATTTACACCTGAAGAGCACAATAATGGTGCAATTCCTTTCTTAGACACTTTGATAGTGAGAAAAGATGCCGGTAGCGTAACGTTGTTAATTTTAAGGAAAAAGACACATACTGACCAATATTTACAATTCTCATCCCATCACCCATTTCAACAGAAAATGATCGTCGTGATGACCTTAATTGGCAGGTGCTTCAGTATTGTGACTGAGAAAGAGGACCAGGAAAAAGATATTCAACACGTAACTTCTGCTCTTCAAAAATGTGGGTACCAAAAATGGACCATCAACAAGGTTATCGACTTAGTCACGAAACCAGAAATAGTCGAGAAGAGACAGAGAGACAATAAGAAATCGGAAGACAAGACCGAGTCAAAAGGTATGGTTGTGGTACCATGTGTACAAAGCCTTTCTGTGATTCTTGCACGGGTCATGAGAAGACATGGTATTGTCACTGTTATGCACCCACAGTACTCTAAGAAAAACGTTAGTCCATCCAAAGGATAAAATAGAAAATGAGAACAAGTGTGGAGTGATTTACATGGTTCCCTGTAAAAACTGTGAACAGGTTTACATCGGGGAGATAGGACGGAAGCTAGGTTGGGCGTTGATGGTAACATGCCACATACACAAACTAGAGCAGGAAGCAAAACAGCAAACAACATTAACAACAAAAGCGCGATAACAGACCATGAAACCAGAATGAATCATGTGATAGACTGGGAGGGGGTCAGTATAGTGGATAGAGAGGACAACCAGTAGACAAAGCAATTAAAGGAATTAACCGGGACCAGGGGGCCTACACCCTTATTCGGATCTACAAGTCTCTGTTCGCTACTGGGCATAAACAGGCCAGTAGTAAACCAGTCCAGCAGTGATGTCACCAAGGGTTACAGTCTGAATATGACCATCGCTGATGATCGAAACTGTCACAGATAAAAACGCCTAGTAAGCCTGCAAATAAGTGCAATAAAAAAAACGATTGTACAGTTTAGAGCTCTCCTGAAAAGTTGCTATTTTGCAGATACGGAATTTGCGCAGCTCAATGACGCTACTTTTGTTTGAACATACTCTGATTGATATGCTTAAACTATAACCTATAATGTTGTTCGCTTCAACATGTTCAAATAACTGCAACGTCCGATTCTTAATTGTCAATAGTATGTACTACAGTAAAACCTATCTATAACGGCCACTAAATTACATCAAATAATTTGTGTTAAAGACGGATGGCTGCTTAAAGCAAGGTGAAAGTAAACTGTTTACTTTCACCTTGCTTGAAGCAGCCACCTGCTAACACAATTTAGTGGCCGTTATAGAAAGGTTTTACTGTAGTTGTATACACCACCTTACATGTACCTTAATATCACAAGAGCCTTAGGTTCTCTCATTACCATGCTAAATTAGGACCATCTGGAAATATTAAAGACACACTGGACATGTTATAAACTGGAATAGACACTTGACTCGCATTTACAAACAGTTTACGTACAATAAAGATGCTGAGTAATTCGAAGTCTAAATAGGATCCAAGCTGCCTGACGCTCGGTCTTTTTGCCTCTTGGACGGTAGACAAACGTTCATGAAATTCAAATTCGAGCAGACATTATCGTTCATTATGGAATAAAGGTAAATACCGTCAGGGGAGCAATGGGCAATACGTCAGTTAACACAACTGCAAGCGAACCCAGAGTTCAAGATAGGATGCGTCAATTTAATAATTTTCAAGAATTTCTGCCTTATTTCTCCACCAATCCTTATACTGTGACTACTCTTTAAATTCGCTCAAACAGACGATTCTAAATAACCGTCACAGTATGTGCTTTAGCGGGGAAGTGACTATGTTATTATTTGGGTACGCACCTTTAACCGTAGCTCTAGAACCATTTACAGACACAATAGAATAGTGCAACATCAAGAACATACACAACACAGATTTATAAAGTATCAGAACACTAATTTATGATAAGCACATACCGCCACCGTATTTAACCTAGTCCCTCATAGACTATATTTAGATCCAACCACTTTGAATAAATCTACCGAAAAGGAGCATTGATTAGAGAAAATGAATATTTTAGAATGTTGTAGTTTAAAACCATTGCCATAAATAATGCATTTGTTCCTATAGGAGCACATTCTCTATTTATCACACTGGTGTCAACATGTGACTTTTGCAGAGGCGTAGACAGGCGTATATATGGAGAAAAGGGTTAAGCTGTTTGTTTCTGTTACTGATACTATCCAGAGCCATGTCTTCTGAATATCAATAAGTGTTGTTCCTTGGAGATGTATTCCTAATTTGACGGATACGTCAAATATAGGGTAATGGCATATGTAGAGTGAGTGTTTATATCAATCACATCATGAGATATCGCTTTTGTAACTACATGTAAAATCAAAATGAAATATTCCATTATACCCATGCTACTTAAATATGATTTGCAAAGATTAAAACATTTGAATCGTAAACAAACCTGAACCAATTGCAATACAATAAAATCTCGCTAACTTCATCCTCGTTAATATGGCAGTTGAATGTTCAAACAGGCGAATTTAAGCGGAGGCAGTCATTCATGTGGAAAGATCCCCGCTTCTTGCATGCGTTCCATCCTCTACATTTGGA
This sequence comes from Azorinus chamasolen, assembly GCA_963576725.1. Classification (NCBI taxonomy): domain Eukaryota; kingdom Metazoa; phylum Mollusca; class Bivalvia; order Cardiida; family Solecurtidae; genus Azorinus; species Azorinus chamasolen. The sequence continues at coordinate 6,106,544 of OY755240.1, forward strand.
CTGTCGAGGTTTTACTGTTTCTAATGTTGTTGCTTAACCTTGCTCGATGATTTTGAATTCCAAACAGTGCAGACTCTGATCAGAATACTCCTAAAGGAACCCACCGTTCCGGGTTTACATTGTATGCAAATGCTAGTACGTGTCCTGCAGTCAGTCTTAATGAACAACCAATTTGTGTTTGAAAGTTGTTCGGACTCTTCTGCTTATGCTACAACTTTCAACAAGCTACTTCTTCTGTTAATGTTCGAGTAATGCTGCAGTTCCGGGCCTTAACTGGCATTTCATATGGTTTAGGTTACATTGTATGTGGTTGAGTAGTTGCAACAAGTATGCATGCAACCACACTATTCTTATTTCATTCATCACCTCAATATTGGTAGTTGCTTTATTACCTATTCAATATTGCGTCGTTGTCAACTCCTACACCACCCCGAAAAATGTCCTGTCTGTTTAATTAAGGATTAGTTGGCATTTGAGTGGCCTGTGTAAATGAGTTTAATTTTACTTCTTTATCGTTCTTTAAATAAAATCAAATAGTTCGAGAAGATCGCAGTACAATAACAGACCCTTTAAGCGAATTTAATTTCTGCATAAAAGTAGTCATGTAATATTCATGCAGGAAACACCGCATACAAAACACACAACCGTCCAAACAGCACCAGGACGAAAAACAGTAAAGACACAAAGAGACGCGCATAGACATAACAAGCAAAAATGAGGGGGAATATGGAAGTACCGCCTTGGAACGGTCAGTGACAAATGTCACTGGGGGTTTAAACCGGTTTAGGGGCACCCAAATATGAATAATATACATGTATATAAATAATATACACTTGGATTAATAAAGATAGAATATCGAGCATTCGGATATATCACTTCGCTTAAGCAAGTGTCATGAAAGGGATATATGCCTAATAACAAACAAAATTACGCAGATATAATTTGAACTTCGGGATAACTCGAACTATAAGTTCGGCCCTCCCAAGAAGTACAATACATATTTGTTCCAAAATTTATCAATACGCATATCTAGGAACACAAGATACAGCTTAATGCAGGTCGAAAGTAAGGCTGAAAGCTCCAACACTACTTTAAACCTGAATTGAGCTGTGAACTTGAGAAATGGTTTAGATTAGAAATCAGAGGACTCGACCTGTGTTATCTCGAGGTCATTTGTATGATTCCTTGAAGTTCGAGATACAAAAATTCATCTCTATATTTTATGTTTTATTCTAAAAATGGGTTTCACAAAATCACATACAGTCTGCGATTTTCCTAACTAATGAATAATTGTCATTCACGATATAAGCTTAACGCGAAGTGGAAACAGAATGAAAACAAAAAAAACAGTCAAATAGGGAGAGCCACACACAAACGGACACCGGATCAAACATCAAAAAGCAAGAAACGAAACAATTGCAAGACAAATGTGACAGAACGCACATCTTGTTGAATTTTAAAATACTCTTGTCCTTCTTTACCCATGCCCTGTTGTATAATTACATATATCTTTATTGTGTACAAGTATTTCGCTGTGCAATCACTGCTGTGGAGTGCACTGGTTGCACAATCAACTTGTAAATAGTGCAGACCCTGATGAGACAGCTCCTGCAGGAGCTGTCTCATCTGGGTCTTCACTATTTACAGGTAGGTATATTAACGTGAATAGCAAGCGAAGGGTTAAATAGGCAAATGAGAACATACGGTGAAAGTAGAAATACCGCCTTGGAACGGTCATTGTTCTGTTCTATGGCCGTTTGAACACTTAATGGCAACGCATTCGATTCTGTTGCATTAAGGAGCATAATAACCATTGCCAATAAATTCAATCACGGCGATATTAGATCTACAGGACAAATAATTATGTTTTATTTGACTTGAAAGGGTTGATTTAATTCATCTGCTTCTAACGAGTACGAAATATATTTGAATGATCATTGGCATGTTGACTTCTGTCCAGCTATCCGCAACTTGGCTCGCATTTGAGAACATTTTGGATCATCAACGTCATTTTTTTTTTTAATTTGTTCCCTGTCTGCGGCGTATTCATGCCCGAGTTTCGCCCGTCGCCTACAGTCACCTCCGCTGGCTCACCGCTACGCGTCGTACTCGTTTCTTGCCTCCTCGTACTCAGCGTTGTATATGGTTACTTATGATTTCGTCTCCACGGTTTTCTCTCCGAGTTGTCAATCCTAGCCATGGCTCTCCGAGTGCTTTCACACCCATGTTCGGATAGACTGCCTCTTCATATGCTGGTGTAATCTACTCTGCACTTTATCGCACATACACAGCTCTTTTCCAATCGGGCTATGAACTTTCGGACTCATTGTGACAAGCCGTGTCACAAGTCAATATGGGCTATTGACTACTTTTCGGGCACTTCAAGCTTCACAGACAGTTTTTCTCAGACTCTGTGTGGGTGGGAGACACAGAAAAGCATCTCTGAAATTTTCCGAGCGGACCGGGATTTGAACCCCGGACCTCCGGATTGACAGTCAAGCGTGTTACCACTAGACCACCTCTCCACCTCTCCATAGTGGCAATCAACGTCAAAGTTGTTTGCCACTATGTCAAGGTTGATTGAACGGGAGTTAGACAACACTGCACCAGCTCCAAACGTGTGCAGATATGTTTGTTCAGAGCGGGACAATAGCTAGTAAAGGATGGTCCATTCTACAATATATATCAGATGTCCAAATAAGATGTTTGGATTAAATCGGTTTCAAAAATAACTTATCTATTTCATCAGAAGAAGAGACGATTCTAGAGAGTGGTCACAAAATAGGGTTTGATGGAGAATTGTCTAGTTTAGTATCCGAGTACGAACATTTATCTGTTTCTCTGTTTGGTGAAGAAATGAAGAAGTTATTCGTGACAATTTATCTAGACCTTTGATATATATTGTGCATTGAACCGTCCTGTACTATCCTAGTATCTGAGTACGCACATTTATCTGTTTCTCTGTTTGGTGAAGAAATGAAGAAGTTATTCGTGACAATTTATCTAGACCTTTGATATATATTGTGCATTGAACCGTCCTGTACTATCCTAGTATCTGAGTACGCACATTTATCTGTTGCTCTGTATATATAACGACTGTTGATCTCTCTATATTAACGATTACAATATCTTTAACACTTCCAAAGATGTTGAAAGAAAAAAAAACCCAGATTGTCCGGTCTTATGTTTATTCTTGACCGATGTTGATTATACTTTGGATGAAATTATTTAATTGAAAATGTAGTAAAGTCAAGCAGGAAGGAAAAGCCACACACAAGACGCAACCATAACCAAAACATCGATAGAAAGTAAGTAACACACACACACGCACGCACGCACGCATACACACACGAGATGAAACTTGTAAACATGAACTAACACACAAGTACAAAGACACCAGACAAACATAAAACTAAGAGTGACAAAGTGTGTACCGCCGTGGCAAACCCACAACAGGAGGTTTAACCCTTCGCTTGCTATTCACGTCAATATACCTACCTGTAAATAGTGAAGACCCAGATGAGACAGCTCCTGCAGGAGCTGTCTCATCAGGGTCTGCACTATTTACAAGTTGATTGTGCAACCAGTGCACTCCACAGCAGTGACTGCACAGAGAAATAATTGTACACAGTGAAGATATATGTAATTATACAACAGGGCATGGGTAAAGAAGGAGAAATGTATTTTACAATTCAGCAAGCGAAGAGTTAAACCGGTTTACGAACGTCCTAACCTCACACGTATCTCACCCTAGCTATAAAAAAACAGTGCAAATAAACGTATCCCCGCTGGGTTTCCCAACAACATGGAAGACGGTTAAACCTTATTTAGATGCGAAAAACAAATGCCTGCTTATTTTTCGATCTGGTGCAACACTAACTGCTAATGATATTTTAGGAAACTATTAATCACGACATTTTGTAAAAGCAGCTTAGGTCCTGACTAGACGCTGAATTAATCGGCGTCTCGTCTGGATCTGAGTTTGTTTATCAGCCTGATAAGGGTGTATAAATGAGAGCATAGACGAGAAATGATGAAATCCATAATTCCGAAATGGACGTATATGCCTTGAAGACTAAATTTTACATGCTTGAATATACTATCTTCCGCCACCTTTCGGTATGCATAACTGCTCATTATCTAATCATAGATAATTATCGATTAACCACATAATTATATATACCAAACGGAAACATGGCATTATTTCCTTAGTACGAACTCCCGCGAGATAAGACCGTTTTCCTTACATAATTATGATTATTGTACGAGTAAGCATCTCCCGTTTTTCCAATTAATTCATTCCATTTGTATCTTATACAAGATGTGTGTGTACTGTTATATTAGCAAAAACGTTTAGTATGTAATTCGTAAACGGTTGTATAGGCACGTAGTCATGATATTGGAAAATGCACCTACACACGTGTACACAGTACAATGATGTTCTAATATGCAATGAAATATCAAAGTGGTTCGAACGCTGTACTTAACCCTTCTCTTGCTGAATTTTAAAATACATTTCTCCTTCTTTACCCATGCCCTGTTGTATAATTACATATATCTTCACTGTGTACATGTATTTCGCTGTGCAATCACTGCTGTGGAGTGCATTGGTTGCACAATCAATTTGTAAATAGTGCAGACCCTGATGAGACAGCTCCTGCAGGAGCTGTCTCATCTGGGTCTTTACTATTTACAGGTAGGTATATTGACGTGAACAGCAAGCGAAGGGTTAAAACATATAAGATCTACCAGCCACTACTAGAAATATATCATCCACGTGTCTACCAAACTTGATAATTTTTACCAATCCACGCATTCAGTGTTTGGAAATAAACATTGTTGGAAATGTAAATACCAAATATAACCATAGTTATCATGTTCAATTATAACTTCTTTATTTCTTCATCTAACCCTATTTGTGACCACTCTTTACAATCATCTCTTCGAGAGGAGAAAATTCGATTATAGTATCTGAATACACACCTTTATCTGTTGCTCCGTTATGTAACAAGCATGTATCGAAATGCCATGATAACCTTCTGTGAGATATTTCTGTAATGGTATCAAACAGGGATGTCTAGTATTAGTTAAGTAAGTCTCGGGTATGTTCTGACATGCCATGAACCCGTTGAATGCGGGAACGGATGCACTGTCATTTGCAACGGTGTAGATCCAGATCAGAGGGCTCTTAGTGGGAGCCCTCTGATCGGGACCTACAAGGTGTGTTATCCGAAATCCCTTTCATACTTTACGGACTCTACCAATAAAATGATTGATTATTTCACTCTGAAAGTCCAGCGTTAAAATATGACTGAACAAGAACGATTTCCATGCTTTTGATAGTTACTGCAATATAAAACATATCAAAGTATTGCCCATTAAAGTGTTTGAGTATAAGCCAATTATCTTTAAACGATACTATCCAGGGACATATCGCTGACTCTCGTATTTCATTTAAATGTAAACACAGAGAAGCATTAGCATTTAAAGCGGTTTCCAATATCCAAAATTTACCGCTTTTGTAGCAACATGTGAAGGTCAAATGACACTTTGCAAGCACGCCCCTGTGATTAACGTGTTTTGAATAAGTTTGATCCAGTAGTGTTGCATTGAAAACAAAATAGCTGTAGTATCGTATCGACAGATTGAATATCCACCGAACATTAGATAAGAACTTTTTAAACCGCTTGACCTACAACATGAACCATTAAACAATGATTAATTTTATAGATGCAGGAACTGTAAGGATTCGATACTTTGATTATGTAGTAAATGAAGAACATGCGCATTTTTGTTAGGCAGATGACTGTGTAATCAATGTCCTCATATGGACGCTTTTAACTCTGTAAAAGTCACTTTGTGAAACCATTGTGATAAACAGACCATTTGCTCCTATAGTTGCAAATGCTCTATTTATCATAACGGTTTCAAACTACAAAACATAAAAACAATTCCTATTCTCTAGTTAGTGCTCCCATTCAAAGAGGTTGTATCTAAAAATAGCCTATAGGATAATAGGTTAATGGAGGCATAAAGCTACTAGAGGAGCGGTCTGCATGACGTGTACCCTGCATTATGCTACCATCTGTCTCAAAGAGCGGTAATGATACATGGTTTAGTGTTCCAGCTATCGGGGTTTCTGTAATGTTATTGGCATTTCATTCAGATGTCGACGCCTTGAATTAACCTGACCTGTCACTAAATTAACCTGTCTGCGGAAAATAGAAACACTATTTATTCGGTGTAAAATGACATTTAAATAAATAAACGTCTAACAACAATGCTGACAATGACAAATATTGTATATCACTCAACCTATATTTTGGTTACTTGGTGAATAAATGTCGACTTCAGTTTCAATCAACGTATTTTAATTAAATATCATGCAGTTTTGGTAAAGTAAAAAAAAAAACCGAATATATCAGTGCTTCACGCGGGTTCAATAAATTTGCAACATTAATTAAGAATTCCTCTCGTTCCTTGAATTTTATCCTGTTCACATTACCCATGAACATAGAAATAAACCCATAGCCTCATACATATCCATGTACGCACTTATTTCAATATGAATATAGTAAAACCTCTCTTTAACGGCCACTAAATTGTGTTAATTAGTTCGTATTTAGGGCAGGTGACTGCTTAAAACAAGGTGAAAGTAAAACAGAACGCTCCTATAGGAGCGTTCTGTTTTACTTTCACCTTGCTTTAAGCAGCAACCTGCCTTTAACACAAAATATTTCATGTAATTGAGTGGCCGTTATAGAGAGGTTGTACTGTATAACGGCACATGGTAACATAAAGTGTTTGCCATTTTAGAAACTCTAGAATCAGACCTATATTATTTCATCAAAAGCAGACTCTACCCAAACGGCTACTGCATAACCCGTCTGATCTGATCAACCATACCTGTTCGTTTGGCACATACATGTATTTTTAAACAATGTAGAACCAGATCAGACTGCTCCTAGATGTTAACTATCATGTTTAAGCCTGGAATAAATAGTTGAGTGTTTTTAACATAAGGAAACGAAATAATGTAGATTACATTATCCGTTTAGAACCATTTCTCGCTGACATCACAACCAACATTTTCGCTTATGTTATACAATAGCATGTATAAAATGGAGTTTGCTCTTTCCTCTATTGATAATTGATATTCCAGTTAAATCAAAATAAATATGTAAAACGTACTGACATCGTCGGTATTTATTAATCACCTGAATGATTATAACGGCATATGAACACTGGTTGTTTTGTCCATGTCAGAAACTATGTATATTTATATCTATACTACGGTATTGCATCAGCACACATATAATACATTAATAGTTCCGACACTATTTATCTGATTTATGTATACAGTTGAACTTCGATATATCGAACACGGATAACTCGATATTTGGGTTAACTCGAACAAAATGTTCAGACCTTCCAAAACATAAATGAATTGATCTATAATGTATGGCTACAGATATCTAGAAACACACGTGACAGCTTAATACAGGTCTAAAGTAATACTGAAAGCTCCTGTAGGAGCTTTCAGCATTACTTTAGATCTGTATTAAACTGTGACATTGAGGATATGTTCATATAAGAATATCGAATGACTCGAACTTTGTTATCCGGAATTAACATGTATGGTCCCTTGTTCGAGTTATCGAATTTCAACTGTACTTTGTTTGCAAAGGCGTTAAAGTTTCTCAGTCAGGTCAAGGTTGATAATGACACGGAGCGCCCTCATTCTTTCTTTAAATATTTATCTTCAATGGTATATTTGGAAAACTTTAACCTTTAGTTATATCGAAATTTGGAAGGCGGAACAGGGTAGCCATTTCAGAAAGTACCCCCCCCCCCCCGATATTTGCTATTCCATTAGCAAACAATGCAGGCACTTATTAGCAAACAGTGCAGACCCCTATCAGACGGTTCCTATAGGAGCCGTGTGATCTCGGTCTACCCTGTTTGCACAAGTGTGAACACACGTTTATATGAAGGAAATGGTTAAGCATGATATGACCTGATATTAATAGCCATATGAAGAACAACGAAGCTCATATCTGTCAGCGAAACAGCTGCATGCATTTAGGATTCATCAAATGTCTGAAACCGGCATTTTGCTTCATGCAATGTCTGGAATATATACACATAAGGCGTATCAAGCTGCATTTAAGCAGTATGTTTCTACTATTGATACTATCCAGAGACATATCGTTTGAACGTTAATAGGTTTGTTCCTTAGAGAATTATTCCTAATTTGATACTTCAAATACGGCATATAAGCGAGTTTTTATATCAATCGTATCTGTTTTGTAGCTACATGTAAAGTCAAAATGATACAGTCCATTACACAAATGATGCTTTAATGTATTTTTCACGGATTCAATACGTTTAAATTGCAAACGAAACTGATTCGATTCTTGTATCGTGGCAGTAATCAAAATGGCGTATAGCCGAAATTTGATAATGAGATCTACATGGTTCAGTATAACGGGAACACATGCACTTTAAAGGTAGACTTAATGCAGTATGCAGATCAAGCAGAATGATCCCAGAGGAGCCTCCTGCATGACTTGCAACATTGCATTAAGCTATCACCAGAGCTGAATGCCGATGACGGTACTCATCACGTCTGTTATTCAGCTACAGTTTATATGAATGTCCCAAAGTATTAACCCTACCATCCATCCAATTTACCACTTATAATCATTATTCCCAAAACTCCTTTCCCTGTTTATATTTAGCCCAAATTTCAATACCTACTGAATATCTATGGACGATTTAAGTATAATTAAATATTAAATGTAGAACATTGTAGCCATTTTAGAAACTAAATCTGGGTATACTATGTTTGCAAATGCGTCCAAAGGTGTTTGTATTTGGGAAAATGTTAAATATCCGCTGTGAATACGTTCTGTTGTATATTGCTAGTTGTACAAAAGCCAGGAAATATTTGACTTCAGCATTCTAAAGGTTAAAAGTTCACAAAACCATTAATCCATTACTTCATAAGCTAGTTACTCAACATCTCTGCATACATCTGCTTAAAGGGAGCATTTACTAGAACAAAATAAAAAACCGAAGATGTGAATAGTGAATCCTATGGAGCAGCAAATGTCCTACTTATCACAATGACTTCAAAACCTGTCTTGTACAGAGGCATCAAAAGGCATCAATATGAGGGGATGAGTTAAGTGAAGCTTGTAGGCAATGCACCGTATTACTCTCAATACCGCTGGAAGGCTCGACATTTTCCATTGTACTCTATCTGACACAATTGCCTTCTTTTTATTGCTGTTACACGTGACATTGGCTCTGACGTTCACATACTGCTCTTTAACCCTTACAATGCTGACGTTTCAAATGGACTATTCCAAAACTCATACAGGTCAAGTTTATGGTGAATATTTTAGGATTCTGTCTAAGGGAAAATGTGTAAAATGACAAACAGTGCACATTCTGATAAAAGGGTTTTTCTAGGGGCCTTCTCATATGGGTATACACTGTTTACAAAGGACATTAGTGGCCTGTGCCCCTGCCCCGCACTGTAAGGATTAATTAAAGTCTGGTGTCTTTGTAATATATTTTTTTTAATTATGGTCCTAGTGGCAATAAGCTGTCTTGCTAATGGAAATCCGACATTGGATGTCTTCTTGATCCAAATACAGCGAAACCCAGCTAATGCGTCCACCTAAAAGAGGTATAATGATGGGAACTTGATGCAGGTTGTAGCTTAATGCAGATCAAAAGTAATACAGAAAGCTCCTAGAGGAGCTGTCTGCATTACCTTTGTCCTGCATTAAGCAACCACCTGCTAATAAAGACACCCATGTTTATTCATTAAGTGGTCGCATGTGAGGGATTCTACTGTAGTTTGTATATATCAGCCAGGTAGCCATTATTAATGGAAAAGTAGTAAAGTCAAGCAGGCAAAGCCCCATACAAGACGCAACCATCACCAAAACACCGATAGACAGCATAGCACACACACACACACACACACACACACACATACACAACCACACACCCAAACGCACACTCACTTCGCTTGCTGAATTTTAAAATACATGTCTCCTTCTTTACCTATGTCATGTTGTATAATTACATATATATTCACTGTGTACAAGTATTTCGCTGTGCAATCACTGCTTTGGAGTGCACTGGTTGCACAATCAACTTGTAAATAGTGCAGACCCTGATGAGACAGCTCCTGCAGGAGCTGTCTCATCTGGGTCTTCACTATTTATAGGTAAGTATACTGACGTTAAGGGTTAAGATACCTGTGTATCCTTATTCCGATATAAACAATTTCTGCTCAGATTTGGAACTCTTCAGCTTGGATCTTGATGAGACGCTGAGTTACCCGGTGTATCAGGTGGATCCAGTCTATTTGCAACTGCGTGTCACTTTGCTGTACGCGGAATAAGTGTTAATAATGAAGCTGTAATTAAATATATGCTTATAAGCAACGCTTGTTCGCTTTTCAATAGAGGCGGATGCTAAACATCGATATCGACACGTCTTTAAACAAGAAGTGGAGAACATCAACTGTAAGCACGTACGATCTTTCTACTCAAATCTTCCTCATATTTTAATTAAAGATAAACTTACTAACTTAACCCAGAAAGTATTTGCCCGGGGAAAAGATCATTCCCGGCATGTAATGCTGAAAAAGCTTTCTTTACTTACTGACGAGCAAATGAAATATTACACCAATTGGACTTGCTCAGAAGTTTGCGAATCACTAACCTTTCTTTTCGATAACATATTTCTACGTTATGGGAATGCTATATACCGTCAGGTAATTGGTATTCCTAGGGGTACGAATTGTGCATAACTTGTCGCAGATTTGTTTTTGTACTGCTATGAGAGAGATTCCATGTTACGTTTGAATCCACAATCACAAGAAGATGTTATAAAAGCCTTCAATGAAACCTCTCGATATTTGGATGTTATTTTTAACTTAGATAACCCTTTCTTTGATGCTCTGATTCCTACAATTTATCCTAAAGAACTCAAATTGAATAAAGCTAACCCGTCCGACAATTATGCAGCGTTTCTTGATCTAGACCTTAAAATTGATAATGGAATAATTTCTTCTAAAATATATGACAAAAAAGATGAGTTTAATTTTATTATTGTAAATTTCCCTCATCTTGACGGAGATATTCCCGGTGGCCCATCTTACGGGGTTTATATATATCATCTTATTCGTTTTGCTAGAGCTTGTTCATCTATTGACGATTTTAACAGTCCAAATCTCATTTTAACTGAAAAGCTGTTTAAGCAAGGATATAGATACCATAAACTAAGAAAAACTTTCTCTAAATTTTACTATCGAAATCTCTCACTTATTGGCAAATACCAATGTAATCTCAAGGCGCTTCTGCGACACGGTATTTTATGGTGAAGTGATTTACAAACGTCGTAATATTATTGGACATACCCATTTTCTCACTTTGTTCATCAAATATGTTAAAAAATTCATTAAAAAGGGATAGGATCCTATAGTACTATAACATACTGCATGTTTGGTTGTAAACCCATTTACAGTTGGCAATCACGCAGGCCACTTTGCATTTACGCCGACAAGAAAGGTGTAGTACTCTATGAAGGCGACCTCTTAAATCCAGAAACAAAAGGAGAACGTCGGATATCTGTACTATTTCATTTTTGTCGTACCCTTTATTACTTTTCTACAGTTACTCTGTTTGCAGCTCAATCATTGAGTACACTATCGATAGGTGGATACAGTTTGTTCACTTAAATGTTTTCGTCATACATGCACTTTACCACTGTATTTGCCATCGCGGTTGGTGTAGATTAGTCGGAGAGGGGATACGTTTATTTACACTGTATTTTTAGGGTGGGGTGGAATAAGTGTGAGGTTAGGGGTCCAAAAACCGGTTTAACCCCCCGTGACTTTTGTCACTGACCGTTCCATATTCCCCCTATTGTATGTTTGTTTAGTCTTTGTGCTTCTCTTGATGTTTTTATAGTTATGTACATTTTTTTGCTGTTTCCTTGTGTTGCTGTTCGGGCGGCTGTATGTTCTGTATGTGGTGTTTCCTGTATGACTCATTTTTGTACTTTTATATGAGCACACTGTATAGAAACAGCATTTTAATCAGGGGTGCATTTTTAACAGAAATGTAATATGAACACATTGTATTATGAACATGACCACTTATCAGTGGTAACGTTATCTATATTCATAATGAATTCAGCGCAGTGCTTTGGGTTTTTTGCCTGGAGATGGTATCACTTTACTCTGACCCGTGCTTAATCAGCAAACTAAATTCAGTTAGGAAGTAATATTCTGTAGTTTTGGAATATATTATACAACGTGGTGTTAGGGTAAAATAGTGCTGTTCTGGGTTGATATTGGAAAGACAAAATGCTGTAAAACCTGTCGTAAACGACCATCAAAACGAGGCCTAATTATGGGTCCGAAAGGACATTTGGTAGCTTAATGCTTGTCAAGAGTAATGTAGAATGCTATTATAGGAGCGTTCTGCATTACCTTTGCCCTACATTAAGCAACCACAATTTTTAGATCCATATGTTCAATAAATCAATGGTTTTACCGTAGTGATTCGTTAATACAGTCCAGTGTGTCTTTGATCAGAATTGTTTTAATCATAAGTGGCTCCGGAAATGATATTGAAATTTTATGCTTCATACTGTTTTTCTAAATGACTTTGAAATAATATCATATAAAATTTGTTATTACATTATGTGAATAAACAAATTGTTCCTCAAATGTTTGTTAGTAATATCATTAAACTTGCACTTGGGTTCATATTCAGTTTATGTTCCCTCTATCTTGTCAAAGGCAAATCTCCGGAAACTGCTCATCTAGGAGCACTGCACCTAGTTCAAAACTGTTTTCCAGTAAGGTCGCGGTCGGGTGGGCACATGTTAATTTCCCTGAAATAAAGCTATCCGTAACCCTTCCTCCATAAATACGCCTTTCTTCGCCTTTGCAAACAGGGGTAGACCCAGATCAGACGGCTCCTGTAGGAGCCGTGTGACCAGGGTATGCTCTGTTTGCTTATGAAATAATATAGATATGACTGTATCGTTTCCGTCATGACCAAACGTTCCTGTGTCCATATGCCATTATAGAAATAAATGTAATTAGTATGCATGACGTCGTTACTTTTAACATGAATATTCATATACTAAAGGGTTAAACCCGTTTAGCACATGGCTTGGAGCTCTTGGCCAATCAGATGCCTCAAAAAGTGTCGACTATATCGTTTAGTTCGACGCTTTTTGAAAAAAAACATGGACTAACTAACAAACAGTTTATTTAGTCAATGATTCCTGTCGACCAATCACCATGATGCATTTTTGACGTCACACCCTTCGCTATCACGTGATATTTTCCCCAATGCATCGTAGCCTTGATCAGCTCGTTACACTGAAATACAGTAAAACTTAGGTAAATTGACAAGTTAAAGGGAAATGAATTTGCAGTTTTATATACAGGGTACAGTTTAATGCAATACTAATGTTATGTAGAATGCTCCTATTTTGAGCTTTCTGTATTACTTTTATCCCGCATTCATGAAAACAAGTTGCCTTTAAAAAGCGGTGCCATACATAGTGTATTCTTTGGTTGGTAGTTGTACATAACTTTTACTGTAAACAATGAATAATCAAGTTTTTTTAGGACATTGAGAAAAGAAATTACACAAATGTTCAGGTTTTGATGAGTAAAAAGTTGAAAACAATCTTTATCCACAAATCAAACAAAATTAGACTGCAAATAGGATATAGGTCTTGAGCGCTAGATTAATTCATTATTCAACAGCAACCTTTATTTCAATTGCAACATATTGAAATAAAAATTATTATTGAATATTTAATTAAACACAGTTTTAATATATTGTCTTAAACTTCCAGCTTTATCATTCGGTTGTCCTCTTTTTTCTATTTTCAAAATATTAATGCATTCAGGCACAATGATTATCAATCTGGCGCGAAGAGAAAGGAGGGAAATCAGCACGCGTTCGATTATGTCTAATTGATGACGTTTATCTCTTGTTCTTTCTCGAACCCAAGCCAGTGCTAAAGAGGTTAGCCAATTGTTGAGCGCGAGACTAAACGATATAGTTCTCGAGGGCTACGCCCCTCGAACTATATCGTTTAGTCGCGCTCAACCATGGTCTAACCTATACTTGTGTGATTAATGACCTGCCCCATTGCCCGTCAGCACCCCCTTTTCAATGACCTTCTCTGACATGCGGTCATCTCTTACCATCGCCCATCTGGTGCACTGTCCTTCCTAACCGATGTCCTTCCGACATTCAGCAGTATATCCGTCTGAAGTCAAGTCGTGCCTTACCAATGCTGTGCTCTGACATTATGTTCTCCTCACCAATCTGCTGCTGATATTCTTTTCCTCGTTACCAATGTCTATCAGTGCACAAAACTGACACATATATATGTAAAATGAACATTTACAGACAGATTGAGATAAGTGCTATATCTAAAACACATGACTGAAAATTAATGACACTGTTGATAAACATATGTCGCCGAGTGTATACACTAAAGATACCATCCAGATGTACATGTATCAGGTTTAAGTAGCAATAAACAATATATTTGACAATAACACATGAGATCAGTAGAACGTGTCTTTAAACAGCCACCAAAAAGAGGTATCTTTATGGGTCTGTAAGGCAGGCGGTAGCTTAATGTAGGTCAAATGTAGATTAACTCTACTGTGCTCAATAAATGAATCGTCCCGTAACCATTTCACCGCCGATGTCGCAGAAATGCACCACGACACGAATGGGACCAGAGGCCGCCTTTTCAAGGCGGCGGCTGATCAGGGACTTCACTTTTTGTGTCCTACTCTATTCCTATACATGACCTTTATTCCTTTGAATTTTGCATTTATTTACCTAATTACTTTATTTTACCGTTTGCAGACGACAATTAGAAATTTGGCACCGAAAGGGTTAACTCTTACGGCCCCAATGTCGCCTGTTGGCACAATTGACAACAGTGCAGTTCCAGATCAGATGCCGCATTTTCAAGGCGGCATTTGACCTGGGACTTCACTGTTTTCGGTATTATTTTAGCCCAAGCATAGAGGTTTTTAAAAACAATTTTTTTTACTTATATATCTTTATTATTTAGTTTAGAATTATATTTAATATGAAATTATTATTGCAGACGATACTTTTAAATTTGGCGTCAAAAGAGTTAAGAAAGTTTCTAATTTATTTCGCTCTTAACTTTGCTTATTGTTAGCGCGACCTGACTGGTATTTTCAAGTAGCTTATATTCAAGTAAGACGCGCGGAGTAAGCCTATAAATAGCTCCTCAAAGGCTTGACCAAATCGAAACTCGGTAAAACGTTCAGCAGACCGGATACTGTGCAAATATTTGTTTCAGCATGGGAAGCAACACTAGAAACTTAATTGTCTTCACCCTAGATGTATATTTGCCTGTAGTCTTCTATCATCCCTATCTAATTCAGTGTCGAAGCGCTTTAACCCGTTTATTCCCAATCGTCCAACTGTCATTGTGGAAGGCTTCAGTTTTTATGTTCAGGGGACACAGCTAACAAATAGTGTTGGAACAAGCCATTGACATCAGTGGTTTCAGCAAACAGTGCAGGCACTGATCATAACGGTTCTTCAGGAGTCCTCTGATCTGAGTCTACAATGTTTGCCTGGACACTGGACACAAATGGGTTGATACACAACCCATTCAATTGTGTTGTTATTACGCGACCAGATTAAACTGAGACTCCGTGCATATTCCGTATATATTCGTTTTTCTATATAAAGATTTCCGAAGATAAAAACGTTCGAACATTATTGACTATTGACGGTATGTAATTTTGATCAGTCCCTGTAATAGCTCAGCAGACAAGGGTGTTGTATAAAGATAGCGGTAGCGATAGCAAGGTAGCGGGTTCGAGCCTCACCTTGGACAGATATCTTTCTTCGAAAAGTGTGTACATTACATTACATTTCCCTTGTTTTTGACTCAATGGTCTACTGAATCTGACGAAGGTAGCATTTGAGGAAAATGGCGAAAATAGATGGAGACATGCGTGTGATCACACGGAAAATCTGATCAGGTAAATGAAGAAGGCAGACAACTACTTCCAGAGAGAGGCAGTGACCAGCGTCGTCGTAGACCTGCTTGATGGCACCACATACACAGCCAATGAGGGGCAGCACGACAGAGACCGCCAGCGAAGGAGAATGACGCTTTTATGTGCAATTATGTCATGTACTTGAACAAAAAGAATTAATATACATATTGAAAACAAATATGAACAAAACAAACATAAAAGTAAAAAAGTACTTCAATACACATAAAATATAAAAAAATACTTCAAAATAGGTATATGTAAATAATAAAACATGATATATAATAATTTATTCTTGAAAGATCAATTAACAATAATAGAAATTAAAAAAAACCCAAGATCTTCAGTTAGATTCGAACCTGCAACCGATTGTATGGCAGCCGAAAGATCATTCCGCTGCGTCAAACTTCATGCCGTATTTTGGTCTCAACGCATAACTCATATATTAGTATGTATAGTAATCGAATCCATCCGAATATAGCCGGAAACGCTAACGGAAATTGATGAGTCTCAGTTTAAAATAGTCAAGTAATAAACCCAATTCATACATCTATACCTACACGTACATCTAAACATTTTCCAGTAAATATCGGGTACATTTCAATGAACGTTTCTATATTTTCGATACAATCAACTCTTTCCTTACCATGATTGCTGGTGCCAAGTAGGCTTCATGTCATATAGTTTAATGTCATTATGGTTCGCAAATATTTCAAACATATGAGCAGAATACATCTGTAACCATTTCCTCCATAAATACGCAGTTCTACGCCTCTGTAAAAGTCACTGCATGAAACCATTGTAATAAATAGAGGATTTGCTCCATAGGAGTAAATGCTCTATTTATCACAATGGTTTCAATACTTCACACTTCTACACTTTTCCTTTTAGTAAATGATCATTTTCGGTAGATTTGTTCAAAGAGGTTTGGTATGTACTAGTATATTAGCATAAATACATGTATCTTACATTCATATGGTGGTAGTAATGTCTGAGCACGCTCATGCCTTTCGTGAGTGTGATTCATTAAGTAATTTTCTAAGATCAAACTCCGATGCATGCCTTTAATGTCATAATCACCTGCAGCATTCTGGTAATGATGTAAAACTAAGGCCATCTGGTATTACTTCAGAAGACCATGGGTATCATCTGACATGAAAGTGAATCCTACATGAAAGGCGAGGAAGATGACTGTAGTTCATATAAAATGTTAGCAACCTTTTTGAAAGTGTTCTAATAAACATGTATTGTCGAATATACGAGCGCTATTCATCTCTAAACGGCATTATCCAGGGGATATTCGTTTAAACAGAAATAAGTGTTTGTGTCAAGAGAAGTACTAATATTTGAGGGGAAATTAATTGATAGCGAGGCAGCCATCTCTATCAACACTATAACTTGTGTAGTGCACATACTTAATAATACTATCGATGTTTGATTACATCGTATTCAGTTTCTCTAAAGTTTTAATCCTTTCACCGCCAATGTCGCATAAATGCACCACGACAAATAGTGCAGTCCCAGATCAGACGCCGCCTTTTCAAGGCGGCGCCTGATCAGGACTTCACTTTTTGTCTCAATATCTTGTTCTGTAGCTGTACTTTATTCTTTTGAAATTTGCATTTATTTATCTCATTTCCTTATTATAACTAATGATTTAACAAAATTGGATTGCAGACGACAATTTGAAATTAAGCGCCGAAAGGTTGAGCCAATCGGAAGTTACACAAAGACAGTAGAAAATAGTTTGAGTATTGGTCATAAAGTGTGAGATTGGGTACCCGTAAACCAGGTTTAAGCCTCCAGTAGCCATTTTAAGCTACTGGCCGTCCCAATGCGATAGTCCTGCTTTCACACTAATGTCAGCCTTGTTATTTGATATGCTTAATGTTTTTCGTCTTGATATACGTCCCTTTGTGTTTTGTCTTGTTGCTGTGCCGTTTCTTGTTTTATGGTGTTTGGTGCAGTGTCTTTTCGTATGTGACTCTCCCTGTTTGACTATTTTTTCCATATATACACTGGTATTAGGGTCGTGTCCATTTGCAATACTTTTAGACTTCTGCTACAGTAGCCTAAATACAATGGTATCATTATGATTATGTATGAATCGTTTCCATTTGCTATAATGTGAACTGGTCCTACAGTGTTCCGAGTGCATTGGTATTACTTCATGCATTGGCAGTGTCTATTTGTAACAACGTTATACATATTTATCATGGTTCGTTTTCTTTGACATGTATCGTTAGACACAATAAAAATCCATAAATGTGGAATTTGATGCCGTCAGAAACCACTATACAGGTGCAGGGTCAACACTGTAAGAACGGAGGCATATATAACATTTTTGTAAAGAAAATCAATGAAAAGCGACCCTCCATAACCATTTACTCAATAGATACACCTTTGCAAACGGAAGAGACCCATATAAGATGGATCCTGTAGGGGCCGTCTGTTCAGGGTCTGCCATGCTTGCTTATTAAATAATACATATTTTATTATATTTCTGTCATGGCTAAACATTCATGCGGTCATAATTACGATATCTTTTTGCAGATGCCTGTTTGATGCAGGGTGAAATGAAAAACGTAGTAAGGTCAAGCGGGCAAAGCCACATACAAGGCGCAACAACCACCAACACATCGATAGATAGCATGTCACACGCACAACTACACACCAAAACACACGCACACACACGAAACACAGAAAACGTTAATAAACAAGCAAGTACTACAGACAAACATTCCAAACATAAACAAAATCACAAGGACAAAGACACAAGACAAACAAAAGTACAAAAGGAAACACCGCATACAAACACACAAAGCCGCCCAAAGAGCACCAGGACGACAAACAGCAAATGAACATGTATATAAAAGACACAAAGAGACGCACAGACATAACAAACAAACAATAGGTGGAAGATCGAAGTACCGCCTTGGAACGGTCTGTGACAAATGTCACTGGGGGTTAAACCGGTTTTAACTGAAAAGCTGCTTGAGCAAGGATATAGATACCATAAACTAAGAAAAACTTTCTCTAAATTTTACTATCGAAATCTGTCACTTATTGGCAAGTACCAATGTGATCTCAATGCACTTCTGCGACACGGTGTTTCACATCCTGAATGTTATGGTGATGTGATTTACAAACGTCGTAATATTATTGGACATACCCATTTTCTCACTTTGTTCATCAAATATGTTAAAAAGTTCATTAAAAAGGGATATGATCCTATAGTACTACACCATACTGCATGTTTGGTTGTCAATCCTTTTTACAGTTGGCAATCACGCTGGCCTCTTTGCATGTACGCCGACAAGAAAGGTTTAGTACTCTATGAAGGCGACCTCTTAAATCCAGACACGGAAGGAGGACGTCAGATATCTGTACTATTTCGTTTTTGCCGTACCCTTTATTACTTTTGTACAGTTACTCTGTTTGCAGCTCAATCATTGAGTACACTAGCGAGAGGTGAATACAGTTTGTTCACTTAAATGTTTTCGTTATACATGCACTTTACCACTGTATATGGCATCGCGGTTGTTGTAGATTAGTCGGAGAGGGGATACGTTTATTTACACTGTTTGTGTTTAAGGCGGGGATGGAATAAGTGTGAGGTTGGACGCCCATAAACCGGTTTAACCCCTCAGTGACTTTTGTCACTGACCGTTCCACAGCGGTACTTCCATCTTCCCTCTATTGTATGTTTGTTTTGTCTTTGTGTGTCTCTTGATGTTTTTATAGTTATGTACATTTGCTGTTTCCTTGTGTTGCTGTTCGGGCGACTGTTTGTTATGCATGTGGCGTTTCATGCATGTCTCATTTTTGTACTTAAGGGCGCCCAACCTCACACTTATTCCATCCTCACAGTAAGGGTGACAAAGGGAGTACCGCCTTGGAACGGTCAGTGGCAAAAACACCACTTGGGTTTTAAACCAGTTTACGGACTTCCTAACCCCACACTTATCTAAAAGTCACCATAGCTTAATAAATATTGTAAATAAAGGTAAAGTCATGTAGAAAGCTCCACTAGTTTTATTAAGTTACCTCCTGTCTCCAAGACCGATAGTTATACCAGTTTTAACGCCCGGTTGAGATGTATAATAAATAATTTGTTTTCTATATTACAAGTCATCAGGCTAATGGATAAACAAATGAATACCAGTCTGGATCATCCAGAATAAGACATGCTGTGTGCGTCTGATGTAGACAGAAATTACTATACGTCGATTTTGATTAAACAATGTTCGAGGAGAAAATGAAAACGTAACATACACTTTCGAAACTTCAATTCTGTTTTTACATTATTCATGCGAACATTGTTTAGTAATGATATAGTATCAAAATATTCAGGTGTATCATTTTACTGAACCGTTATCCGTGACTGGTCTGGTAATTGCAAACAGCTTAGATACGGATATGTTGGCAATAGAGTCTCAAATATGTCAATGAATCGGAAGAAAATACAAACGGCAACCGATTGGAGTTACAACAGACTAAGAGTTAACTATATAACATAAGGACAGACTTGACGTGAAACACACATAAACTGTCTGTCTCTTTGCATGTTTAGTGATTTTTCGTCAGCATCAATTGTAGGATGCTTCAGTTCTTCAGATTAAGTTTATCTTATTTCTTTGCAAAAACATATTGTAAAAGTGGCAAACGGTCTGGGTCCGGATGAGACGCCGCATGATGCGGCGTCTCATCTGAATACAGCCTGTTTGCTTAGGTTATTAGATTGTCGCCGCTTGCGTGCAAGTAGGTATTCTTATCGTTCTATTTCAGCAGTTATATATTTCGGTAAGATTTGTCTAGCTATTCATAATCAATTTGTCATTTCCCGAACTTGTATGGCAATGTGCACAGCATTTGTACTTAGTCTGCTACAAATGCAAAGTAATACATTTCCTTGTGTTTCTTGTCTATAATAGGCAGACATTCAGTGCGGTGTGATGTTGATAGATTTTCATTTAATGACTGAGAACATGGTTGGGACAAAAACACGGCCCGTGATTCTGAAGATGCAATTTAACAAATTCAGATATTTGTGTAGGCTGGCTTGTTGTACACATGTGTTGACGAAAATATATAAATATAGTAAAGTCTCACTAATGCGACATCATTTTTTAACATCGGAGATTGGTTTTGATCAGTGATTAGCATAGCATACTGTAACACATATGTTATCATATCGAATCATAATAACAAGAAGCAGTGCATCCCGAGATCTGTTCAGTAAGAGTGACAATTTAAATGTAGGAATACTAAATGAAATCATGGAAAAAGCATTGTAAGGCTTATATGAAATGAGGAGTAAACGTGTGTGTATGTGTATAGTACCCGTAATAGCAATACGAACAATGTCAGTAAACAGTATTGCATCTTATATGCTTTACAAACCACGGACCTGCGTTGCAATATCAATGGCCAACTCTTTGAGATATCAATTCTACGAACAATGCGTACTGAACAAACAAATCGGTACCGATCTTCATCACAAATGCAGTACATTCGCCTGTTGCGTGACAGTGCTCCTTCAGATGCGTGTTTTAGAGATAATCAATTAACTGAGCTTTAGCGTCAAGCCCACTCACCAGACCTAGCCCCGTGAAACTTTTATCTATTTCCAAAACCGAAACGTATTTTAACTTGGTACAGGTAAATATTTAGATGCATTTGGGGCTTAGCAGTTTGTTAGCACATAAACATTGTACACGGACGTTATATTTAATATAAATACAGGTGGCAGCATAATAACGCAAGATTAAAGTTATGCAGAAAACTCCTCTGGGATCTTTATGCATTACTTTTACACTGCATTAAGCTGCCACCAGCCTAAAATCTCCCCATTTAGAAGTCCCGTTTAGTGAGGCTCTATTGTATATATAGTCATATATAGTCTGCTCATAGAGTCTGTTTCAGAGACTAAAAACTATTTAAAATATTGGAATAAACTATTACAAAGTTGTGCACGTCGAAGGTTTGTCGTGATTTTCTATATTAACAAATTATGTAGCAAAACAAATAATAATATCACTTTAAGTTCTGAAAACAATGATATACAGTAAAACCCCGCTAATGCGACCATCTAAAATAGGTATAATTGTGGGTGATAGATGCAGGTGGTAGCTTAATGCAGGACAAAAGTAATACAGAAAGCTCCAGGAGCATTCTGTATTACTTTTACCCTGTATTAAGCAACAACCTGTTTATAATGACACCAACGTTTATTAATCAAGTGGTCGCATTAGCGGGTTTTTACTGTAGTTCATTTCTGTAGAATTAGATAGAGGTTGAATCCAGTTGAGACGTACAGTAGTCCAGGCTCTCATCAGAATCGTAGCAACTTGACAATCGGAATAAAACGTTTCTCAAAAGCTTGAACAAGTCAGGAGTAACTTAACGTTGCAATAGTTTGAGCCGACATCAGTTTCTAAGACAGGTAAGTAGATGGCAGTATATCTCATAGCGTGTAACTAAATGCTCAGTATTTAGCGCAACATGGTTGATCTCTTATCTCTTATTGAGTCTTCTAGGCAGAACCAGTGTTGTGCAGATATACCTTACTGCATTACTTTCGTCCTGTATTTTGCAACCACTTCCTTTTAAAAGGCGCCCATGCGTATTCCTGTCGTTTAAGAGTGAATTACATGCAGTAATGCAGTAAAATCTCTCTAACCCGGACGTCCCATTTAGTATAAATATCGGTCTTATTGGCAGGCGGCTGCTTAATTGAGCTTGAGCATGCAGAAATTACCTATAGGAGCTTTCTGCATGACTTTCACTCTGCATTAAAAAGTCACCTGCCTAAAAGTATCAATATTCTGAAAATGGGTGATCCCTCGAAAGCAAAAGTAGAAATGCAAAAAAGAGAAAATTGCAGACTCGGTTTTATTGAGTCTGTTCATGAGTAGTATTTAAAAGCAGTATTCAATTTTCAAAACTAATAACATGAAAACTAATGAACCCGAAGGACCAGAAAATATAACAACACTGAGAATGAAGTACGGGTCGACATTTTACGGCCGCCACACAAGCATTTAACACCTGCTGTTGTGAAGTACATATATTCTGAAAATGGATGATCCCTCGAAAGCAAAGGTAGAAATGCAAAAAGAGAAAATTGCAGACTCGGTTTTATTGAGTCTGTTCATGAGTAGTAATTAAAAGTGCAACACTACTCACGCCCCCTAGCACCGGCTTAAGCAGTATTCAATTTTCAAAACTAATAACATGAAAACTAATGATCCCGAAGGACCAGAAAATATAACAACACTGAGAATGAAGTAGAATTTCGGTTTAGATGGAGTTTATTGTACATGTAACGAATAGATCCGACAATGGAATATATTCACCAACATCTTCAGAATGAATGTACTGTAAAACGGGGTTAATTTGGTTCCTTGCTTCTACTGTTCAGATGGAAGCTGAAAACCAAATAAATATGAGAAAGAATAGTTTTGATTGAAGAATGCGTCGATGAATGTGACAGTTTCTTTGTATGCTAGACAGTATTTTTGTGTATGTAAATTTCGCTAGAATGATAAAGGTTATCATCCCTTAACCCACTAACCCTTAAAACACTACTCAGAACAACAGATCAGAGTGCGTACTCCAATATTAAAATCTTCATTTCTCCACCAAACCCTATGTTGTGACCTGTCTTCATTTCTCCACCATCGATCTCTGGACCTCAGATGCGTGCTCAAAAATTAATTTGGTGCAAGTTTAACTACCTCCGATATGATCTGGCTTTTGACCGAGTGTCTAATAGCTTGGGCCCTGAAGAGCCATCGGGTTACTCGCCGTCTCATCTAGATCCCAGTTGTTTGTCATTATCAGTCAAGTTGCTCGTTCTGAGAGAATGGACAACCCAGACAGAACTAATTGTTCTTTATTATTTACGTCCTGCATTAATCTGTCATTTGTCATAAAAGTCAAGAGATATAAACCTTTTTCTGTGTGTTTGTGTTAGACACGTTTACAGTACGGGAAACTCCCTCTAAACTGGACGTTAACATGAGTGTAAATATCGGCATTGGGGGCAGGTGGCAGCTTAATGCAGGGTGAAAGTCATGTAGATAGCTCATAGAGGAAAACAAAGTCATACAGAAAAAAAACCTAGAGGAAAAACAGTCATGCAGAAAGCTCCTAAAATTACTTTCACCCTGCATTAAGCAGCCACCATTCTTCTCTTCTAAAGTGTTCGATTAGGGTTTGTTTACTGTATAAGGTTGCCAGTGAAAATGATGAAGATTGGGCAGTCTACAGGTAGCAAGCAGACTGATTCGGTGTCGTTCAATATAATATAACAGCGTACTACAGTAGATTGATTCGGTGTTGTTTAATAGTATATAACAGCGTACTTCAGTAGATCGATTCGGTGTCGTTTAATAGAATATAACAGCGTACTTCAGTAGATTGAGTTGGTGTTGTTTAATAGAATATAACAACGTACTTTAGTATATTGATTCGGTGTCGTTTGATAGAATATAACAGTGTATTTCAGTTACAGCTATATCTATAATTTTAAGTGAGACTTTACCGTGTAGACCCTGAATATCTCGCCTCGTTCTCTCAGCCTCTATTGGCAGGTTCCATACCGATTTTTTACCCACTCTCAATTGACACTCATATCTCTCAACCGATCGTCTGTTATTCCCAAAGGCGTTTATATGTAAAGGCGTTTATGTGAAGGAAAGGGTTAAAATACAATTTTAAACTGACACTAAAAAGGAAAATTTGGGTTCAGCAAATCACATTGGCCCCGATAAGGGAACTCCTCCAGACTGTTTGGCGAAGCAAGTATCATATAGTACAGTAAAGTACTCCTCTAGGAGCTTTCTGCATTACTTTTGTCCTGCATTAAGCAACCACCTGCTTATAAAGACACCCATGTTAAATCATTAAGTGATCGCATTAGCGGGATTTTACTGTAAATGCCAATTATTCCGTGGTTAGCATGATAAAGGCTAAATGTATCATAGTCTGCCTTCAAATCATATACTCTCTTTCCATTTAGAATATGTTTGTGTCTGACGTTTCTACTTGAATGATGTAATGTTATTGACACAGTACAGCTCTGCATCACTTGCAGTGACCTTTGTCATGCTACTAATGTTGCTACACCTCTGACCTGCTGTATTGTATACTTGCATACGTCCGATCCATTTAATCCCTTGTGTAACTATTGCCCCCTTGTTAACGAGCGTGAATGCTGGTGAGACAATGAGTTACTTGGTGTCTCATCTTGGTGAACTTTTGTTTTCAAATTCAAGATAATTCGCGCTTGGCATGATGCAAACTAAAATTAAGTATAACGAATTAACTATTCTTTTTTAATTCTCCTTTTACAATGATATCCTACAAGTGTTCAAACCCAGTTTAACCCTTTACTCCATAGATAGGCATTTATATGCCTTTGCAAACAGGGTAGACTCAAATCAGACGGCTCTATGGTATCCGTCTGATCAGGGTCTTAACTTATTATTAAATATATGATGTTTTGTTGTCTGCACTCTCAAAAATGCCTGTGTCAATGTGCTATTATAAGAATTAATCTCATTAATATTCACGATGACCTTTATCTTATATGAATAATCATGGAGTAAATGGTTTAAGTGTTAAGAAACAAATTTTATTTCGACGACAAATATAGTTCCCATGGCATCTCACCTGGACGTAATCTGTTCAATAGACAAATTTTATCATAAATAGTTCCGCAGTGTTGAAATTTCATTTATTTATAGACCTTTCCAAAAAAAATGAATTGTGCTTAAATTAACCCATTTCCTCCTGTTGAAGCATTTTGAGGCGTCACTTTTTTAAACCATTGTGATAAATAGAGCATTTTGCTCCATAGGGGCAAATGCTCTATTTATCACAACGGTTTAAAAACTACACACTTCCTTTTTTCTAGTAAATGGATTTGTTCTAATATGTTGGGGCTAAAATAGCCTGTGAAGGAATATTTTAAAAGACAGAATTCCCTTAACCTGCTGAAAATTCACCCTTATCCTCCAGTAAAGCATTTAAACCTACCGTTTTCACGCGATTTACCTCCTATTTTTCATTATTGTAAGACAATACCAGCCGATTTTCACTTACTTGAACATCTCTAAAACGAACCTTTAGTAATGAAGAATCGGGACAGGCTATTGAAGGGTGAAAACCACAAAGGAAGCTCTCAGGGGAGCGTTCAGCACCGCCTTCACCCTGCATTAACATGTCGCCATTCTTAACCCTTCTCTTGCTGAATTTTAAAATACGTTTCTTCTTTTTTACACATATCCTGTAGTATAATTACATATATCTTCACTGTGTACAAATAGTTCGCTGTGCAATCACTGCTGTGGAGTGCACTGGTTGCATAATCAACTTGTGAATAGTGCAGACCCTGATGAGACAGCTCCTGCAGGAGCTGTCTCATCTTGGTGTTCACTATTTACAGGTAGGTATATTGACGTGAATAGCAAGCGAAAGGTTAAAGCCCGATCATAATATATTTGAAAATGTCCGGATTAGCGATGTTAGTAAGTTATAACTATATTTCTTACAAAAGGTAAACATCCTTAAAATCTTCCATACCCTTGGCTGTTTCCGACCACGTCATCGAGAACTAAAGAATCAACAATGTATGATAACATATAATTAAATTATATAGACCACCAACAGTTCAAAATTATTGGACAGGGGTAATGTTGATGTATGTAAGCAAACATATCCGATTAGAATTAATCTCAATGAAATTCGGCAAAACCCCTCTAGCTCGGACGTTCATCGTAGTATGAATATCGGTCTGGGACACAGGTGATAACTTAATGCAGGGTGAAGGTCACGCAGAAAGCTCCTCTATGAGAGTTTTTTGCATGACTTCCACCCTGTATTAAGCAGCCACATGCCTAATAGTGTCTAAAATCTTCTCTCCTAGAATTCCGGTTCAGACAGGGTTTTACTGTACAGCAAAACCCCTCTCATCCTGACGTAAATTTTAATATAAATATTGGTCTTGGAGACAGGTGGCAGCTTAAATGCAGGGTGAAAGTCATTCAGAAAGCTCCTCTGGGAGCTTTCTGAATTACTTTCACCCAGCATTAAGCAGCCACCTGCATAAAAGTATCTTAATTCTTCTGTACTAGAATTCCGGTTTAGAGAGGGTTTACTGTATACTAGTTTTCAATATCACCTTTAGCCAACTTACACCAGGCGCATAAATAGTAATCATAAATAAATTCATTTCTTTATCCAAGACTTCCATGTGAATAATGTTTTATACGCATTTAATATTCGCTGACACGGAACAATGTTTTGACACACATCTGTAAAAGAACACATCAAGCCATATTAATGGTGTGGCAAATGTTCAACAAAGCACTAGTTTAAATTCAAACACGCTATATATTGGGATAATATCAAAATGTCAAGTACCAATCAGTCAACTAAATGCATATATGAATACAGTTTATTTACGAAAGACAATTACATGAATTTCAATATCGTCCCGTGAGATAAGATTCAATCTGATTTCGTTTATACTTTATGCAAAATGAGAAAGTAAACCCATTTCAAATAAGACATCAAAACAAATTAGATTTACGTTTAACCTGAACACACCATCCCCATTGCAATGGAGTCTTCTACATCTAGGCGTTTTAGGCACACTGATTATCAATTCTAGAATTGCCCAGAGCGAAACACAAACACTCTGGTGAAATTGAACGACAGGTTCAGTCACAGTAACATGTCACAGATCAACCAGTCCATGTATCACTCTAATATGTTGAGTACAAACCATACAGTGTGTATATTAACATCGTTTTCTACAAAATAAATCGAATTGCTGTCTTATTTCCCTCTCTCCATGGTTATTAAATGCATAAGATAACACATTTCTTCAAGTAAATATAACCACGTGCATTTGTAAAGGCTTACATATATTGTAATTGCTTATACAGTAAAAACTGTCTTCAGTGGTCATTCATTTGAACAAGGGAGTCTTAAAAACCAGGTTGTTGCTTAATACATGCAAAGGTAAAGCATTTATCTACCGTCTGTCTTACAGACCAATAATTATACCTATATTTGATTGCTGCTTAAGGCAGGTTTTACTCTACCATCTCCTTTGAAAGACAGAATGTTTAAAATTCTGAAGGGAGGTGATCCCCCGAAAGCAAAAATTGCAACACAAAAAGAGAAAATTGCAGACTCGGTTTTATTGAGTCTTTTCATGAGCAGTAATTGAAAGTGCAACACTGCTCACGCCCCCTAGCACCGGATTAAGCAGTATTCAATTTTCAGAACAAGTGGTACTGAAATTCATGATCTCGAGGGATCAGAAGGTAAGTTTGTCTGTCCACTTCTTGGTCATATATGTACATAGTTTGTGCAGCGCGCATAACTCTAAACACCACTCATTTCCATATCATTTAAGGATAACTCATCCAGACCGTATTTTTCATGTTGGGGGACACGGCAAACTATTGACTGGTATAAGCCATTTACATTGATGCGTTCAGCAAACAGTGCTGACACCCATCAGAGGGTTTTTTAGGAGTCATATGAACTAGGTCTACACTTATTTCCTGTGTCAATCGTCAGGGACAATGAGCACAAATAGTTTAAGCAAAATTTCAGGGACTGTTTAGTATGTTAGATCAATATGTCAACTGGCGAACCTAGTTTTGAATATGATACTACATGGTAATACTAAAGATACACTCAGTTTCTTAACTGGGGGACATTCAGACATTAAAAATAGTAGACACCAAATATGGTATAGCTTGTACTTCAATTAATATCCGCATAAAATGATAGATAGTTTATATAATCCATTATTCCAATCTAATTGAGGTCTTTCAGATGTCGGTCGAAGCTGTAAATAATCTAACATGCATTTCTCTGACTGTTCTTGCTCTGCATTTCTGTCTACTAATCAATGAAATAAATTTATCGACTATCACCTTTTACCCACAGAAGCATGCTTTATGCTATTACGTTATGCAACAGTCCCATGAGATAAGACAGATTTCATTACAGAATTATGATAAATCTGAAAAATATCTCTCTCATATTTGAAATCATCCCTGACAGGTTTGTGTTATATGATACAATATTTGTAATTTTCATATTGGCATTCAATGAAGAGCATAGCATGCATAGCTAACAATTTTGTCAATTTAACAGCAGTGAAAATGAAGGCGGTATTCGAGAGAAACATTATTTATTAATGGAAATTAAATTGACAGGAACAAGTGCACAATGATTTAGCCCTTTACCTCGTGAATATCAATAAATAAAGAAATAGTGGCATTATGAATATATGTATTAGATGTAGTTTTATAATTGTTTTTGAACACTGGCTATTTTGATCACGTTCAAAACTCCTTAATTCCATAAACAAACAGACCATGATCAGACGGCCCTATCTGATAATGCGTTAAAGGGCGTATTTATTGAGACAATGGTTACGGTTTTTGTTAAAAAAGAGCAAATATCGACATACCACTGCATTTGCCATCGCGGTTCTTGTAGAGTAGTCGAAGAGGGGATGCGTTTATTTACACTGTTTGTCTTTAAGGGTGGGGATAGAATAAGTGTGAGATTGGGCGCCCCTAAACCGGTTTTAACCCCCAATGACATTTGTCACTGACCGTTCCAAAGCGGTACTTTCATCTTCCCCCTATTGGTTGCTTTGTTATGTCTGTGCATCTCTTTTTGTCTTTATATATATGTGCATTTGCTGTTTGTATTCGTGGTGCTGTTTGGGAGGTTGTGTTTTTTGAATACGGTGTTTCCTGTGTGACTCATACATGTACTTCCATAACATTATAGATCTTATGAACGAAATTTTATGTAAGCCACCAATACAGGGCGATGGCTCTAGAACGCAGATACTGTTAACCATTTCAGTGCTATATCTTAAGATTGAGTTATGTGTTCAGCCAGTTAGTATGCATTTGAATATCAAACATTGCAGATTGTTATCAGAAATTGTTATCAGAAAATACCTCTGTCTTTAAATGCAGGCGCATGCGTACCACGCTTAGGTATCGCCAGACAGCAACTTTTATCCGAATTACAACATATGGTTATTATAGAAAATGGAGGTTACTATTGAGGTAGTGTTAAAAGTTAGTAAGGAGAACGAAAGCAAGTAACTACAGTTGAACTTCGATATCTTGAACTCGGATAACTCGAACAAAAACTTCAGTCCTTCCAAACCTTACAATACAGACTGGCTCTAATAGCTATCGCTACATATACCCGGAAACACATGTGATAGCTTAATACAGGTCTAAAGTAATGCTGAAAGCTCCTACAGAAGCTTTCGGCATTACTTTAGACCTGTATTAAGCTGTGGCATTGAGCAATTATTCAGATTAGAAATTGATTACTCGAACTTCTGTTATCTCGAACTAATGTGTATGGTCCCTTGAAGTTCGAGTTATCTAAGTTCAACTGTGATATTTTTCAGCATATTCGTAAATACATGTACATTATTAACTCAGTCATGCATATAGATACCAACTATGGAAATAAGATGACATATTATTGTTTAAACGTTTATACCTTTACTACTGTAAGAGCCGTCTGATCAGGGTCTGTCTTTTTATTTATAATATAAACAAGATTCTATTCGACAGTTTATACCATTTGCCAAACCATTATGTGTCAATATGATAATATAAAAATGCATGTAATAAATATGTACGATGTCATGATTTCTTTAAATCTTTCCTCCATCAATACGCCATTATATGCCTCTGTATAAGTCACATTTTGAAACCATTCTGGAATATAGAGCATTGGCAAATGCTATATTTAACACAATGGTTTCCATACTACACACAACTAAACGTTTCCTTTTCTCTAGTAAATGCTCCTTTTCGGTCGATTTATTCAAACAGGTTGGGTCTAAAAATAGCCTATGAGGGAATTGGTTAATGGTGATTCATGGAGTAAAGTATTGACTGTATCACTATACATCTAATACCACTTGTGTAATTAGAAAAAGAACTAAATTAACACATTACCTCATAGGCTATTTTTATACCTAACCTCTTGAATAAATCTACCGAAAAGGAACATTAACTAGTAAAAAGGAAACGTTTGAAACCAATGTTATAAAAACCTACAACTGATTTCAGACAATTTACAGAAGTGTCAAAAAGGCGTCAATATGAGGGAGTGGTCTAAGGTATAGGTACTTGTATGACATGTAAAGTTTATACTTGTAAGTATTGACACAGTGAGTCAGTCAGTTCTAGTGGTTTGTTGCATTTTAGATCACAGTTGATATGATAGTAATTTGATCACTTGACCAATTACCTCGTGATCTAAATTACTCCGAAGTTTAACTCCGCAAATTGAAACACTGGAATGAATTCATTACTTTCTGAAATAAATTGAGTTATCAAACTTGAAACAGAATTGTGTCTTTGGGCATAACACAACAATTATTTCTTTGATCATGTCATGGTTGTGTTCTATGTGATCATGCAATTACATGCACTATGCATCTGGGTTATATTTATGAGAATGTTGGATCATTTAGTAGTGTCGTTGGCATCGCGAATAATATATCATTTCAGATGCTATCAGTGCAACCAGGAATGCTTTGTCATGATACCAAACTCGTATGCCAGTATTTAACTCTGTCGCTGCCCCCACACTAGACTACCAGCTGCCATTGTCGTGTGGTTAACGCACTAGACTACAGGGGTCTCGGGTTCGATTCCCCGCCAGACCAAGTCATTCGGACGAGACTATATACCGAGGTCCGATGTATCAGTGCTTTATACTTGGCATCTGAAAGAACCAGAGGAATTACTTTGATAATATATAAATATCACATCCTATGGAGAGCGGCAGCACGTATTGTCAACCTGAGGTTGGTAATGTTCACCGATTAGCTGAGGTGGACATTACCATACCGAGGGTTGACAATAGGTGTTGTCGCTCATCATAGGATGTGATATTTATTTTATTATACCGAACACTACGAATAGCACAATCACTTTCGTCAGCAAAAATATTTATTTAATAGCAACAATAAACAGTTTGAACAAAAGTTATTATCGGTGCTTAAAAATCGCGGAACAACATTACACTTATATTCAGTACACGTTAACACGTACTTACTACTGTCCAATCTTAACAGATCCTCCGAAATAGTCGCATAATTTGACATTTCTCAAAAAATTAAATACAAACAACAGTTATTGTCAAAATGACGTTTGTTGATCAAGTTGCAAGCATCAGATGACGTCAGTCAATGACGTCAGTCGGACGACGTTACGCACACAATTTGATAAACGCTCACTGATCTAGACGTATTGTTGCCTGCACGATATAATGTTACATGGAACAGTACAAAGTGTTTCATGGTGGGCATATGGACAATTTGTATAGGAAAGTCACGTGAGGTATAATAATAAGACCATGGCATCGCGCCATGTTTTTTTCTGTATCACGGGCACTCCAAAACTAGAACAGAAGTCTGGCAGTAAATTGTAGAATGACACTCGACAGTGCACAGCAACAACAGAAGCACAAATGAAATGCTCGCTCGCACACGACCTTCATAGACTGTCCCTGTCATGTTCCTCAACGACCTCATTTAGGACACTTCGATACTAAAAAGGTCACGTCTTATGAAGTGTTTATCTGAAATTGCTATTTATAAAATAATCAGTTCTAACATGAAAGTAATATTATACTATATGTATTAGTCATACAAGAAACACCACAAACTACAAACCACACAGCCACCCGAACAGCACCACGACGGGCACAGCAAATGTACATATATATCACACCACAAAAAGAGACGCACAAAGACAAAACAAACAAACAATAGGGGAGATAGAAAGACTGCATTAAAATGTATGTGTGCGGGGGGGATAAACTGGTTTAGGGGCGTTCAACCTCACACTTATTCCACCCCTACCCTAAAAGACTAACAGTGTAAATTCCCTCTCCCCGACTAATCTACAAAAACCGCGATGACAAATACTGTAAATTGCATGTTTATGTGAAATAAACTTGATCCATTTATTGCTAGTGTACTCAATGGTTGAGCTGCAGACAAAGTAAATGTGAAACAATTAATAAAAGGTACGACAAAAACGACGTCCTTTTTTGTTTCCGGATTTCAGAGGTCGTCTTCATAGAGTACGTGGCCTTTTCTGTCGACGTACATGAAAAGAGGGTTGACAACTAGACAACCAGACATGCATTATGTTGTAGTATTACAGTGTCATATCCCTTTTTTAATGAATATTTTAACATGTTTGGTTAACACAGTGAGATATGGACATGTCCAATAATTATACGAATAATATTACGAAATTCGGGATGTGAAATACCGTGTCACATATGGACCTTAAGATTACACTAATATAAGTACATGTTAAGAGTCATGCAGGAAACACCGCATACAAAACACACACCCGCCCAAACAGCACCAAAATAAACAGTACAATGTACATGTATATAAAAGACACAAAGAGACACACAAAGGCAAAACAAACATACAATAGGGGGAAGATGGAAGGACCGCCTTGGAACGGTCAGTGACAAAAGTCACTGGGGGTTAAACCGGTTTTTGGGCGCCCAACCTCACACTTATTCCATCCCCACACTAAAAAACAAACAGTGTAAATAAATGTATCCCCTCTCCGACTACTCTACAACAACCGCGATTGCAAATACAGTGGTAAAGTGCTTGTAAAACGAAAACATATTTAAGAGAAGTAACTGTATCCACCTATCGCTAGTGTACTCAATGATTGAGCTGCAAACAGAGTAACTGTAGAAAAGTAATAAAGGGTACGACAAAAACGAGATGGTACAATTATCCGACGTCCTCCTTCCGTTTCCGGATTTAAGAGGTCGCCTTCATAGAGTACTAAATATTTCTTGTCGGCGTACATGCAAAGAGGCCAGCGTGATTGCCAACTGTAGAAGAATTGACAACCAGACATGCAGTATGTTGTAGTACCATAGGATCATATCCCTTTTTAATGATTTTTTAATGAATTTAGTGAACAAAGTCAGAAAATGGGCATGTCCAATAATTTTACGAAGTTTGTATATCACATCACCATAAAATGCATGATGTGAAACACCGTGTAGCAGAAGTGCCTTAAGATTACATTTGTACTTTCCATAAAGTGAGACATTTCGATAATATAATTTAGAGAATGTTTTTCTTAGTTTATGATATCTATATCCTTGCTTAAGCAATCATTGCTTAAGCAGCTTTTCAGTTAAAATGAGATACAGCCCGTAATAAGTAAACCCCTTAGATGGAGCACGGCAAATTCACCGGCATGATAAGGGAAATTATCAATATCAAATCAAAACAGTCTCTTTTGTCATAATTTTAGAAGAAATAAATCCAGTGACACTTTTAAAGAGGAAGTCCCTACAATGAAAGCATATTTTCAATAAGGTCATAAAACTTAATAGTTGTTATATTTCAATCATTATCCTGAAAATTGTCATTTTGAACTTATTTAAACGCTACTGTGATAAAATATATGAAAATTCTGGTATTAATGTTTTTTGGTCCATAAAAAATTCAAATGATGTTTTAACAAAACTTGGAAATGAACAGTATAACATTTCTTTACTGAGCTCTTATGATTTCTCTACACTCTATACTACTCTACCTCACCATCTTATAAAGGATAAACTTATTAAATTAATAGAAAAAACCTTTGCCAGAGAAAACAAAATGTTCATTGCTTGTAATGTTCAACGTTCATTCTTTTCGAATTCAGAAGTTGAACATTACACAATGTGGACTTGCCTTGATGTTTGTAGATCTCTTACCTTTCTTTTAGATAATATATTTGTGCGTTATGGGGATACCATATATCGTCAAGTTGTTGGTATACCCATGGGTACAAATTGTGCCCCTCTTGTTGCAGATTTGTTTTTGTATTGCTACGAGAGGGATTTTATGCTTAGCTTAAAACCTGATACACAGACCGATATTGTTAACGCTTTTAATAAAACTTCAAGGTATTTAGACGATATTTTGAATTTAGATAATCCTTATTTTGATACTATGGTTTCTTCAATCTACCCAAAAGAACTGTCTTTAAACAAAGCGAATCAATCTGACATTAATGCTTCATTTTCAGATTTGAATCTTTCAATTACAAATGATAAAGTTTCGTCCAAAGTATACGATAAAAGAGAAGATTTTAATTTTAAAATTGTTAATTATCCTTTTCTAGATGGGGATGTGCCACGTTCTACATCTTACGGTGTTTATATTTCTCAACTTATTAGGTTTGCCCGAGCCTGTTCTTTGCTTGAAGATTTTAACAAGAAAGGTTATGATCCTATTATATTGCACCACACTGCATGTTTGGTTATCGACCCTTTTACAGTCGGTAGCTACGCTTCCCTCTTTGCTTGCGCGATGACAGGCCGAGGGTAGTACTCTATGATGGTATACTCTTAAACTTGGATACAGGAGGAGCTTACCAGACTCATGTATTACTTTTTCCCTGTCGTGCCCTTAACGGATTACCTGCAGGTGCTCTGACTTCAGCAAAGTCATTGAGTACATATTTGACGGATTGTCACAGTTATTATGCTATGTGTTACATGTTGTCCTGTGTTCACCGTCGTCTATGTTGTGGGTAAGTCCAGCGGGGATACCTTTATTTACAATATTTGTAAAGCTAGGGTGACTTTGAGAGAAGTGTGAGGTTAGGACGTCCGTAAACCGGCTTAAACCCCCAGTGGTGTTTTTGCTGCTGACCGTGCCAAGGCGGTACTCTCTTTGTCACCCTTCCTTTTGTTTGCCTTGCGTCTTTGTGCTTGTGGTTTGTTCATGTTGTGGAACGTTTGTCCCTGGTTCTAGTGTGTCTTTTGGTGTTTTCTGTGTTCATTTCGTGTGTGTGTGTGTGTGTGTGCGTTTGGGTGTGTGGTTGTGTGTGTGTGTGTCATGCTGTCTATCGGTGTTTTGGTGGTGGTTGCGTCTTGCATGTGGCTTTGCCTGCTTGACTTTACTACTTTTCCATTTATATCGAAAAGGCCCCTGTGATGCAAAAAACGTTTTTATCTTCGTCGGTGTTTATTCGATTGGTTTTCTTGCGATATATAGGACAAGAAGTAGAACGTCGGATATCTGTACTATTTCGTTTTTGTCGTACCCTTTATTACTTTTCTGCAGTTACTCTGTTTGCAGCTCAATCATTGAGTACACTAGCGATAGGTGGATACAGTTTGTTCACTTAAATGTTTTCGTTATACATGTACATGCACTTTACCACTGTATTTACCCTCGCGGTTGTTGTAGATTAGTCGGAGAGGGGATCCGTTTATTTACACTGTTTGTCTTTTAGGGTGGGGATGGAATAAGTGTGAGGTTGGGCGCCCATAAACCGGTTTAACCCCTCCCCCAGTGACTTTTGTCACTGACCGTTCCAAGGCGGTACTTCCATCTTCCACCTAGTGTAGTTTTGTTTTGTCTTTGTGCGTCTCTTGATGTTGTTTATAGTTGTGTACATTTGCTGTTTCCTTGTGTTGCTGTTCGGGCGGCTATTTGTTCTGTATTTGGTGTTTCCTGCATGACACATTTTTGTCATAACCTTCAGCATTACATGCTAGAAATGAGGCATAGAGCAATATGTTAAATGCAACTGGTGATCATTATGCTTCCCATCAAAATTCAAAATGTTTAACTCTCTGATTGTGATATTGAAAGGAAAATAAACTGTTACTGCCTGCAATTAACCACACATTATGATTTTGTTTGTAAACATGACCTGGTTAAGTCGATAATCAATAGCAAGTTTAGCAAGTTTGCTGTTACACGACTTATTTGGAGGAATTCTGTATTACTTTTGATCTGCATTAAGCAACCACCTGTCTTTCATGCCCGCAATTATATCTTCATTATGGCAGCTTAAGATAAGTTCTACTGTATTCAAATTTTTATCACATTCAATCATGTCGCGCGTTCAGAATTATCACTGTATGTTTGTAATAGTGACAGCTGGTACATGTGGACCTCAGTAGTTGCCTCTTAGTACCTATATAAACAGCAATTCGTATTACTGATGCCTTTTTGGCATCTCCATAAATGTAGGAACAAATGCTCTATTTATCTCAATTGTTTCAAAACTACACAATTTTAAACATTCTTAAAGTTCATTGGTCAGTTATCAATTTAGATACTTAATGCTTGCTGGGTACTTTTTCATCAATTTCAAATACATTTGAAGTAATTTTCTGATATAAAGAAGGATAGAATTGAGAGTTTTATGTTATTTCTGTATTTGTTTTACTAATTTGGTACCAGTTTCATACAGTTAGCACAAAAAACTTTCTGTGATATGGAAGATTTTTGCAGGTAAGTGTCGACTAATAAATAAAGTGTGATTTGTGAAATGAATGGTTACTATGGAAACAGTTAAAACGTTACTTAGAGTTAATTGTTTGGTCCTCAAATTTTTCTAAGGATCGTGGGATCATATTTAACTGCATTTGAAGTTGTTTTCTGAAATGTGTAGGATAAAAAAGTGAATGGTTTACGTTATTCCTATAACTGTTTTACTATTTGTAATGTTCTCATTACAATTCATGAGTATGCAAATCAGGTAAGTTAACACAATAGTTGGAGCTAAAAGCACGATGGCTTATCTTCAATTTGATACCAGTTTTAAAGGCCACGGAAACGGTTAAAATAAACATGGCTTGAAATAGTTTAAACTTGAGTACATTCGTGATTCTGATTCAGTAGACGTTTCCGAACATTGTTTTACCCATGAAAAAGTCTTAAGGGGAGGGGTGCACGGTAGGCCCAACTGGCCCCCGAGTAAAGGTTTAAGCAAGAATAAAATATGTGTGATTTGTGAAATGAATAGTTACTATGGAAACAGTTAAAACGTTACTTAGAGTTAATTGTTTGGTCCTCAAATTAGATATTTCGTTTTCTGAGGATCATGGCATCATGTTTAACTGCATTAGAAGTTGTTTTCTGATATTTGTAGGATAAAAAGTGAAAGGTTTACATTATTCCTATCACTTTTTTACTATTTGTAATGTTCTCATTAAAATTCATGAGTATGCAAATCAGGTAAGTTAACACAATAGTTGGAGCTAAACGCACAATGGCTTATCTTCAGTTTGATACCAGTTTTAAAGGTTTATGACACAAACTGGCTGTGATATAGGCGAATTTGCAGGTATTGGTCATCATTACGAAAACTGGGTTGGGGTTGCCATGGAAACGGTTAAAATAAACATTGCTTGAAATAATTTAAAATTGAGTACATTCGTGATTCTGATTCAGTAGACGTTTTCGAAAAAAAATTCACCCATGAAAGAAAGTCTTAAGGGGGGTTGGTGGTTGCACAGTAGACCCCACTGGCTCCCCGAGTAAAGGTTTTAGCAAGAATCAAACTGACCAAAGAAATCAAAGGAACAATACTTAGCTTAATCAAAGGAACAAAACATAGAAAAGAAACACTAAACATAATATGTAAGTACAATTGTTTATGCATCATAAAAATATCTTTATAAAGCTATCTTGAAAAGAGTATCTATGCAAAAATAAATACTAGGGCATACACAATCTTTTCTACGGTTGAACTTCGATAATCTTGGACAACTCAAGCATAGGTATAACTTGAACTAAAGGTCCGGTCCTTCCAAAATGTAAAATACAGATTTGTTTTAAACTGTATGGCCCCTTAAAGTTCGAGATATCGAAATTCAACTGTATATCATTTACCCCAGTAGTATATACATTACACTCGGTCATTATGACTTTTGGAACCATCTATTTTACTGTTGGCGAGGCACAACAAATGTACTATTTGCTGGTATTAGCCAATGATACCGATTGTTCAGAAGACAATGCATACCCTGATCAGAATGCTCTTAGAGGAGATCTCTGATCTGGGTAGACACTGTTTGGATATGCCCTTTTATTGGACAATAGACGCTAATGGCTTAGCACTTTGTACACTAATTGCCAATGTTTGATAGGATACGTTAACCGGTTGGGTCCAACTACGACGAGTAACTGTGTATATCACCATGGTTTAGAACTTTTTAACACTCAAACTACCTTTAAAGACACAACTAATAGAAGCAACACATCAGAACGGCAGCTGAAAGCATATCTTGCGTACGTCCATTACTTACGTTCAGTACCACGGAAGCCTTATTTCGCTAGACGTCTCAAGTGTCCCACTGTCGACGAAGAGTAAATATATCGCCTATTTCAAAGCGACTAATGAGCGCTTTATGATAGAGTAATGGCACTTCATCTAAACGTCATTATCTCTCTTTGAGCTGTTTTTGATAGAGTGTCATTATACTGAATACATCTCTCCCAGGAATGTGCGTCACATTCAGCTACGGCAATGCGGAATTATAATTCGATTAGTCAGTGCATTAGTGGAAATGGAAATCGGGTTTTTTCGGTTTTGCAAAATGATATCAGGTGAATATGATTACTTCAGATGCAGTATTAACTTGTACAACGGTCGCGAAAGGGAAATGTAATTCAGCATCAGTTACACCTGGGGTAGCTTCATCATTGGTACAGATAAGATTCTAAATCAATGCATTTTCATGAATAACTTAGAATAACACTTTGTCGTGACGATTTAAATCTTTAGAATCGGCTTGAAGAGACGATTCTAAAAGGTGGTCACATTATAGAGTAAGGTGGATGAATGATTATTTCAGTACATGAGTACGCATGTTTATCTGTTGATCTGTTTAACCCTTTCGGTGCCAGCAATGTCGTCTGCTGGGCACAGTTTCATTTATTTTTAGTGTAAGTGTTTGCATTTCTTCCATTTTCTTTATAAAACAGTAAACAGCGTGTCAAACAGTTTGGATCCTGATGAGACGCCGAGTTACTCGGCGTCTCATCTGGATCCAAACTGTTTGCATGTGATATCATAAACCCGTCATTGTGGCACGGAAGGGGTTAATATTATTATACAGTGATCCCTCATTATACCGACATTCGCTACAACGGCACCCTCGTTATACTGGCAGTATGCATTGAAACACGATAACCGTTAACTCTTTTTACACATCTTGTATTCTGCATTAAGCGTTCATCTGTTGGTACTAGTTTAAAACTGACCATATAGTTCCTTACATATTTAAACTCGTTATAACAGCAATCTCGTTATACCAGCAAAATGTCTTGAAACAAACACCTCCGTTGTAACGAGGGTTCACTGTACCACATTTATATAGCGCTCTTTTACACAGGATATGTGCGGTCAAAAACGCGTATTATAAAAACTTATTATAAAACGCGTTTATACAGGCCGAGCGTTTTATACAGAAACACCTATTTGAACCTTTCGCATTTTTGTGGTTCTGCAATTACTGTACAATTATTTATAATGCAACCACCACAGAAAGACCTAAATGGACAAAGACATTTGACCCAGTATAATGTCACAGTGTTCATGCTTTAATTATTACAACTAGACGAACAGAGAAAAGTTAGATACATACGTGGTATCTACTGTGTTTTTATATAAATACTAACAATACATAAGTTATATGAACAGTATCGAAGGAATGTCGCCATTTTGTTTCCGGCTGTAGACACAGTTGTTTATCTCGTTCACCACCAAAGTCGCAGGAAAACTACACCACGCGACCTACTGCAGTGGGAAAAGGTGCTTATATTTGCATACAAATTCGACCAAGCGAGACGCCAAGTGTTTTGGGGTCTCATTAGGATCCCAACTGTTTAATACACTACTTATAGTTTAGAGATCAAAATGACGAACACTCATTTTGAAACTTAACACAGCCGACACTGTTCGCAGGCAATACGTATTCGGTGTCTAGGTTTTGGTACGATATTAAGGAATATAACATTGAGTCTACGATCTGAGCATATTTGGTGAACTCAAGACGTAGTGGATGTGATGCCAACAAATAATTACACTATATCCGTAACTGTCACTTTTATGTATTTAAATACTACTCTTAGGCAAAGCAAATATTAGTCTAGCTATTGCAAAAGGAAGCCTGGCCGGACAGCCCCCCCCCCCCCCCCCCCCCCACATACACACACATACATACACCAAACATGACAACCCCAGTAGCAAAGCAAATGTGAAGAGCTTATTCTATGTAACTTGAACTTCTACTGCTTATCATATCAACAATGTCATTTTCCCTATTTACCTAACACATGTCTTTAACTCAATAAATACGCCTACCTATACATTTGCAAACAGAGTAAACCCATATCAGACGGATTATAAAGTAACCGTCTGATCAGGGTCTACTCTGATAGCTTATGATATAAAACAGATATGAATCTACAGATTCTGACATGGCTACAAATTCCTATATCCATTTGCTGTTATAACAAATTAATCTGATCAATATTCGTGACATCATTATTTCTTACATGAATATTCATGGAGGAAAGGGTTAAACACGTCTTTACTATGGACAATATTGATACAATAAAACTCCTCTAATGCGACCACAGTAATTTGATCATTTCATCGCCGACGTCGCCGGAAAGTGGCTCACGTGGCTAACTGCAATGGGTGACTCCGTGGTTACCTGTAACTCGGTAGCTCATAAGGATCAAACCTTTAGGGAACTCATCCATTTTTTTTCATCTTTATGGGCACAGCAAATATAGTATTTGTTTATATAAGCCATATATATTAATGTGTTCAGTCAAGAGTGCAGATCCTGTTCAGAGGACTCATGCAGGAGCACTCTGATCTGGTCTATATGGTTTGCATAGGTCCTTTTTAACCCTTCGCTTGCTGAATTTTAAAATACAATTCTCCTTCTTTACCCATGCCCTGTTGTATAATTACATATATCTCCACTGTGTACAAGTATTTCGCTGTGCAATCACTGCTGTGGAGTGCACTGGTTGCACAATCAACTTGTAAATAGTGCAGACCCTGATGAGACAGCTCCTGCAGGAGCTGTCTCATCTGGGTCTTCACTATTTACAGGTAGGTATATTGACGTG
Source organism: Azorinus chamasolen (assembly GCA_963576725.1). Taxonomy (NCBI): domain Eukaryota; kingdom Metazoa; phylum Mollusca; class Bivalvia; order Cardiida; family Solecurtidae; genus Azorinus; species Azorinus chamasolen. The sequence continues at coordinate 6,148,684 of OY755240.1, forward strand.
AATAGCAAGCGAAGGGTTAAGTCACACCGGCCACTAATGGGTTAATATTAACTTGACGAATACAGTATTGAGTTTAAAGTCTAAGCATCTGTGGTAATATTGAAACTGTAGTGGCTGTTTTGCCGACACATAATTACACATTGTTTGTAAAACACTGTTGGCGCCAAATCGTTTACGTGTGCACCCGTTTGTGTCTAAGTAAAGTTTCAAAAAGGACTTTCATTAAAGTGTTTCTGAAAACATTGGAGTATATAGCAGCTTGGTTTGTCAGAGGCAAAGCTGTTTGCAGAGGTAATCACTTATTCTCGCATTGCAGCAAGTGCAGTGCGTTGCCTTCTGGCACCTATTGCGGTGAAAGTGTTGAATACTGCCAGTTGCCGGTACAGATATTATTTTGGTTTGCTTTGAATTACTGATACCCTTTCCAACCATCATACACTCCGTGGTTGTCGATAATATTCTTGTTTCCTTTTCCCTGAAGAACAATTCTATTATTTACAATATTGATAATTATCTAACAACTTTGAATAACACTATTAAATGTCGTCGAGACGATTCGTCTCTTTCTGTTGTTAAGTCGTGCATTGCATTATGACTGGAGGCAGTTCACAGGCGCTTTTGCGGGTATACAATCATTTATGATCAGTAAAGCCCTTCTAAACCGGAAATTTAACAAACAAGAGTTTAATTCCTTTTAAACAGGTTGCTGTTCAATGTCAACTATACAGAGAGTCTTTTAGGCAGTTTTCAGCATGGCTTTGAACTTGCTTTAAGCTGCCACCTGCCTGCCACCTGTCTTAACCCATCCTCTCATAGGCTATTTTAGATCCTACCTCTTTGAATAAATCTACCGAAAAGGGGCATAAACTAGAGAAAAATGAAAATTTCAGAACTCTGTAGTTTGAAACCATTAGGATAAATAGAGCATTTGCTCCACAGGAGCAAATGCTCTATTTATCACAAAAGTTTCAGAAAATGACTTTTACATTGTCGTCAAAAGGCGTCGTTATGAGTTAAAGACCTGTACTGAAACTAACGTTAACTCGTATAACTTTTTGCTTTTCTCAAACATTTGACTGGTGAGATTTGGAGCTTGTTCAACATATGACCAACTAGATACTTGAAAATAAAATCACACTCAGACTCAGAAGTGATATAACCACATAGCCTACTAGTTTTCCTCATTTGGTATATTACTCCAATTACGGTCGACTGACAAATGATGTGAAACATGTTGAAAATAGAGCTAAAAATAAACCAGAAGTACCTTCTTCGAAGAAAAAGGTCATGATGATGTGGCCATTTGAGAATCAATTGTTGCTCAACTGACGAATAATTAAATCTGTCACGAGTGAACAACAGACAAGAACATAAACTTATTTCGTAATTATAATTATGTATATATGATATAACAAGAGCAATAGAAAACTGTGTGTACTCAGATACTATAATCGCCATGTCTGCATCAAACCCTATGTTGTGACTACACTTTAGAATCGTCTCGAAGAAAGTGTTTTAACTTATGCATCTTATCTAGAGTTCAGTATAACGTTTACTAAGGACGGATATAGAGAGGGCACATGGCATGAGTCCATCACCCCGCCCTTTTGCTTCGGAGAATATTAGTCAAACCTTAACGTATAAACACGTCGGACTCGTGTAACGTCTGTACGTGATGGAACTGACATTCGACAGTGCACAGCAACACGAGGCACACACGTGATATACGCGTTCACACACGACCTGTCCTTGCCTGTTTGACACCAACATCATTTAAGGCACTGCGACACTCAAACTGTCACGCAGTGCCAAAGGATGCAGAACGTACAAGAACACTACAAACACCGATTCACTGCAAATCACGACCAGTCTTACACACATCTAAACCACATACCACACACATACACATATAGCAGTTATTTGCATACCGAATAAAGGATTCACGATTCAAGTTCATATCCTACATTAACATTTAAGCTCTATGTGTTCAACAATTTGCAAACAGTTAAACACAAGCTGAGATAATGAGTAACTTAGAATATTTGAAGTTAATTGCAATTGTTCGCTGGAGAGGACATTAAACACACATGGTGCAATTTGTAGAGGTGTTTGCCGTTTCGATGGCTTTTAATATGTCTTTATCTTTTTATTGTTCTTAATACAAAAGACACTTTTGAGGTATAAAACCTAATTAAAACAGATAAATACACAGCTGGATTCTTTGAATGCACCCGAATAAAGGACAATTAACCCCGTAATGTAATCAACGCTTCAACTGTGTATACATGCTCAAAAGTTCAATTCTCCAAACAAGTTTCAATTGTACACTGAACAACCTTTCACAATAAAATAAACACAGTAAAAACGCGACACTATTAACACTCAAATACGTACCATTAATGATATTTAACACAGGTGGCAGATTAAAGTAGGATGAAAGTCGTGCAGAAAGCTCCTCTATGAGCTTTCTGCATGACTTCATTCTGTATTAAGCAGCCACCTGCCTACAAAGTCATATATTCCTCCTTACTTAAATTTCGTAGTATCAATGTTGTTACTGTACAAACCATTCGACTTGTAAATAATTTGTTTGATGTCTCGTATTCGTCGGGTTTAATTTTATACTCTTGGGATACAGTGTAAAACCACAAATCATAAACGCAAATGTGATGTGAATAATGTTGAATCCCGGGAGAGTTCTGCAGTAAATTAATCCTTCACATGCTGAATAAAACTGCTAAAGCCCTGTCCTGTTTCAAATTTACTTGGATCCGATTCATTCAATTTTCAAGAAATGTTTGACAGAAGAACTTCTATCATGGTCACCCAGCGCCCCGTCTAGATCCAATTTTTATGCAAATGCAAGTCGGATCGGGCTTAGCATGAGAAGGGGTTATGGAGTTAGTGCATATAACCCTTTTCCTGTTCTATGTTTATTCAAAATGTCAATACTTACTGAGTATTCTTGAACATAGTAGTTAAAATGAAATATGCAAGGTTGAATAGTGTAGCCACTTGTTTTAGAGAGAGAACATTGTTTTTCAAATTCCATTAGCAAACATAGCAGATCCTGACCAGACGGTTCCTCAATACAATTTCTGATCTGGGTCTACCCTGTTTGCAAACACGTGAAAATGCGTTTATATGAGGGAAAAGGGTAGCTATTTATTATCACAAAACAGACTATGCCAGATAACTCTAATCTCGATAAAATCAACCTATAGCTTTCACACGGAGACTTTAAACTCGCGCTAGGGCACAATTAATTCAAAATGTCAATGTGAAAACCATTTATTACCTAATTGTTAGCTAACTTTTAAATGTTTAGTGTGTAGAGGACAGTCTCGTTGGCGGAATTTGCTATGCTATTTAGTAATATCTACAGGGTGTCCATAAAAAACGAAACCCGGGATTAAGGCCTGCAATTTGTCCCATTTCTGTCAGCATTGCTAACTTAAATTAAAAGTATACACATGTAGCTTAGTAGAGACAACATTTTGCCATATGTTGTCTAAATCTTTTCTAAACATATTCCTTGGTTTTTAAGATACCAGCATTCAAATCAAAGCACCCAAAACTCCGTTTGAAACATGATATAGGCATGGACTATGCAATGTACATGTACGAATATCATGTTACATCATATTTTAGGTGCATTCATTAAATAACTCATATCTTTTAAACCAATGCCTATTTTTATGAGAAGTTTGGCAGACATATGCACAAATGACCTATCTACAACAGGAAATATTTATATTTTAATGTGTCCGGTTATATTGGTTAAATTATATATAATTTGATATAGGGTGTAGAACGATAAATAAAGGTGTTTATGTCCTTGTCACATTGATCCCCATGGTGGCAAATGGCTAATAACTCCTCAAACAGGATTCTAGGAGAGAAGTTAGATACTTTTAGGCAGATGACTAATTAACGCAGTGTGAAAGCCATGCAGAAAGCTCCTAGAGGATATTTCTCTGATGTTTTCACCTTTCATTAAAGTGTCACCTTCTCCAAGACAGGTATTTGTATCACATTCAACATCCGGTTTAGAGGGGATTCATAGTATGTAAGATACGGAAAAAAACTTTACATGACGCACATCTACACTTTCAAATAACATTTGTATCAGCGTTCATTAAATTATGTTGTAGACGAAATTCACTATACAAAACAAAATGGCTAAATGCACAGATGGTACAAGCATATGGGCAGATACCTCCTGTAACAATTATTGTTAGATACTGATCAAAATCATGCATATCGACAATTTAAAGTGACCATGTGTACAAATGTTTATAGACATCTGATGAACACTGTGGAAGAACTTCGTACAGATGCCAACATATAAAAATAAAAGACAGACAGACAGATAAATAGTTTATTAACGTGTCATATGTTAATATATACAATTATTAACAGTGTTATACACCTTTAACATTAACATCCAGCCGCACCGCGACTTACATGACACCATACAATATACATAAAAAACATTTACATACAGTAATAGATAAAATATATAAAAACAGAATATAATATAATTTAAGACCTTAAAATCTATAATAAAAACATCTTTTTTTTCAAGTAATAGAAATCACATGAATCTGAAAATTTAAAATCAATACATGTTCTTAACTTTTGTGAAACATGTGATTTCCTCGAATTTCTATACAAAGATTTTCCTGCGTTTAAACATCCTTGCTATCGAAGTTCCAAGTGAGAACTGCATTTCCATCGACTGCATTAAAAACACTAATTTTCCCTCACTATCAAACGTATTAAATGTAGGATTTACTTCAGAAGCTTTATTAAAAAGGTTTTCTCTTATATCAGAGTACAGATCGCAGTCAGATAAGAAATGAGTTTCATCTTCAACTTTTCCAGCATCACAAAAGGCACAGAGTCTTTGTTCTACAGGTATCTTGGGTTTAGAGTATCGGCCAGTTTCAATACATAAAGGTAAAGAGCATGAACGCAATTTAAAAAGAATGCGACGATGATCCCTCGGTAAAGGTAAAATGCAATAAAATTCAGGAAATAACTGTGATTTAAACAATCTATATGTTCGAAGTTTATCAGTACTTTGTACAGAATTAATCCAATCTTCCGAGTCTTTAACTTTTAAAACATCCTTAATAGTATCAATCAGACGTTTTGCAGAGCATGTTACATTTGTAATTTTATCCCGGACCCCCAGAGAATCTGCCAACTTTTCAACTTTTGATTCCCAGCTCCTTCTGTACGATTTTGACCAGTTAAAAACACATTTCAAAAGACGTTCATCATTCACGCGTGATAACTTTATATAGTCTAAAACATTCAAGTTTTGCATTGACATAGCAGGAATTCCATCCCATATCACCCCTTAATGCTACATTTGAAGCAAATTGTCCAGCTCCTAGGAAATATCAACATGCTTTATGTTGAACAATCTGTATCTGTTTATGTTCATTGACGCCCCAAATACCTGCGGCGTAAAATAGAACCGGTTCAACTAAAGACTTGTACAGTTTCGTGTAAACCTCATATGTCATACCACCTGCGTTTAAAGTCTTTGTATAAAGAGCAGACAGCGCCCGGCTGGCCGCTTTGGCCAGTTCCGTCACCGTCCGTGGCATATTTAAATGTTCATTCACCCATATCCCGAGATATTTGTACGCATCTGTATAACAAACGGGGTTTTCACCACATGTAAGAGCATGGTTACATCGAACAATAGACGGATTTCTAAAGTGAATTACTTTTGACTTGTCCGGGTTTACAGTTAACCTCCATTTGTTACACCAATTATCAACAGTGTTTAACATAGACTGTAGGCTATCCTTATCTGGAGCAATCAATAAAATATCGTCTGCATATGCTAAAATTGAAATAATTCTGTCACCAATGGTTATACCACAACCAAGGTAATTTATCTCAGTGATCAGGTCATTAACATATACAGAAAATAGTGTCGCTGAGTTTTACACCCTTGCTTCAAACCAACGGATACAGGGAACCAGGGAGTCAGCGAGCCATTCACCCGAACGGCACAGTTCACGTCTACGTATAAGGATTTAATAGCATTAAACATCTTGCCAGTTATACCAACAGATAACAATTTGTACCATAAACAATCTCTTTGTACACTGTCGAATGCCTTTTTCAAGTCGATAAAACATGCAAAGGTTGGTAGATGTGATATTTTACGGTTATTAACTATGCTATATAGAGTATATATGTGCTCTAAGCAGCCTCTACGTTTTCTAAACCCATTTTGTTCATCCGCTAATAAATTGCGCTTTTCTAACCAGCATGAAAGCCTTTTATTTAATATATCAGCATAAATTTTGTAAGGCACTGACAAAAGAGATATTCCTCGATAACTTAAGGGATCTCTAGGATCCGCTGTAACCGACTTTGGAATGGGGTTTATAATAGCTTTAGCCCAATTAGATGGTATGTGGCCCTTATCAAAACAATAAGAGACAATTTTTTAAAGCATGTCGACGCATGCGTCATTTTATAGAATTTCCGATGGAATGTTGTCAAATCCGCACGCTTTCTTGAGTTTAGCGCGGTCTACTGCGGCCTCAACCTCCTGATAAGTTATAGGCCTGTTAAGACAGGACACGTCCACATTGTGTGGAATACATGTCGGAGTCTCAAATTGAAGCTCATTTAAGACTGTTTGCATATGATTTGCATCATATTTTTCAGAAACAGGAGGATTGTATAACATTTCATAATCAGATTTCCATTTATTTAAAATCATTTCTGGGTTAAAAATACGATTTCCCTCGGAATCAACAACTTCCATCGGAATTTTTGCACGCCTGTCATTTGCAAGAGATAATTTACCTATATCTTTCCAAAAGTCACGTGATATGTCATTTTCGAGCATATCCTGCAATTTTCTTTGCTCAAAAACGTGTTGCTTACGCTTATATTTCCTATTAAGCTTACCAAAGATCTTACGTTCTTGGCAGAAACGCTCTTTAAAACGCTTTTTATTAATATCTTTGCAGCTTAACCACAAACGTTCATGTTCACAAACTTTATTCCACTGTATTTGTAATTCATCGTTCCAGTACTTTTTGTATTTTGAACGGGGCATACTTCGTGCATTTGAATATTTAGGCAATGTATTTTCAACTTCATTATAAAGTAAATTCGTGAACATACTATAAGCTTCATTTACATCATTTTGCTCCCGCAGCAAATCCTCTATCTGAGAAATAGTTTCCTTGATAGCCGTATCTGCCTCGGGGTTATTCATGAAATGTTCAGGAATTTTGTTAAATTTATACCGTTTGTTTCCATAACTCTGCATATTTGTCTCATCCGAGTTAGTAACATATGTGCAAGTTTCCCAAGCAAGTACCGAGTGATCTGATATTTTATCACAACCATTTAAAGCAAAGGTGTTGATGGTTTCTGTCATGCGGTAAATATGAAAACTTGAAACATTTACGACTTGCTCATGGGGAACCAGCACATAGTCAACCACTGACCTACCCCTGTTTGAGATACATGTAAAGTCATTTTTACCATTTACTCTCCCGTTCAGCATACAAAAGTTACAATCTGCCAAGAACTGTATTAATAGATCGCCATAGTGATTCGACGAATTATCAATTATGTCTGCTATTGACACAGTCAACACCCTCCACATAGTCTGAGGCATCGCCACATCTCCCATTAAAGTCACCACATATGTAAATATCACCAACATTTTGGTAAGTATATACTTGCTCTGTCAATTTTGTAAAAAAGTATTCAGCGTCGTTAAGCCTGGATGAGCCTGTTGGAGGAAGGTAACAGACACAAACACAGAAACATGTTTCATCATCGTACAACTTAACCCATAGAATATCTTCACAAGACGCATCGAGTATTTCATAGTCAAACTGGTTCAGCAGCGTTTGCTTTACAAATAACCCTACACCTCCAGAACCACGCTTTGCATTTGCATGAAAATTGGTTCTGTTTCTACCAATAAACTTGTAACCATCAATAGTTATCTGATCGTCGTCCTTTAAAAAAGTTTCACAAACTCCGAAAATATCACAGTCATAAGATTTAACAACATTTTCCTTAAAATTAAAGTTCTCGCTATTAAGTTTCGACCATCCGCCAAGATTCCAGAAAGCTAGCCGAGTGACCTACCTACGGCCGCCGCGTTGACCGTTAACCCGTCTAGACCTATTGCTATTCTGACCATTTCTGTCACGTGACTCAGTTCTGCCTGACTGACTCGACTGACTTGCACTGGGATTGCCATCGCGTTCACGATATCTATTGTTTGCCCTACGTGGAACTAACCTGGGTCCATTCACGTAATAGTCTTTATCTTTACCAATTTCCTTCAACAACGTACGAAGTGAAGACTGGGTGGAGCGTTCTGTCTGGCTTAATAACGGCTCGATGTACACAAAACTGTATTCGTTGGTACTACGAAGGGCAGATTTGCATTTCATAACTTCAGTTGTCTGCTGTTTTGTCTCAAGGGAAGCAACAATGACCCCTGGATTATCCCCTCTAGATAGCTTTCTTTCTGCCTTAATTACCTTAACGTTTTTCAGTTTCAGGCCATCTCTAACAAGGGAGATCACTTTGTTCTTAGTAGCACTCGAATTGCTGTCCGCTTCAGTCGGACTGCTTTTGAGATTTCTTATCACTATGGAAACGTCACATGGGTCAGTTGCCGTTACAACTGAAGCACTCTTGTTACCCTTAAGGACATCTGCAAACGACTTCTCCATGTCTAAAACCTTCGTTTTCATCGCACAAATCTCAGAGTCAAATTCAGATTTCACTTTGCCGATCTCTTCTCTAACGGTTGCATGTATGACACTGGTTAACTGAGTAGCCAACTTATGTTCTATATTGTCTTCAAGATTTTTAATACGGTCACCAAGGCTACTGATGGACTTAGTCAGGTCTTTTGATATTTTAGCATCAGATCACGCAAACAGTTCTCACCTGTATCGACGCTAGACGAAGCGGGTACGTCAACAATAGCGTTTTTGGCCGCCATGTTTCCCTTTGTTGAAACTCGCGCCACTGACGATTTCAACTTTTTAACTCCAAAGTCCAACGAATCCTCAAAATCTCCAGAAATTTCACAACATTTCCTTTTCTCAAACATTTATCTCACTCTAGAGTCTATTTCTAGTCTATAACACTGCCAATTTGCCGTGAGTTTCTTAATATTTTGCACAGCTCCAAACAAAGCACAATGTATGTATTCGGAACACCTCTCATTCATAGACGCCATCTAAATAAACGTATATTGAAATCTGTTGAAACATTTTTGAAGGAGGAATGTGCAACACCAATTACCCGTGACATAGACACAAATGATAGATATACTCAACATTCCAGTAGATATAATTCTACAATACATGCGACTAAACACAAGAAACTTGTGTTTTATACATCTACCATGTATGGTTATTATATAAATATAAATTCAATAACTTTGAAATTGAAGGAGGAGTTTGCATTAATTATCTACAGATAACGGTGCGTATACAAATACTAAAATCGTCAAACCCTATGCTGTGACCACTCTTTAGAATTGTCTCGAAGAGACGATTCTAAAGAGTGGTCACAACATTGGTGGAGAAATAAAGTGGAGAAATAAAGAATCTATACTGGAAACTATTTTAACTTACGCATCTTATCTGAAGCTCTGAATCCTTCGCTTGCTGAATTTTAATATACATTTCTCCTTCTTTACCCATGCCCTGTTGTATATTTACATATATCTTCACTGTGTACAAGTATTTCGCTGTGCAATGACTGCTGTGGAGTGCATTGGTTGCACAAGCAACTTGTAAATAGTGCAGACTCTGATGAGACAGCTCCTGCAGGAGCTGTCTCATCTGAGTCTACACTATTTACAGGTAGGTATATTGACGTGAATAGCAAGCGAAGGGTTAAACCTAATAATACTGTAGCAGTAGCTGCAGCTGTAGCTGTTGCCAACCATTATAGACTTTCCATGACTAAGGGGAAAAGCGTTGTACCAAAATTTGATTATATTTACTCGAAATCCTAAAAGTTTTATTTCACATAAACACTTGACCCGTTATAAAACAGCAATGTCTCCTAAGATTGGATTGCTTTTCCAATTCGATCAAGTTTTTGAGGAACCATCCACCCAGTCTCAAACAGGGTCCCTGCTTATAAAACTTTTAGTTGAGTCTGAGATCGTTCTCAAGTTTTTGATTGGTCAGATTTGAGCCTTTGGCTCAAATCTGACCAATCAAAAGCTTGAGAACTCAAATCCATAGTTACTAGGCGTCTCTCTGGATTCAAGCTATTAGCCAATGCTTGACAGGTCACCAAAGGAAGAGTTAAAAATAATAATGGCTCATGCACGTTTCAAGCATCGCGGTGAAAACCAGAAACACGCGTTACATTAAAGAGGCACAATGCACATGACAATTCTTTACAGAATCATTCCATCATCATAGTTTTCAACGGTCAAGTATGACTGTTTTAACATTACCTTACATTGCTTGTCATTTGACATGTTAAGTGTGATGGCATTGCTTTTAGTTGCCCCAGTATAGTGAAGTACGAATAAATATACGACCGAACAACTTGAATGGGCAGTAAAGATGTAAAGGTCGAAGTGTTTCTTTATATATCATATTATAAATCACTCTTTAGCACAAATAGTTTCAACATGTTTTGTTTGATCGCATCATGCGTTTTCTTAATATATGTTGATTCTTTGTTTTATCAGTTGTAAGAATATCAGCCGTATTGTTAATTGAGGTTTACACATTATACATCTCACTGAACTCAGGTAACAGTTAACCCCTTACTCCATTAATATTCATGTAAGAAATAATGACTTAATATCTTTGCCATAGCGGTTCGAATAGTGTTTGGCTGGAGGGTGTTGCATATTGCGTGTATATAACAGTTGATTATTTGTATTGCTTACTTGTAGTTTATATGCATAAACTTCAAATTGAGATATTCTGTTACTCAATTGTTCAAATATATGCAAGGCAATATGTTATGTGTAGTGGTGTAATCCAGTAATATACCCAAGTCTGGTGGTTCATGGTCGTAACTGTGACGTTGTACCGTAAAAAATGCAAGTCCCGTAAAATATACAAGTCCGCAATAGTACGCATGCGCAGAAATATCGGTGAGTTCCATTGTAAAATCTTCAAGTCAACTATTTCCGGTAAAACTAATAAATAAATAAAAATCTACAGTTTATCAATTTAGCTATTTTATGTATGCAACGAAGAAGCACATTTATTTATGAATTCTTATGATAACAAATTTGCTAATTATGTGATTGTTGCAGTCTGACAAGGGATATTGTTAAAACCGAAAGTAGCACGATATCGACAGAGTGCTGTACACATGTGGGCTAAGACATGGAAATGTAAATACTAAATAATAATCATCATTTCTGTCTAGACAGATCTTTTTCCTTAATTAAGATAGTTGTATTTTATACAGATAAAACTATACAACAGCACTCATATCATAATAACAACACCAGAACCAGAACCCCTATAAAGATACCTTGCCCCACTTTCATTTTAATTTCGAGTTTTTCAGAGATATTTTAACAAAGTAGCATAAGTCCTGATTAATAAAGGCTTAGAAAAACAATTACAACAAAAAAAGTATGAACATGCACACAAAAAGTATAGTCTACTATCTAGAACGGTGGCCAGATTAAAGTCAGTGTGAGAAAAACTTTTCAGGATTAAAGAAGAAATGTGTGAAAGACCATCCATGCAATTAAGCTTTTACTGACTTAGATTAGGTGCGAATACATTAATAAAGGTGCAATCAATGCATTCGTTGCAATGCCATGTATAGTCCCATTCAATTAAATTTATATGTAATTATATTAACACATTTTCAAACAATTGCAAACCGAATAGACCCAGATCAACAACTAGTGTCTATATGAGCTGCCTGATTGGGTCTGCTCTGTTAGCTAATGGAATTTGATAGATCGGGGGTGGGGGGGGGGGGTACTTTCGTAAATGGCTACAAAGTTCGATATTAATTCCTCTGTCAACCACATAAAACATAGACTGCCAATTACTTTAATCCAATTAAAGGTTGATAAAAACATTTATAATTACACCATTGTACAACTTCAAAAGCATTAACATGCACAACTAGTATCAATAAGTATGTGCCATAATAATAAATGTACAAACTTATATAATTGATTCATTTGGACAGGTTTGTAAAAGTGATAATCTGATTTGGGTCTACCTTGTTTGTAAGTTAAGTTAAGGAATTAGAAAAAGGGAAATGTTTGTGACCATACAGTTTGTTTAATTCATAATTATACAATATGTGCTAATATTGCATTATCTTTGGTTAATGAATCTTTATTAACTGTCACTAAGCAAACTGGGTAGAGCCAGATCATATAGCTTTAAATTTGACTTGGGTGGGTCTACCCTGTTTGAACTAAACATTGAATCTCCCCGTATATGATCTACAATGTTTACCTTTACAAGGTGTGTGCTAATTACATTACTTAATTTTATAAACTGTCACTGAGCAAACAGGGTAGATCCAGATACAGCTGTAGTTTTGATTTGCGTCTACATTGTTTGTAAGTTAAAATAAGGAATTAGTAAAAGGGAAAGGTTTGTGGTCATACAATTTGTGCTTGTTTTATATACAATATGTGCTAGTAAAACATTATATAGAGGATAATTGTCATTTTCAGTGGAAGATCGAAATTTATTTCATTGAGTGAACATCAGACCGTGAGACGGTATAATTTCACGAGTGGCATATATTACTGTCTGGTGTTCACGAGAAATAGCAGTACATTTTGCCCAAATGGTCTAATGTGAGGACGTCTTGTCATTA